>CM055900.1:39494333-40035735 GCA_029582155.1 Panopea generosa
TATTGAACATTTTTATGTGGCTGTATTCCAACGATGTAATTTTCAAACGGGGTTAATTTTTCGTATGGCGTTTGTTTCAGCCTCCGAAAAGGCTAAATTTTATAAAAAGAGGAAAAATGAAAGAGAAAGAACGTAACCTTAAGTGTTACCATAAACGTGAGGACGTATATCACACGTCAAAAAGAAAATCTAGATAATAGTAAGCAACTCCTCATAGATTCGACACAACGGTACGTGTCAGGGAATACCAAACACAAGTGCACATTTATTAAAAAACGGAAGGCGTCCGTCTATGGGGTTGCGGTATGTTACATAAGCACGGCGGTGAAACACGGCGATCAGAACACTGTTAATATTTAACCACACATAAACTGCCATTTGAAACGGGCTGTTGTTATATGAAATGCTTTTTTTACATTTTAATGTTAGAAAAGGCATGGAATTAAAAAAAGAAGTAAAAATACGAATTGCAAGAACAAGAAACAGTATCGAATACAATAAAGTCTTTTTTTTTTTTTTTGGTAATATAAAGCAAATGTTTTGTTATTTCTGTATACGTTTATAGGCGAAAATAGTAACTGAACCATTAATTAAAGCCGAAAATCGACACGTAAAATAACGTTAGTACGCCAACATATGACGCAACGCCATACATCTCCAGGCTGAATGTTGATAAACTAACACACAAAAGGATTAATCATTTGGCATATGAACCATTCAAAATTCACAGTCGACTGCATTTTTGTACATCAAAATTATTGTTTTATGGTGATTTTAACATGCAAATTATCTTGTTTTTAAACATTGTTGTTTGAATTTTTAGTCTCAGTCTACACATTTTGTTATCAATACTTCAGGTCTCACTACACAGTTAAATTTTGTCTTTGTCCTATACGAAATAAGGTATAGCAATTCCGCGGTAAAAAAGAAATAACACATAAAATGTTTTTTAAAGCAGGACAATCGTGAAACATCGGGTATTTCCGTATCCTCCGTATGATACACGTCTATTGCGTAGCATAAAAGCCGAGGTGATCAGATTGAAAGCAGGAATGTATCCGCATATAAAAATGCACAATAACTGCTGGTTGACAAGCTTGTTTTTAGGTGTAACCCCACCATTGATTTTTGTTCTTTATTCTATAGTAAATAATAAAAGTTTGAAGGCTTGTCATTCATAGAGAGTCCCAAAATGAAAGAAGTGAAACCTGCATTTTACTGTTTGCCAACCTCTGCACTATCAAAATATGATGAGAAAAGTAGGGGTCATGTGTCATATAAGAGATTTTTTTTCTGCTCAGTGTGTACACTGGTGACAAAGTGAAAGTAGACTTCCGAAATCATGAATTCATACCCCAATTTCCAAGCATCATTTTTTTTTTCTAAATTCACAATTCAAACATGACAATGCTATCAACATGTTCAAAATACATCAATAATGCCATTCAAATAAAAAAATGAGCATTAAAATAAGGAAAATGCATTTTTAAAGAAGAAGAATTGAGGATTATTTACAACCGCCATTATGCGACTACCCCACGGAAGCACTTTCTTTTTGCAATGGTGGCACTATGCCTTTAAAGCCTAGTGGGTGGCCGTAACTAATGTGGTGAACATTTGTGGCCTGAACCGTTTTGCCTTTTTTTAGTGTATGTACTAGTATGTGTAAATATATAAGTAATAACATATGTTTAATCCTTACTAAACAGGAACTTTGAATTGATATACGATGGTTTTCAATTAAAAATAATACTATAATGTTGTTGAGGCTAATTATAGGTGTATCACACAACAACGCTTTATCTCAAATACATGGAATCCGAATTTGTGGAACTACAAACATCTGATAACATCTGATTGACATGACGTGCAAAACACTGCACGTGAAACTTATGCTGCTTAGGGTCCGGATTAAATGGACATGCTCAGCATTCTTGCACTTCGTTTAATCTCCCTGCAATAGATGTTTCGAGGGGGGGGGGGGGGGGGGGGGGCACCTTTAACTATTTATATGATATATAAATCAGTTATAGTTTTCAAAACTATAAAAATTCGCTAGGTATTAAAACTAAACTATTTATTCACTCCCCTTCGTACCACGGGGTATTTGGCTGACACTCACTTGCATTTAGCTTTACTCATCTCGTGAGAACGAAAAACACACAACAGTTCGCGTCCTGCAAAAGCGTCTAAAATGAAATATTTCGACATGCTTTATATATAACAATCAGTCTATGCCTTCTATAATGTTTAATGAAATAGTTGATATAACTTTATTGTAGAAAAATACCAATTAAGAAGTAATAATGTAAATTGAAAATGAAATTTGAGCTTGAGCTCCAGTTGAGATGTTTTGTGAATACAGGACCAGGAGTGCATACTCAAGTTGAGATGTTTTGTGAATACAGGATCTGGAGTGCATACTCAAGTTGAGATGTTTTGTGAATACAGGACCAGGAGTGCATACTCAAGTTGAGATGTTTTGTGAATACAGGATCTGGAGTGCATACTCAAGTTGAGATGTTTTGTGAATACAGGACCAGGAGTGCATACTCAAGTTGAGATGTTTTGTGAATACAGGATCTGGAGTGCATACTCAAGTTGAGATGTTTTGTGAATACAGGACCAGGAGTGCATACTCAAGTTGAGATGTTTTGTGAATACAGGATCTGGAGTGTATACTCAAGTTGAGATGTTTTGTGAATACAGGACCTGGAGTGCATACTCAAGTTGAGATGTTTTATGAATACAAGACATGGAGTGTATACTCAACTTGAGATGTTTTGTTAATACAGGGCCAGGAGTGCATACTCAAGTTGAGATGTTTTGTGAATACAGGACGTGGAATGTAGACTCAACCTGATATTTATTGTGAATACAGGACGTGGAGAGCATACTCAACTTAAGATATTTTGTGAATACATGACGTGGAGTGCATACCTAAGTTGAGATGTTTTGTGAATACAGGACCTGGAGTGCATACTCAAGTTGATATGTTTTGTGAATACAGGACCAGGAGTGCATATTCAAGTTGAGATGTTTTGTGAATACAGGGCCAGGAGTGCATACTCAAGTTGAGATGTTTTGTGAATACAGGACCTGGAGTGCATACTCAAGCTAAGATATTTTGTGAATACATGACGTGGAGTGCATACTCAAGTTGAGATGTTTTGTGAATACAGGAAGTGGAGTGCATACTCAAGTTGAGATGTTTTGTGAATACACGACCTGGAGTGCATACTCAAGCTAAGATATTTTGTGAATACATGACGTGGAGTGCATACTCAAGTTGAGATGTTTTGTGAATACAAGACGTGGAGTGCATACTCAAGTTGAGATGTTTTGCAAATACATGACGTGGAGTGCATACTCAAGTTGAGATGTTTTGTGAATACAATAAGTGGAGTGCATACTCAAGTTGAGATGTTTTGTGAATACAGGACGTGGAGTGCATACTCAAGTTGATATGTTTTGTGAATACAGGGCCAGGAGTGCATATTCAAGTTGAGATTTTTGTGAATACAGGACCTGGAGTGCATACCAAGTTGAGATGTTTTGTGAATACAGGGCCAGGAGTGCTTATTCAAGTTGAGATTTTTGTGAATACAGGACCTGGAGTGCATACCAAGTTGAGATGTTTTGCAAATACAGTGTCTTAAACTAGAAATTCTTTATTGTAATCCAATATAAAAGTAATTGCTTTCAATATTTGCAGAAACAATCAATGTAAAAATATTTGTAACAACATTTCTTTAAATAAGATTTTCTACACAAAACTTAACACTTATAACAAATAAGATAGGTCTACAAAACCAAACAGCAAAGCCTCTCATTGGCAAAGTACCGATCTAACATGAGGGTGGTTGTGGCTTCGATCCGGAGCCGGTTTGAGTTATACCAAATACGGCCCTTTAAATTGGTTCTTATGTATGACGCTCGATATTTAGAGGATAGCTTTGTTTGGGTATTGTACTACATGCGCGGATCCGGGTTGGAGCTGGTTAGAAGAGGACATACTCTTAAAGTTGGCAAGTGTAGTTAAATTGACTGGAAATCCGACGCTAGAACTGGTGTACGGCCATTCCACCAAAAAACGGCCCACCCACTCGCCCACTATTAAACTGTGCTTTGTGGATTGGTACTTAAGTTTGTCATTGCTAGAAGCGTAACTAAACAGTTACTGCACAATCTATGGGTCGTATAGCGGACTTGATAAGTGACACAAGGGTACAGGTATGAATGACATGGCGTGATCGCCGGTATATCTTCCAGGGTTTCGACTGTGTTCACTTTTCTATGTCGGGGAAGGTATTTTTAAATTTTGACGCAGTTTTGCGATCAGTCACATTTATCTGAAGTTCTGTGTCTCCAAAAATAAATTCTATATACACAGTCCGCTCTTCTCTAGACGGGTTTGGAATCTGATATTCTATTTTACCCAGAAGCCAGCAGTGTTTGTCTGTTATATACGCCGGGTGTAGCTCAGACGAAAAATAAACGTCAATTTCAATTGCCTTTTGAAATGGTTCTATAGACGTCAGTGAATCGTAGGACAAAAATCCCACGGGTGCTCGTGACCCGGCGGTTATAAACGGACAGAACACATCAGTAATAAAATCTATGTCGTGTAAGGTAGACAATTTGTCGTCGGGATGCTCGTCGGGGTTGAAAAGCTTTGCCTTTCGGAGACCGTAAGTGTATCGAATAACTCGCTGGAAAATACATTTAGGTTGATGTCCGAACAAGACGGCGCCTTTCAGAACGGCCAGTTCCGGGTCTGGTGGAACAATTATACGCTGTATGTTGGTACTGTTCTCAAGTTCCTGTTTTATTATGTCCTGCATGACCTTTGACTCCGCCATTCCTCCAACCAATACAAGCATGGTACAATTCTTTGCAGATGCATCCGTCAGAACATTTTTTAGATTTCTTGCAATTTCCACACATGCCGCACGGAAAAGCTCTATAGTCATAATGGCGTCTATTTGCATTTTGTTGTCAACAATATGCACCTTTTCTCTGTAAACTGATTTAGATATCACTGTCGAAAGACCTTCGCCGTTTTGTTTTTGTCTGCATATTCGATCTAGGCCTGGTGGTATTTTGAGTGTGATAGGAGTTCGTTGCGTGGGTGTAACAAGACGCTTGGCAGCATCTAATTCTTGAAGGAGCTCTAAGAAGTCTATTTTACATTCATCAAGGAATTCTCTGACTACTGGAGCACCGAACACTCTCACGAGGAACTGTAAAAACGCATTATCCACGTGACCGGAACCAACAAGGCAGCCACCGCCTTTGCTCATTTCCTTGATTCGTCCATCGTTACGTTTTTTATGAAAAACAATGTCCGATGTGCCACCTGAAATAATACAATTAACTCAATTACTGTCAAATAATATGTTTTAGTTTGAATACTAGTTTATTCCAAATATACACGGTAGTCATACATTCAATATACCCGCTTTACCAAATTTCATCTGGTCCCATCATACGCGTAAACCCACCAGAAAGTATGGCCGAACTACGCTGTGAGTTAGTTGAAGAGTGGTCAAAGATTCAACAAAAATCAGTAGCCACAAATAGTTTATCCATGTGACGAAGGTGAGGCATTGGTGGCTTCTCGATATGGTATACATGACATTGAGTTTGTGGTTTTGCTTTAAAGCACATTGTTACTAAGAATAATTATTGCACACGAACTATCCGTATAATGATCGAGGAAATATCAAATATGCGTACCTCAAAGTTTTATTCTTGTAACGTTTTTGGATGATGACAAATTTTATCCAAAAAAAACATGTGCGTCTTCAAATGTACTGAATATGCCTATTAAATAACAAGTGAAAATGATTCAGAAACCCATGAACCCATTACATGCGTTACTAAACACAACAATTCAACTTCATAAAGCTAACACATTCTCTGTTAAGCGAATGACTTAGTACCAAGGACTCTATTCGTATGTGCTTGGTACGGATTGTAACCAGGTAGGTGATTGTGACTTGTTGGAAATAAATAATGTTTTTAACTACTATATAATATATAGTATAGTATAAGCGAAGTATGTCGTATACTTTAAATGCCGTTGTTATGTGTTAAATCTCCATCGTTAAGCAGATTCTTACATTGCCACCCTCGATGTTTTCCTAAGTAAAGCACGATGCGTCTTTTGAGTTAAAGATGTCTATTTATTATTCATTATGAAAAATATTGCTAATCATGTTGTTACTTTTTCTCACCTCCTATATCAGCGACTACGTATGTAGCCCCTTGGACGGTTATTGGCTGTTTTGTTGCTCCTTTAGTGCGCGGCATGTTCTGACAATATATGGAAGCTACTTCCGCTTCTAATGCAAGTTTCAGGCGCTCGCCTGGAATTCCAGCCTGAAAGAGAAAGACTTAAAATAACTACAACTACTACTGTGGCGCACTTTCCGTTTCTATGTCGGTTCCAGACACACGCCTAAAACCCCAGCCTTAAAAAACATGTTTTATTTTAGTATAATCTAAAGGAATATAGTTTATGAAATGTATTCTTAAGTGACATAGAAATTATAAAAGAAATTGTCAGGAAACTAAATAAACAATAGAAAGATAATTTATTAAAATATATCAAAAACTATTGTTATATCCACAATTAGATTAATCACTATTTATTGTCTGTTGAAGTTATCAAATGAAGTTTAAAAACATCGTCCCAAAGCGAAGCGACTGTGGCACGATTGGTTAGAAACAAGAATGCTAATGAAACATCAGGAGTATCATGTATAAACTAACGACGTAAAATAACATGTGCCATGTATACTACTTATTTACCTTTTCGGTAATTTCATATTTGTTTCTTCATGATCATACTTTTATGTATAAGGTTGTTTTATCAAGTACAAATTATTGTATATTTTTGTCGAAAGAATCATTTTAGTTTAAACTTAAAACTGCATTTACATAATAAAATAGAAAGAACCATATTAAGATTAAATCAATGGAACGGCGCTTTAGAGAGTTTAAGAACAGGTGCGTGCTTCCTTATTAACTACTTCCGGTAAAGCATGAAACTGAACTCTCTTGAATATTAAGCTATATTTTCTTAGTAAAACACATACTACAATATCATTTGAGAACAATATTTTGTACATATGTTTTATCATTTTTCATGCTCTGGTCAAGGAATTTAAATGTTAAATGACGTCACTAACCTGAACAGCTGCCTGTCTCATAAATTGCTTGGAGACGTCACTCCACATCGTTGGTACTGTAATCACCCATTTGATGTCATCCGTGGCAATCTCTTTGCCACGCATGCGTAAAGCATTCAGCATGTGCCCTTTTAAGTAACGTATTGACATAGAAAACACCTTCATTGCTGGGATCGACTTTCCTGATTCGTCTTTCAGTGTATGTGACGCCTTCAAACTCTGAAAATGTCAATTTTTGTGTATCTTCTCTTTCTTTTCATATATTTAAATCACATTAGTGTTTAACCTCATTTGACAACCAATGTAATCGATTCAATTTTCAAAATTGTGTCGATCTTATTTGTTAAAACCGTTTATAAAATAACTTAATTATTAAGTTCATTCTTAATCATTAAGAAGTTCGTCATCACTGCGCAGGCGTGGATGACATTGCACAGACTCCGCCCTTGATTCAATTCTGAACGAGTCATCGACAAACTACAAACCCACGCAAGCTATGCTTAGAAACGGCCTCAGCAAACATCAACTTTCAAACGTCAATCACCTCAGCTTTCATCGTAGCTCCAGCCCAGAGTCAGTCAAATGACGTTTAACCCCGGTCGCTCCCTACGGTCGCTTTGTTTGGGTTTCTTAACTGTTAAATTTTTACTTAAAGGCCGGAGTCACAGTATATAAGTCAGCAGTACTGAAAAATGGCCACTTACACTGAATTCTCTGTACTCACTGGAAACATAGCACCAGTGGTGGGATTTTTAGAATTTCAAAAGTCATACCCAACAGATTTGGTTGAAACTTGGCAGATATGTTCTTGAATGCATGATCTTTATGTCATGTTAATTTGGAAATAAGTTGTACTTAATAAGAGACACATTCAAAAAATCTTTTTTTGAAAACTGTTGTAAATTTCAAATTTTCCTCCAGTTTTGATTGAAAGCTGATCTGAGTTAATGAACCGACTCTCCAGTCCACAACAGTCCAGCTTCTGTGGAGATAAGCCGTGCAGTGAATTTTACTCTTTTGACACATGGCGGGGAATTGAAGACAATGTCAAATGTTACATACATAGAGTTTAGTTGTGCTATATGAATGTTTTATTGACAATTGTCATAAGATTAAATGCATGGTATCAAGTATAAATTTAAAAAAAATACCTTGTCATTACTCCCATCAAGGTATATCGTGTTGATTTGGTAAAAAAACACGTTTTATGTAATTATTTTTAAAACACACGTTTCAAAATGTCCCTTCTGTGACATAACTAGACTAAAAAATAACATAATTGACCTACAGCTTACATTTAGGCAGTTTTATTGTTGTAAAGAAAGAAACTTTAAGAAAAAAACATATTGATCAATTAACTTTTTTTGTGGGAATTATACAATGAACATAATTTCAACATAATTCAATATAAGGTTATAAAGCATTTTAGTTAATTATTTTTAAAAACTGAAGCAATTAAATAATTATATATTGTTTAAGAAATTAAGATAAACAATGTATTTAATTCAAACTTGATCAAAGTGTAATCAATATGTATTCATTACAAGAATGTTGATTATAACATACACTGACCATTCGCCTTATCTGAAGTAAATCAGTAGTTCAAACAGTTATCAATCCAAAACACATGTTTAAGTTTATAAATGTTAAGTTATGAGCAAGCAGGCCAGAAGTTTAGCCACACCATCTCTTCTATATATGCTAAATTGCGTACAGGTTGGGTTTTTTTTCGATATAAACCCCGCCCTTTAATGAACATAAACTATTACTTAATTCCTGTATCAATACACACATTCCATTTTATTTCAGTTGATTCCCTGATTAGTTACATCCATATATCCCGTATATCACCGGTATCATACTTTAACCAGCCTGAAGAAAATTGACCTTTTTAATATCGCACCGTTTGCCATTTGACAGCTTCTTGTATGGTATATTTCGCGATTCTCTCCATAATAAGTTTTATTTAATTATCTAGGTAATATATCGACTATGAAAATTATTTTCTTATTTGAATTTCCAAGTTTCTCGCACCCCGAGACACAAACAAAGAAACAGGACGGCAGAGTCATTGCAAAGAGACAACGAAAAAGACGGGTATTGCAGCTGATACAGACAACAAACATGTTGAAATACAAGACACTTTAATTTCGTTTGTCAAGTTAAGTTAAATGAATTGGTTTACTACATTTTGATAAACACGAATGTTACAGATCAAACCAACGTTTCAATAATATAACAATATAAAGCAAACGCCATGCACAATATACTGATTTGTAATTTACATTTTATTGTTCAATAGTAAGCGTAAATTAAACAAATATGAGAACACCATTTCATTCAATTTGTAATCAAACATGTTTGTCATTAACATACGACAATAAAAATGTTATATACTATAAAACCATATGTGTCGCTAACACACATATATAATACACGTATATTATAGAGATCTAGCGCGTTTGTTGTTGTTTTGGTGTGCTTTATTAATTATATTTTATCATTTGTTTGCTATTATATTTTATAATACTTATATAAGTATCATTTATTTTCAATAAAACCTGTAAAGTAAAAGTATACTAAACATGGCGCCAGTAACTCACTTGATTTCCCGCAAGTTTCGTCTTGAACCGTCTGAAGAAGAAGCAACGCTGGTGGCGCCCCTGTTGGTAAAGCTCAGCGTAACGTTTCTCTGCCTCATAACCAAACGAGTCGAACTCCCGTTTTTCATTCAGGAGAAGATACGTTGGAGTTTTATAAGTAGACAAAGATTTGTCCGAGTTGTTCCACATCGGGTTGAGGATGACGTTTTCTGGATTCTCTTCAATGTCTCGTCTGAGAGTAATGGAAACAAGTTCATTTTTCAATTTATCATGGATTTTATGGATTCTTATGCTTTGTTGTATGACATTTTGAAACTGACCGATTTCTTCAAATAAAATTTGTCGAAATAATTGTGTTTTTGTATACATAATATGACACAAAGCGGGATTTACACCCGTCACAAATAGCAATGTGTTATGTCAATCACTCAATCACTGAGACAAATTTAACAGAACTGGGGCGAAGCGTGAAGAAGTCTAGATAAGTTTTATATAAATTGTATAAACCATGGAACATGCTAAGGCGCGAATAAAGGAGGTCAGGCAGGCTAACGAATTATCACATCCCAGTGGCTGACGTAGGAAGTAATCTGTAATTAGCAATTAAATGACTAATAAAATGATCAGATGTACGAGGCTAATAGCGAGCAAGCTCGGTACATCGGGTAATTAATAACAAATAAAAGTCATGGATGAATCACGAAAACTCTACGAAAGTGTAGATAGAAACCCTATTTTGAGTAGTCGGGTGACACTTTTAGGCTTTACTGGGGTCCAGTCACATTATTGTCGCACGAAATGAAACTTAGCTAGATTATGTTACTTGTGTTTAGATTAGAATTAACGGACTTTTAATAAACAACTTTTAATAAACTTTAGAAAATTCAACTAACTTGTGTTTGTTTTGTATCATTATACTACACAAAGAAAAGGTCATATTTCTAGAATAAATGAATGCGATTTTTTTAAAACTTGAATATCTTGTCGAAAGACCCTGTACCAGTGCATTGTAAGGTTAAAAGTCGTTTAAAGGTATTACTGTGATCTAGATATTATTATTCAAATAACCAGAGTTGTGTGAGTCAACTGCGTTTTCCCTTAAACGTTTGTTTTTCTTTCGATTCTGTGTCTATTAGCATTCGAAGGAACAACCTGCGCCAGTGAAAATGGTCGCTAACTTATATGTCCAGAAATATTCGCTCTTGCAAACGAGCTACCAAAGTCCATACAAGTGACTTGTGCGTAATGGTAGAAAGAAAGATTATATCTAAATGAGTAAAATACCTAAAACAGTACTATTTATTATCACATCTTGACAGCAATTAAACACTTTAATTAACACAGACCTGTTACAGTATGCGTATCCTGAAAACGACGTCCCAATATCTATGGCAGCCACCATACTAAAAGATGAATCATCGACGGTTGCTAAGGAAGCTTTTGACCTTGAACTGTGCGTCACAGATGAACTCATTTTCACGTCTGCTTGCCCCCTGCTTGTCCCCTGCTGAAGTTATAGCTGGTGGAGTATTTTTATTTAAACTGTAAAAAAGATAGATACATAGAAGTGTATAAGTAAAATGTATTCTAATGTCGATGCGCAACACATTTATTATAGGTGTAAGCCCACCATTGATTTTTGTTCTTTATTCTATAGTAAATATTTTTTTTTTTGATTACCTCTCATTCATTAAAATTCCAAACTGAAAACAGTTAATCTTTCATTTCATGGTTTGTCAACATCTGCACTACCAATAGATGACGAGAAAAGCAGGGGTCATATATCATCCAAGACATTTTTTTCTGTTCAGCGTGTACGTTGTTGACAAAGTGAAAGTAGACTTCAGAAATTATGTAGGCCCTATTCATACTCTAATTTCCAAACATCATTTATTTTATAAATTCACAATTAAAACATAACAATGCTTTTAAAATGTTCAAAATACATTAATAATACCATTCAAATAAAAAATGAACATTTAAATAAGATTTTTTTTTTATAACCTCCATTATGCTACTACCGTGTATTAGTATAGCAATATGATAACGGTTTTCGTATGTCGTGAATGTAGTAATTTCGATATATTTGGGACTTTTCCAGTAGTCTTTTTTTAATATAGTTTAGTCTGTAATATTTATACAATGGACATTCTAAAACAACATTTAGCCCATCCTCAAAAATATAACATCTTCGGCATGTTTTTTTCTTCTACGGATATTTCATTTGTGCCATCTTTCAAATCTACATAAATACAATCTGAATCAGTTCAATGCGTATTTTAACATTTTTATCACAGTTTCCTCAAAATATGTTTTGAAATTGAAATTTGATGTAATTAACTTAACAGTTTGCTCTAGTAGAGTTTTAAATATTTTCATTCCAATTCTAAATAAAGTTATAAATTATATGTTCAAACTATGAAGAAACTTATAAACATGACTAAAGCCTTGCACTGCACTGTTTTCAAAGGCCTTCTGTGATTGGTGCAGGAAAACGCGTATTTATGGAGTAAATGGTTAAACCAATATGTAACAAAACCTAATAATCTATTATTCTTAATTTGAGTTCTTCCTTATTCCCCGTATATAAAATTGTGTCATATTTAAATTTTAACTCCTAGTTGTACATAGACTCTTTTAATAATAAAAGCATTTTAGTAACCCTAAATTTCACTTCCATAATTCAAAATTAGCAAGATAAGTTTAATCAAATAGTCCTAACATATAACTGACTGATAGTTCAACGAATTTATAAAAATAGGACTTTATTTTAAGTTTTATGTATCTGTCCTACAAGTGTTTCAGACATGAAGTCACCTACAATAAATACCTGTACCTGAATATGCAAACAATTCAAATGTCTGTGCCATTATATCAAAAATGTAAGCCTCTACGACGCTGTCACTTTTTAAATACCATACCTTTTGTTTTGTTGGCTTTCGCTTTTATTTTCTATCTATAACAATAATACTTTAATATATTTAATCCATCTTGTAAAGCAAAGATAACAATATTATCTGTGTACCTGTGTAAGAACAACTTTAACATTCCAGTATCAACACCATCAAACCCTTCTGAGGTAAATGTTTCCTCTAAATAATTGTACATCGGAAAAAATATACTGTGTGTTTAGATCAGTCTGGCAACGACAAATGCTAACATTTCGCTAAATATTAAAACCTCCGGTAATTGTTAAAAAGTAAAAGCTAAATGTTATAGTAATATCATAGTAATTGATTACTATATCATATATAGGAGTCATATTATAGGTGTCACGTTTGTTATTGTTAAAAAAAAACACAACTTTTTGTAACATCTTTTTTATATGACTATGTTCGCAATGTGCATTAACCATTGTAATATATAACATACTGTCTAGATACTGTGTCAATCCATATAAAAGGGGAGCAGCAACTGTATATTGCATATTTCAATATGCTATGAAAAACAGAAGTGACTGTATTAAAGCCCCAACATTTACTGCCAGGGGAGTAAATGTTTGTAAAATTTATACAACTACAACGCCATTCTGGGCTATCTGCTGATGGTGAATTAACACATATCCATGTGTACAGAGTGCATCTTCCTCGAATTTCAAATTTTTGGCAGTTGGAGTTGTTTTTTTCAAACTGCATATAACCAAAACAATTTGAAAATTATTTTTTTACTAATTCAATGTATTAACAATAATCTGATAGCATGCTACATTATAACAAAAGCAATGTATCGATGACTGTGAAATTTTAAAAAGGAGTTCTCTGATTTGAATCACGTACTGAATTATATAAAACCTGCCTTGCCTTACAGCTATCCTGAAGCTTTTATATTGCAGTTGGGACTTTAAATAAACCATGAAACAATGTTTTAACTGTTATCTCCGAAATAAATATTTGAAGGATGCAGGAAATCACTGACAGCGGGAAAGACGACCACATAATGGTATCAGCGACTTGTGTTTTACCGGAGATAGAAGTTGTATAGAATGACCTGTGGAAGTTCAGCGATTGTGATCTATCTGGGTCTCTTACTCAAACACAAATACTGGTAACCATCACTTAGCCAGACATGTCATTGTGATATCCAGCATTACCGTCATTGAGTTATTTGGAAGCCTCCGTCGTCGAAGTTTTTTACCAGTTTGACGTTAATTCAAAATAAGATACGTCAAAGTTCTTTGCACAGCTAGATTATTCGCTTTATTATTACATTTTATATTCAAGCTGAAATTCAATCTCTTATAACAGACAGAATTGATACTGTTTTTACTAAGGTGTAAAATGTTTCGTGATCCATTCAATAACAGTTTCAAAAGTTTCATTACGGTAGGTGCAAATTTTAAGACCAAACTTACAAATAAATAACAAATAAAAAGAAGCGGGGGTTTCTTTTGTTTGTTTTGTTGAAATAATCAAATAAATACTTTTTTTAAAAAAAACACACACACAAATTGATTATAGCATGCATTATAATTCCCTATGCGGATCCAGTGTGTTCAGTCGGTGACAATGGTGGTATCTATGTTTTTTGTATATTTACATTGCTGTAGTTGTATGACATTTGAATAAAACAGGGTATACATAGTTCCAGACCTTTACACCCTCTCTGTATTCGTCAGTGTATCCTCTTCGAAACGCAAATAAAACAAGTTGGCAGTTTTTAAAAATATTCCAAAGGAGAGATCAACAAGCTAGTTTAACAGGCTTGGTTTGTTTGGTTAAATAGTTAAAATCTTCTTTTTTTCTGGGGTTGGATGTGTGCGTTAACTCGCATGTTTACATAAACAAACTGGACTAAATAATATTTGTTTTCAAGGAATAATTTGATTTAATGCACCTATAGTGCTTATCACATCAATACAATATTGTTTCATCTATGTAAAGATATATGGCCGTCGTATTGCATTAGTAAATGACGTTTACCGGGAGTTTTAATACTTAGCGGAATTTCAACATTTAGTTTAAACAGTATTTTATTCACATAAGTACATATATTTATAATACATTAAACATAAAGCAATTTAGTCATACATCTCACACAGTATGTGGAAAGGATACGGAAAAAAGCCTTTGAAGCTTGTATGAATTTGCTTCCGTGGCAGTTATTTTATTTTCCATTATAGACTTTATCATATTGTTCCGTACTAATTTCAGTTTGGCAAAATATGCATTAAATAAGAAAACATAACACAATAGTTTATTTCGAATAGTTCAAGAAATAAAAAATATTTATGGAAGAGAAAAAAAGAAAGAGACTTCACTGATTTTTTGCTTTATCGGTTCATTCTGATACAGGGGATAGGTGTTTTGCATGTTCGTGTTTATTTATACTATACAATACATTCAATAGTAACTACATTAGCTTTCTATGATCATATAATAGACGCTACGACTTCATATTTACAGCCATATTCGTGTATTCTAGCTTGGAGAAAGTCTTTAAACTGTGTTCACTGTCGATGTATATATAGTTTATGTTACGTGTAAGCAAGGCATGCATAGCAAGAATAACGTGTAAACAATATGTAAAACTATCAATTTAGTCGGAAGTTTTGTAATTTATATCAATGCATATTAATTCTTATTTACCGACATTAACGAATACATTTTAGATATTTAATTATTTAACGAATTGAACAAAAATTTATATATAAAACATACCTGTACGAAATAGTGTCACCATTATTGAATATACATGAACAAATCATGAATATAATAAATTTAATCCCAACTAAGGTTTTGGATTATGACGTAAAGTTTTAATATACGAAATACTTGAATACGAATTAATGCACGGACTAATCCTTCGTTCCGGCGATATGAACATGAAAGCGGGAAAACAATAATCTAAATGGAGAACAATTCGGAATATTTCGCCCATTATTCTAATCCGAAGGATAGTGTAAATGGCCGAAAATGGACGATTGCTTCGATGCAGTATACATTTTTATAAAGAACACGAAACGTTTCAGACAGATCTGCCACTGTTTGTTGAATGTATAACAGCTAGCTATTCCCCTCCATTGTCACCTCTATATTTATTTCAATAACTACTTGTGTAATCATATATTTCTATTTATCATCATTAACTTATGTTCATACCCCATGACCCCTAAAACCGCATTGGAAATAAGTCGATTTGACTTAATGAGCTATTCTTTGGTACAGTTGAAATGATTCTAATTCCCCAGTATAGTATTACTGTCAGTATTACAATCAACCCTGTGTTTGCGGTCACCTCTATCAAACAACCACTTGTCTTAAGCAGCCACATTTGCTTTACCCAATGTGTATGCTTTCAGTGCAAATTCACCTGTTCTAAGCAACGACCAGTTCATTGCATTTGTCGAATAGTTAGCTTGTTTACACATATGTTCATTAGACCCCCAAACCCACCCCATAAAACACCAGTTACATAAAAAAAGAAAGAAAGAAAGAAAGAAAAAATTGAAAAGAAAAACACGGGGTTTATATGGTACTTAACACTGCATACAGCTGCATGAGGTTGATAGACTAGTTTTGAAGAGATTATATATTATGGATTTTAGTATAGATTTTCTGTCAGGAGTTTAATAAGTCTGTAATTTATTTGAGTTTCTATATTGACAGACAGCCATGTGTGTCTAACATTTTTATTCGTCTATGCGAAACGTTCGACTTGTAAGATAGGGGAAACAACTAGTGTACACGAAAAGTAGTGGGGCATTTGTCGAGTTGTTAACCGTGATCCATATGCTCTGCGTCCTGAAAAGCGGGGATGTGATCGAAATGGTGAAAATATGCATTTTTTAAAGTTCATACTACGTCCTTACTATGTCCCTGTCAGATTCTCACTGCGTCTACCACGTCCCCGCTTATTTCTTACCACGCGCATGATTACGCGTGCATCATGCCCAATGCGTTCTTACTACATTTTTACTACGACCATTCAGATCACAACACGCGCTTACCACGCGCTTACCACGCGCTTACCACGCTTATGTCACACTGGAGTAAATGACAACCATATCTGTTATTCTAAAACTCACTAAAATGCAGCATTTTGTTTTTAATATCATTTTTTTCAAGGGCGGTGGTGTTGAGGTAGTTGCTGCGTGCCGCCATTAGTTCAATCAAACTCTCTCCTTCACGTTTTTACTCACAGTGCATGAGGTTCTGGGTTTGAAATCCGTTATTTATTACATCTGATAGTTGTTAAAACATTGACGTAATTAACAACCATTCCCCCTTAAAACTAACTAAAATAGAGCATTTGGTTTTTAGATTATAAAAAATGTCCAGGGACCTACTCCAACCAGCAGAGAACACCACACCCTCTCAGTGCACACAGTGCATGACGTACTGGGTTTAAAAACCAGCGGAAGTTCATTTTATTTGATACCTGTTATAGTTTAACAAAAACGTGTAAAAGTCTCAAAATATTCGGGACTAAATAGCAATCTTTTTTTCTCTAAAACTTGCAAAAAGACAGATTTAGGTTTTTAAGATCACAAAAGTTTCCAGGTACCCCTACCAGCAGGGGACAACCCCTACAAGACACAACTGCAATAAAAGACAGCCATATTCATAATCCTGAAAACTTTTTATCTAGCATTTTTCCCCTGGGATATGCCCCCTTACGCATACCAGCAGGGGACTGCTCTCACACACAGGTGTAATTAACAACCATCCACCACCCCTTAAACTTACTAGAATGCAGTATTTGCTTATTAAGATATCGACATTTAAGGGGAGATGTCCCCTGTATCCCTACCAGCAGTGGATTCCCCTGGGGGAAACGAATTTCGTTCCTGCTTGGCTCTACAATGAACCAAAGTACACTATTTGGCACTAAAAAAAAAATAAAAAATTTTGGGGAGGCCCCCAAAACATCCCCAGAATTATATTTTTCATTTTTTTTGTCGAAATTCTGATGAATTTTATACCATTCCAATATAATATGAAAGCACTGACAGGACCTGGATAATGCATCAAAATGCACGATTTGGCACTGAAAAAAACAAAATTTCCTAGGGAATACCAGCCACCCCCACCACACACCCTCCATTAGTGGGAAAGGAGACTCTACAGTACCCTTCCCCTCCTCGCAAGACGTGTGCATTTCCCTGGCCCCTACCAAACGGTTTTGCTTGATATGAAATCCTTTCTGGCTACGTCCCTGCTCTTTCACTTAACAACTCATGACTTACCGTATAAGAATGCAGCGTTTGTTTTTTTTCCCGGGGAGGCCCCCGTATCAGGCAACTCATCCACCCATATCTCTCCCACCCCCCCACCCCCCCCACCTCCCATCTAGCTCCAACTGTATGAGCAACCGGTTTTAAAACCTATTGGAAGTTCACAAAATATTGGTCCCAGGAGTAAATAACAACAATATTTCATCTTTAAATCTCCATATAATGCAGCATTTGGTATTTAAGATATCAAAATGTTCCAGGGGCTCCCCCACCCAACCAGCGGGGGGATGATACATCCGCATACACTCCCTCCTCAGGTTGCCCTCAATCCCAAGAATTGAAACGCTCCTACGCCCATGCTGCCAGCCGCGGACATATTTTTTCACTTCAAATCAATTCAATTTTAATATTCAGCACAAACATCATACCTAATCCAGGCGATTATATGATGAGAAGAGCATGTCATTTAATAACAGACACATAGATCTATCAAAATGTCTCAGATCTGTATTATGAGACCTATTTGCCAATCATAAGTTTCCACACCCACATCATGACCATGGTTGTGTTCTTGACTGAGCAAGGTACTCTGTCCGCATAGATACTGATTCTTCTACGGAAGACACCGACCGAGATCTAGCTGTAAGCCTTACCAAGGAAGACACTGACCGAGATCTAGCTGAGATCTAGCTGTAAGCCTTACCAAGGAAGACACCGGCCGAGATCTAGCTATAAGCCTTACCAAGGAAGACACTGACCGAGCTCTAGCTGAGATCTAGCTGTAAGCCTTACCAAGGAAGACACTGACCAAGCTCTAGCTGAGATCTAGCTGTAAGCCTTACCAAGGAAGACACCGGCCGAGATCTAGCTATAAGCCTTACCAAGGAAGACACCGACCGAGATCTAGCTGTAAGCCTTACCAAGGAAGACACTGACCGAGATCTAGCCGAGATCTAGCTGTAAGCCTTACCAAGGAAGACACCGGCCGAGATCTAGCTATAAGCCTTACCAAGGAAGACACTGACCGAGCTCTAGCTGAGATCTAGCTGTAAGCCTTACCAAGGAAGGCACCGGCCGAGATCTAGCTATAAGCCTTACCAAGGAAGACACCGACCGAGATCTAGCTGTAAGCCTTACCAAGGAAGACACTGACCGAGATCTAGCTGAGATCTAGCTGTAAGCCTTACCAAGGAAGACACCGGCCGAGATCTAGCTATAAGCCTTACCAAGGAAGACACTGACCGAGCTCTAGCTGAGATCTAGCTGTAAGCCTTACCAAGGAAGACACCGGCCGAGATCTAGCTGTAAGCCTTACCAAGGAAGACACTGACTGAGCTCTAGCTGAGATCTAGCTGTAAGCCTTTCCAAGGAAGACACTAACTGAGCTCTAGCTGAGATCTAGCTGTAAGCCTTACCAAGGAAGACACCGGCCGAGATCTAGCTATAAGCCTTACCAAGGAAGACACCGACCGAGATCTAGCTGTAAGCCTTACCAAGGAAGACACTGACTGAGCTCTAGCTGAGATCTAGCTGTAAGCCTTACCAAGGAAGACACCGGCCGAGATCTAGCTGTAAGCCTTACCAAGGAAGACACTGACCGAGCTCTAGCTGAGATCTAGCTGTAAGCCTTACCAAGGAAGACACCGGTCGAGATCTAGCTGTAAGCCTTACCAAGGAAGACACCGACCGAGATCTAGCTGTAAGCCTTACCAAGGAAGACACTGACCGAGCTCTAGCTGAGATCTAGCTGTAAGCCTTACCAAGGAAGACACTAACCGAGCTCTAGCTGAGATCTAGCTGTAAGCCTTACCAAGGAAGACACCGACCGAGATCTAGCTATAAGCCTTACCAAGGAAGACACTGACCGAGCTCTAGCTGAGATCTAGCTGTAAGCCTTACCAAGGAAGACACTGACCGAGCTCTAGCTGAGATCTAGCTGTAAGCCTTACCAAGGAAGACACCGGCCGAGATCTAGCTATAAGCCTTACCAAGGAAGACACTAACCGAGCTCTAGCTGAGATCTACCTGTAAGCCTTACCAAGGAAGACACCGGCCGAGATCTAGCTGTAAGCCTTACCAAGGAAGACACCGACCGAGATCTAGCTATAAGCCTTACCAAGGAAAACACTAACCGAGCTCTAGCTGAGATCTACCTGTAAGCCTTACCAAGTAAGACACCGGCCGAGATCTAGCTGTAAGCCTTACCAAGGAAGACACTGAACGAGCTCTAGCTGAGATCTAGCTGTAAGCCTTACCAAGGAAGACACCGGCCGAGATCTAGCTATAAGCCTTACCAAGGAAGACACCGACCGAGATCTAGCTGTAAGCCTTACCAAGGAAGACACTGACCGAGCTCTAGCTGAGATCTAGCTGTAAGCCTTACCAAGGAAGACACCGACCGAGATCTAGCTATAAGCCTTACCAAGGAAGACACTGACTGAGCTCTAGCTGAGATCTAGCTGTAAGCCTTACCAAGGAAGACACTAACCGAGCTCTAGCTGAGATCTAGCTGTAAGCCTTACCAAGGAAGACACCGGCCGAGATCTAGCTGTAAGCCTTACCAAGGAAGACACCGACCGAGATCTAGCTGTAAGCCTTACTAAGGAAAACACCGACCGAGATCTAGCTGTAAGCCTTATTTGTTCTACAATCAATTAAAAATAAATGACATTTAATATAAAATATGGTTTTGCGTCTATTGCTGATGAAACTTCGCCACAAATTCATGAGGTCACTGATGCGATACTTACCGTCGATCTGTCTTTTTCAATATACGTACAATAGAGGAGGTTTAAAAGGGGGTCCACCCCACCCCCTCTTCACTATGAAAAGGGGTTTTGGGATTCCCCCAAGAAATTTTGATGAAAAGGACTGCAAATGACGGCATTTTATAACATCTTAGGCATTTTTCAGTTCTTTTTTTGTTTCAATTTCAAGAAATACGTATGTGGTTCAGATCTTAACTCTAATTCCAATAGCAGTAAAGGCATATTATTACTAATCAGTGACCTAGCTTCATACCGCTATAAGCACGTGCCTACTCTTTTTTCTGAGAAATCGAAAAAGTAAAAATGCCAAAAATGTAATAAAAATCGAACCCCTACGGGACTAGGAAGGTAAACTATAAATTCGCAACAAAGAAAAAAATTGAATATGATCCAGATATTTAACATCATTTAATCAATGTATATGGTTATAAAACAGTGAATTCAAGGTTAATATTAATGATAACCAGACCCCTAAAAACGTAATAAATATACGCCAAAACGTACCTTCGACAGCCTACCTGAAAAAAAAAATCGGGGGAGCATGTCCCCACAGTCACTGCAATTGTACCTACACATCGTTTTTAGCCAAGCTACGCCCCTGATTATATATATATATATATATATATATTTATGGTTTCATCAAAACATGAAGCAATAACTCACAAAATAATTAAGTTACCTCCACATGTATATTACCGATGCAATTAGTCATCATTCGATTTTTTACATGTTTTTAATAACTATAATTGTTAAAATGTTTTTGTGTTTAATTTTTAAAATAAATATTTTATTCAATTATCGATATATATTCAAGAGAACTTCGTTACAGCCGCCAAAAGATCAGATTATGGTTTTGTGACATCTTAATCTCTAAAGAGCAGTGCCAAATGTATTTAAGTTCATTCTCCCAATAAATGTTAATAATCCCAGACTCGACAATCTCTATGTTGTCATGATACTTCTTAGGTACGTTTTCACATCTTCTCATGATACTTAACATTTCCACAGATGTCACATAGAGAAAAAAGTCTACGTTAGCGAATGACATTGACTCCGCCATACTGTCCGTTCTTTCGTCCACGTTAATTAACTCCAACCATTGCTTCCACACTCGTTTCAAACTCTTCTGTGTCATCAGTTACATCTGTGATGAAGGCTACATTGATATCATGAATCACCAACAGTTATATTAGTTTTTTAAATTTACATTTTTAAAATATGTTTAATAATTTAAATTGATAAAAAATAAATAAAATGAATTTACTTATAAACAAGTACTTATTACAGTATCCCATTGGGGCCATCCAGCATATCTTTTAAATCGGTTCAAGTCGAAACAACGAAACTACGATGATGAAAAGTTGAAACAACGAACCTACGATGGTGAAAAGCCGAAACTAAGATGTTGAAAAGTTGAAACTACAAAATTATTTCGATTTTTCACCAGCGTTGTTTCCACTTTTCACCATCGTAGTTTCGACTGTTCACCATCGTAGTTTTGACTTTTCATTATCGTTGTTTCAACTTTTCACCATTGTTGTTTCAACTTTTCACCATCGTTTATTCGACACTTCACCATCGTTGTTACGACTTTACACCATTGTAGTTTCGACTTTTCATCATCGTTGTTTCAACTGTTCACCATCGTAGTTTCAACTTTTCACCATTGTAGTTTCGACTCTTCACCAATGATGTTTCGCATTTTCACCGTCTTGGTTTAGACTTTTCACCATCGTTGTTTCGAATTTTCACCAATGTAGTTTCGACTTTTCACCATTGTTGTTTCAACTTTTCATTATCGTAGTTTCGACTTATCACCATCGTTATTTCGACTTTTCACCATCGTTGTTTCGACTTTTCACCATTGTAGTTTCGCGTTTTCACCATCGTTGTTACGACATTTCATAATCGTAGTTCAGACTTTTCACCATCATTGTTTCGACTTTTCACCATCATTATTTGGACCTATCACCATCGTTATTTCGACTTTTCACCATCGTTGTTTTGACTTTTCACCATCGTTGTTTCGTTGTTTTGACTTTTCACCATTGTAGTTTCCCGTTTTCACTATCGTTGTTTTGACATTTCAACATCGTTGTTTCGACTTTGCACCATCGTTGTTTCATTGTTTTGACTTTTCACCATCGTAGTTTCGACTTTTCACCATTGTTGTTTCGACTTTTCACCATCGTAGTTTCGACTTTTTTTTTCAAATTTAATAAAGTCAAAACAGAAGTACAATAATGAAAAGTAGAAACAACGAGGGACCTGGTAAGCGCAATAACATTAAATAGGTCCTATGACACAGGCCTACATATATGGCATAACCAGACCGGGAAATCGCGTGGTCTCGAATAAGAGTATTGGGTTCGAGATGAGATCTGAGAAGTTCAACCCTCACAATGACGATTTCTTGTGTCCTTGTATATATAATGTACCAGTTTTATGGAGAAAAACGTCCAACAATGTTTGAAGAAATTATTTCTTATTCATCAATATATGGTACACTAATATTTAATGTGAAATCTGACTGTGAAAATATAAAAAGATTTGTGTTAAAACACTTTCCCATAGTTTTAAACCTGTTACTTCATGCATTCCCGTTTCACAAATTAAAGAGAGAGTGTTTTTTTTCCAGCTGTCAACTAATATACCAAATGTCAGAAATATGTATTCGTCCCCACGAGGATAAAAACCCAACCGCAGTCGGATTACAATAATCGGGTGGTTGTTTTTCCTCTCAGGACTTGTTGAAGCCCGATCACCACTAAAGTTACGTAACCATTACTTATAAACTGGTGCCATACCACATAGACAAGCTTGTGCCATATCACATACACAAGCTGGTGCCATACCACTTACACAAGCTGGTGCCATACCACATACACAAGCTGTTGTCATACCACATACACAAGCTGGTGCCATACCACACAAGCTGGTGTCATACCACATACTCAAGCTGGTGCCATACCACATACACAAGCTGTTGTCATACCACATACACAAGCTGGTGCCATACCACACAAGCTGGTGTCATACCACATACACAAGCTGGTGTCATACCACATACAAAAGTGGGTGCCATATTACATACATAAACTGGTGACATACCACAAACACAAGCTGGTGCCATACCACATACACAAGCTGGTGCCATATCACATTCACAAGCTGGTGCCATATTACATACACAAGCTGGTGCCATACCACAAACACAAGTGGGTGCCCATACCACATACACAAGCTGGTGCCATATCACATACACAAGCTGGTGTCATAGCACATTCACAAGCTGGTGCCATATCACATACACAAGTTGATGCCGTACCACATACACAAGCTGGTGCCATATCACATACAGAAGCTGGTGTCATACCACATACACAAGAGTTGATGTCATATTACAAACACAAACTGGTGCCATACAAAATAAAACATTCTAAAGTGCTTATTACTTTCAAGGAACCTATATAAGTCATTGTTAAACTTGATCACTCTGTGTTTCAAAATTACTAATTGGTCCATTCTAATTGTTTCTAACCATTAAATCATACAGTACGTGAAATCAGCGAGAGAAAAAACACTAATTGTTCATTGAAATTAAATTATTTAAATCAGGGGAACATTTACTTAGATATCAAATTCAACAAGGAGATACTTAATGTTTTATTTAATGTAGTAAAGATACAGATTTAAGAGAAAAGGTGCCAATATCAGTTTTATAAATCAGAAATCAGAATTAGAAACAGGTTCAAATTGTCAACTAAATACAATTTTATTTGTTGTACGTGGGAATTTATCACATTTATATATGAAATGAAATAAACAAATGAGCCATTAAATATGTTAAGGATGACACACCAGTACTATAAATATCGCCTTGGTAACAAAGACAATAATCATCAGGACACGAAAGCATTCTTTATTGGCAATTTACTATCAACAATTTAACATTAGAACATGTCATATATTTTCTTTATATTCGTATTTTTTATTAATTAAACAGAAACAGAAAACAAATGTTAGATCTATTGTCTATGATGCCAATGTCTTGTTAACTTTTAATATTTCAAACGCCGTATATCACCGATAGTTAGAGCAGATTCTGACATTTTTCTGTTTAATTGTTGAAAATTATCACATGGAATGTACAGGTTCGTTTAAAATAGTTTAGATAAAAAGGTGAAATAAAGATACTAATATTACAATTATATAACCGATAATGGCAATCATAATTATAAGCTATTTGAGAGAGTTAGTTCGTTTAAGTAGCTGTCTTAAGATTCTTTCTCTTCAAAATTGGCTGCTGGAATGCATCGTTTGCACCACAAACTTATGTTTTGTTTTGAACCAAGTTGAGTTACCTACCTCTGAATTGACATCACATGATGCAAAATGCATCAAACTATACATAGCAAACTTTGCAGGAAAGGTTTACTTGTCAAGAGATCAACAAATATCACCCTTTTATGTGGAACATTAGGAAGGATTCCTTTATACATTTAAAGAAGAATAAGGAGGGTGAATTAGGAAAAATTTACATTTATAGAAAAATAAGGATGGTGAATTAGGAAAACTTTACATCAATAGAAAAATAAGGACGGTGAATTAGGAAATTTTTTTACATTTCTAAAAAAAATAAGGGTGGTGAAATTGGAAAACTTAACATTGATAGAAAAATAAGAAAGGTGAGTTAGAAAGACTTTACATCAATAGAAAAATAATAATGGTGAATTAGGAAGTGTTCACTTAAATAGAAAAATAAGGATGGTGAATTAGGAATACTTTACATCATAATAAAAATAAGGGTGGTTAATTAGGAAGACTTTACATCAATAGAAAAATAAGAATGGTGAACTAGGAAAACTTTACATCAATCAAAAAATAAAAATGGTGAATTAGGAAGACTTTACATTTATATAAAAAATAAGAATGTTGAATTTGGAAAACTTTACATCAATAGAAAAATAAGTTTAATTAATTAGGAAGACTTAACAATTATAGAAAAATAAGAATGATGAATTAGGAAAACTGTACATCAATAGAAAAATAAGAATGGTGAATTAGGAAAATTTTACATTTATATAAAAATAAGATGGTGAATGAGGAAAACTTTACATCAACAGAAAAACAAGTTTAGTTAATTAGGAAGACTTTACATTTATATAAAAAAATAAGAATGGTGAATTAGGAAAACTTTACATTTATAGAATAATAAGAATGGTGAATTAGGAAAACATTACATCAATAGAAAAATAAAGATGGTTAATTAGGAAGACTCTACATTGATAAAAAAATAAGAATGGTGAATTAGGAAAACTTTACATTTATATAAAAAATAAGAATGGTGAATTAGGAAGACTTTAAATTGATAGAAAAATAAGAATGGTGAATTAGGAAAACTGTTCATCATTAGAAAAATAAAAATGGTGAATTAGAAAGACTTTACATCAACAGAAAAACAAGTTTAGTTAATTAGGAAGACTTTACATTTATATAAAAAAATAAGAATGGCGAATTAGGAAAACATTACATTATACAAAAATAAGAATGGTGAATTAGAAAAACTACATCAATAGAAAAATAAAGATGGTTAATTAGGAAGACTTTACATTGATAAAAAAATAAGAATGGTGAATTAGGAAAACTTAACATTTATATAAAAAATAAGAATGGTGAATTAGGAAGACTTTACATTGATAGAAAAATAAGAATGGTGAATTAGGAAAACTGTTCATCATTAGAAAAATAAAAATGGTGAATTAGAAAGACTTTACATCAACAGAAAAATAAAGATGGTTAATTAGGGAGACTTTACATTTATATAAAAATAAGAATGGTGAATTAGGAAAACTTTACATTTATAGAAAAATAAACTTTACATCAATAGAAAAATAAAGATGGTTAATTAGGAAGACTTTACATTGATAAAAAAAATAAGAATGGTGAATTAGGAAAACTGTTCATCATTAGAAAAATAAAAATGGTGAATTAGAAAGACTTTACAGTGATAGAAAAATAAGAATTGGGAATTACGAAGGCTTTACATAAAGAGAAAAATAAGGATGGTGAATTAGGAAAACTGTACATAAAGAGAAATAATTCCGAATAGAACGTCAATCTGAGATTGTGGTTTTGAACTCACAATTTCAATTTAGTCCTGCATTTTACCAAAACAAATGACGGCCATATTAATCATCGCTTGTAACGCTTCAGGGAACTATTTTACTAATGCGCAGTACAAGGGTGGGAGCCTATGTGTGCTTGACGTTACATGTTTCTCCCTTTTGCAGTAGGCGACTGCATTCCATGTCATTTTAGTGGAAATTGTATGATTTGACTACTGCATATTTGAAGTGTTTTGCTCTCTGTTTGATAGAACAAAAATCACAAAAATCAAATTTGGATCTCTGCGTCGTCTGCTATGGCAATTGCATTTTGAAACTATTTGGAACTATTTTATCAGTCAGAGGAAATGAAATCGCAAAAAGGCTGGTGAATTAGGAAGAATTTGTTTATACATAAATAGAAAAATAATTATGATGAAAACAAAGTAGCTTTATAAACAACAGAACTTTATATATGATTACAAAAGTTGGTATTCGGAAATAATTAATTCGATAGACTGTTATATCAACATCATTATAAGCACAACTTTTTTTTAAGGGGCTTTTAAGCCATTTTCAACACATTTCAGGTTATATATGGCATATCCAGTTTTACAGTCAGACTGAGTAGAACCACCGTCCTTCCACAAGTAACTGGAAACTTTCTCACATAAAGTTTTTGGAGCGAGCGGGACTCGAACCTACGACCTTAGCAGTGAGAGGTAAGTGATATTGAGATGGCGCCTTAGACCACTCGGCCATGGAGGACATATAAGCACAACGTGTACATAACTTAGGTTGGAAAAAATGCATGTTTTTAGGTTTACTTGACAAACAAGAGGCACAATATATGGGTCTAAGTCGCCCATCTGGTTTCAGATGTCACTATGAAGAACTTTTTATAGTTGTAGATGAGAAAAATAAGAATCATCTGTTTTCTCATAACATTTCCATGTAAAGTGAAAGTCACCATACTGGACTCCAATGGACCCTTGACTATAAGTTAACGCAGACGCCTTACATATTACTATTTTGAAAAACTCATACAGATGTATCAAGATAAGTTTAAGTTTTTATTTACCCTCGCTCTTGAAACTGGTCATTTTGGGAGCAATATAGCAGTATCAGAAAATTTCGATGTTATATATAGGTAGACAGTTACTTTAATTGGGGATTCATTTAACTTTTGGAAATCTTGTCCGCTAATTTTATGATTAATATTTACTTTAATACTATCACTTACTTTTTTATGATATCTTTTTTTAACCTATACATATATCCTTATTAAACAGAAACAACCAGAAGATATAAAGGGAGGTAATAAACTCTTAAACAAGATTTTTAACTATTCACCCTTTTATCCCTTTTTGGATACCTGCTGGCCCTTTATGGATAGTAAATACTAAAAGTTGTCTCTGGCTCAGTTGTTATGATGAAACAATACTCCAGACCTCAAAATGATTAAAATAATTCCTAAAATAACTGATAAAAATAGAATTAACTGTTTTTCCGTAGTATTCCTATGTAAAAATCCCCTTACTGGACCAAAAGGTCCTACCCATTCATTTGAATAAACGTCATTTATACAAAATATGAACACATTTGGCATGACAGTTCTTGAGTAGATTTTTTAAAAATCACAATTTAACCTCTTTTTGGGCCTCTGCTGACCTCTTATGGATATTAAATCCCCTTTAAAGGACCGAGTCTCAACTGTTATGATTAAACAATGTTCCAGACCTCAAGATAATTGAAATAATACATAAATAAGTGAAAGCAGAATTATCTGTTTTCCCATAGTAAAAATCAATGTCCCCTTACGGACCCCCAGTATACCTTTATTGCTTTATTTGAATCCCCTATTCACAGGGGACATTTAAACCAAATATTAACACATTTGGCTCATTAGTGTTTAAAAAGATTTTTGGAATTTCACAAGTTATTCTTTTTTGGGGTCCCTGCTGATCCTTTATCTATATCAAACACCCTTTAAAGGACACTATATCAACCTTGTACTTTCAGAGACGAAGATTTTCTAAATTTCACAATTTGATCTTTTTTGGAGTCCCTGCTGTTCCCTTATTTATTTCAAATCCCCTTAAAAGGACCTTGTCTCAACTGGTATGTCTAAGTAATACTCCAGACATTAAGATTTTTGAAATAATACCTGAAATAGATAAAAAAACAAAAAAAACAAAATTTCCATTTTCCTATAGTATTCCTATGTAATTACTGGGCCCTAATTGATCCTAGACCTTATATTTGAACAAATTTGGAACTCCTAGTCATATGGATCATTTATTTGTAACATGAACAAATTTGATTGGATAGTTCTTGAGAACAAGATTTTTAAATGTAAATTTTGCAATATAAAAATGACCTCCTCGGGGCGGGGCCAATTTTGGCCCTAGCGTCATGGCTTGAACATACTTGATAGAAACTCATTAGACGATACATTGTACTACGTGCAAAATATCAAAGCTCCTGGCCTTGCACTTTCAGAGATTTTGAAATTTTGAAGAAAACAACTGATAAACCCCTGGGGTTAGCCAAATTTGACCCTAGGGTTTGCACAAACTTCAGAAAGCTTTGTGTAAGAATGCTTTACACAAAATTTGGTAAAAATCTGTCAACTGGTTTCAGAGAAGTCGTTTGAAGCCATTGTTAACGAACTGACGAATAGAGATCACAATTTTTTCTATGTTTATTCTAATTTTTATAACTATTACAAGCAAATTGATTCTTATTTGTATTTCTATTATATCAAAATCTAATTACGATAGTAAATCAATAAGGAACAATACAAACACAATTTTCTTTAAGCAGATTATTCACAGGGTGTGTGTTTTCTGGTCCAATGGTAGGCCTAAAATTTAGATGCTGACACGGATAAAAAATAAGATAGCCTTAACCAGATTTAGATTATCCTCCCGTAACCTTGATTGCCATACAAAGTGAGATATAAAAATAATCAAAGAAAGGAAAGAAATTTCAATCTTGTAACACAAAAATTATTGAAAAAAAATATCACTTCTTACTTCTAAGGATTTAAGACAAATATATTTAAAACCATACTATACTGAAAGGGGTAAAGAAACTCATCATTAAGATTAAAGAGAGTACATCACTAAAAACGCTATAAATGTCTTAAAAATAAAATTATCTTTAAAATAATAAAAAGCAGCTCATTATCATAAATAAATCGAATCCAAATGGTTCTGTATATCAGATCCAACAAAACATGACAAAATCGATGTTTCAATCCGAGTGGTAAACTTGAAATGAAATCCCCATTCTAAAAATAGACAGCACTCAAATACTGATTGTCAGCCCTCACATCATCATTCAGACCCTTTTTACGATGAAACAAATATTATGTGTGTACGACAGATCAAAATGAAATCATGCGATATCATAACTGCTTGAAAAGTACCAAGTTTTTTTTTGTTATAAATGATGCGACAAAAATGATATATTGAGTATGCCATTGAATTGAAGGATTCCAACCTCTGTGCAGAGGTCAGTGATGGTGCAAACATAAAGAAGGATTGCAGTGATTAACTAAAAGTCCATAATAATTGGGATAGTAATACAAAACAACTGTTTCGTTAGTTTTTATTTTATTCTCGTGAATAATTATGCAATGAAGCATATTTATATCTTATAAACATTGAAAATTATAATTAACAATCTTTGGAAAAAATGAGTCCAACCTGGACAAACATGTCACTTCATATCACATCAATAACATCAGTAACGTTGACAACAACTTAACAACTAAACCTCAAAAAACAGTCTTATTATAAACTCCACTCAAACATAATGTCACAGCTAATGATAGCCATGATGTCACAGCTAATAATAGCCATGATGTCACAGCTAATGATAGCCATGATGTCACACCTAATGATAGTCATAATGTCACAGCAAATGATAGACATGATGCCACAGCGAATGTTGTCCATACAACTTATATTGGCAATGATGTCCCAGCTGATGTTTGCAATAATATCATAGTTTATGTTGGCAATGTCACTGCTCATGATGGCCATTATGTACCAACATCTGTTGGCACTTATGTCACAGCAAATATTGACTTCGATATTGCAGCAAATACTGACCATGGTGTCATAGCTACTATTGACACTGATGTGATCATGTCACAGAAAATGATAGCAATGATGAAATAGCTTATGTTGGTCATGATGCCAAAGCTTATGTTGGCAATGGTTTCACAGTGGATGTTTTCAATGATGTCAAAACTTATGTTAGCAATGATTCAAAAGCCTATGTTGGCAATGGTTTCACAGCTGATGTTTTCAATAATGTCAAAACTAGTATTGACTGTGTTGTCACATTTAATGTTGACCGTGACGCCACAGCTAATGTTGAAAATGATATCACAGCTAATGTTGATGCTAAACTTATGTTGACAATGTCACAGCTGATTTTTTTTTGGTAATAATGTCACAAATGATGTAAGAAATGACACCATAGCTAATGTTGGCTATGATGTCACAAATGATGTTAACAATGTCACAGATAGTGTTAGCAGTGATGTCACAGCTAATGTAACTATGATGTCACAACTATTGTTAGCAATTGACCTGATGCAAGAATGACTATCGCTCTGTTCCCTGGTCACATTGTTTATCCAAGTAAATACAATGTAGTATATTGGTAATTTTGTCACAGCTAGTTTGGACTAAGATAATGATAATATTTATTTGGCATGTTAAAACAGTTTAATACGAAAGCATTTCCCAAGTTAAGCTGCTGTGGGTGGGGAGCTCAATATTTTCATTAAATAGGTCAAGGTCAACACCAATCTTTTTTTATCAAAATCATAAGTTACATAGTTGACAGAAGCAATGACAACAACAAAACAATAAAACTGACGACGTTAATGCCAATAGCTGTCTGATTTTTTTCTCTTAAAAAGATGAGCTAAAAATGTTGTTTTAACTTCAAATTCTTTACAGGAATTGCAAGATAAAAATATTTGAATATAATTACATAACAACTAAATTTAGACATGCAGTTGATTTTACCCTTGACCAAATCAACTCTGACTGATATACAAGTATGCTTAACATACAAAACATTAATTATCACAGACACAGAAAAAATAGTAAACGAGAACTGGTATACCATGGCTGTTAGTTGCAAAAAGACAACAGAGCAAGGTAGAGCTGCTTGGTAAACCAGGACTGGTATAACATGGTTGTTTATTGCAAAAAGACAACAGAGCAAGGTAGAGCTGCTTGGTAAAATCAGGACTGGTATAACATGGTTGTTTATTGCAAAAAGACAACAGAGCAAGGTAGAGCTGGTTGGTAAAACCAGGACTGATCCATGGTTGTTAGTTGCAAAATGACAACAGAGCAAGGTTGAGCTGGTTGGTAAAACCAGGACACGTATACCATGGTTGTTAGTTGCAAAATGACAACAGAGCAAGGTAGAGCTGCTTGGTAAACCAGGACACGTACACCATGGTTGTTAGTTGCAAAATGACAACAGAGCAAGGTAGAGCTGCTTGGTAAAACCAGGACAAGTATACCATGGTTGTTAGTTGCAAAAAGACAACAGAGCAAGGTAGAGCTGCTTGGTAAAATCAGGACTGGAATACCATGGTTGTTAGTTGCAAAAAGACAACAGAGCAAGGTAGAGCTGCTTGGTAAAATCAGGACTGGAATACCATGGTTGTTAGTTGCAAAAAGACAACAGAGCAAGGTAGAGCTGCTTGGTAAAACCAGGACTGGTATACCATGGTTGTTTAGTTGCAAAAAGACAACAGAGCAAGGTAGAGCTGCTTGTAAAACCAGGACTGGTATAACATGGTTGTTTATTGCAAAAAGACAACAGAGCAAGGTAGAGCTGGTTGGTAAAACCAGGACTGGTCCATGGTTGTTAGTTGCAAAATGACAACAGAGCAAGGTTGAGCTGGTTGGTAAAACCAGGACACGTATACCATGGTTGTTAGTTGCAAAATGACAACAGAGCAAGGTAGAGCTGCTTGGTAAACCAGGACACGTACACCATGGTTGTTAGTTGCAAAATGACAACAGAGCAAGGTAGAGCTGCTTGGTAAAACCAGGACAAGTATACCATGGTTGTTAGTTGCAAAAAGACAACAGAGCAAGGTAGAGCTGCTTGGTAAAATCAGGACTGGAATACCATGGTTGTTAGTTGCAAAAAGACAACAGAGCAAGGTAGAGCTGCTTGGTAAAATCAGGACTGGAATACCATGGTTGTTAGTTGCAAAAAGACAACAGAGCAAGGTAGAGCTGCTTGGTAAAACCAGGACTGGTATACCATGGTTGTTTAGTTGCAAAAAGACAACAGAGCAAGGTAGAGCTGCTTGTAAAACCAGGACTGGTATACCATGGTTGTTAGTTGCAAAAAGACAACAGAGCAAGGTAGAGCTGCTTGTAAAACCAGAAGTGGTATACCATAGATTTTAGTTGCAAAAAGACAACAGAGCAAGGTACAGCTGCTTGGTAAACCAGGACTGGTATACCACAGTTTTCAGTTGAGCCTGTATATTCAATGGTACTATTATGGAGTATCATTTTATCAGCAGTTTCTCTAAAAGTGTTTACAGAAATTACTGAAGTAAAAAGGTGTTTTATTTTTTAGCCTGTTTTTGTACGAAAGTAATATTTCGGCTTTTTAAAGTTTTTAGTTGTCTTTACTGTTAAAGTTATGAAATATCTGAGCAGGTTTACATGGTTTTTATGTTACTTTTGAAAATAAACCATTAAATGTGACACCATCAACTACATCCAGCATAATCAAAATGGCAGAAGAGTGGGCAAGCCTGGCAACTCTGATATTTGAAAACATCTTGGGTCTTAAGAAATGACACGGTATACTGTAATACATACAGCGCTATTTACTAAAAAACTACATTATACCAGGGTACTTTTTTTTTCTGGCTGTACCCACCTTTGGAACCAGATACTTTGGATAGGTGCAGCATATCAGATCTACAAGATAAATTGCTGCATTGTTAAAGTTTCAAACACAAATTTCTGGCTTGTGTGCTTTGATTAATTTAGATACATCTAAAATCCAGCATTAACTTGCTTAAGAATAAAGATGCAGCCAATGTTTAACCTAACAGAAATGTCACAACAAAGATGCGAGGTTTGCGAGATAAAAAATATTCTCGTAATGGAATGTTGTAAAAAATTATTTAACTAAAATTCACTAAAAACTGTAGCCATGTGAAATTCTTATTGTAAAATACAGAGCCATGTGTAATTGTCCATGCATTATACATAAATCAGGATTTCAATTTGTCCAAGCTGAACTAAGCTTAAAATCTATGATAAATATGTCTTTTGTCATTAAAATTGGTCATTTTAATCAATGCAATTCTTTGTGAAGTCAATGAAATTACAAAATATAACTGTCGATTCATACCACTGTCTTTTATCAAGGCAATGCCAATGAAATATTTTTCAAATGAATGGATGGATGAATGAATAGATGAATGAACAAATGAATGAATGAATGAATAAATGGATGAATGAACAAATGAATGAATGAATGAATGAATGAATGAATGAATGAATGAATGAATGGATGAATAAAATAATGAACTTATGAATGAATGAATGAATGAATGAATGAATGAATGAATGAATGAATGAATGGACCAACACAAAAGGCTTAATTATTGTAAACAAGAGTGATCAACCTAGGTTCCCTGTTCATATACAACTATGTCAAATTAAATGAATGAATGAATGAATGAATGAATGAATGAATGAATGAATGAATGAATAGGGTTTTACGGCGTACCAACACATTATAAGTTATTCGACGCCAACATGAAGGAAGATTCCAGGTTCACTCTACATGTACAAAAACAACAAATTATCATACAGATTTAAAAAAATACGACAACAAATGAATATGTAGATTGAACATAGATCATAGACATCAGCACAAAATAATTTCTTTCTAGAAATTTATTAACTGTTAATTAAAAATGAAAAATAAATAATGAACATTTTGTATTACAGACGCGGTTCAGCAATATCAGTTAGATCACAACTGGAGTTAGTGGACTGGTCATCAACACTAACTGAGAAGTAAAAACCTTTGTGACAAGAGCTGGTGAAGTGTGGATTATAATTACATAAGTTATAAAGCAGGTGTAGTCAATTTTGGAAATTCATAAAAAACCAAAGTCTGTATATCTTATTGTTACTATGGTGATTGGCCAGCTTATATAATATGATTCAGACAATGTGCTGATAAAAAATGTGAGCCAAGTATGGTGAAGATTGGGTTATTATTACTAAAGATATAAAATATACATCATAAACTTTGAAACTTTATAATAACTCCAGTAGCAACTCCAGAATTATTGGGCAATTGGACTAGTTATTAAAAAAGACGCCAACTTTCTCTGCGTTTTTGTGTACCAATCAAAGAGCAAATGAATGAAATGAAAGACTGAAATAAAATATATCAACAAATAAATATACAAAATAAATCTTAAACAAAGAAAATCCATTTTTCATTTCCTGAATTGACAGATATTATACAACCAAGAATAAAATTGATTGACTTGGCTTCAATCTACTTAAATATTAAGACTATAGTCTATGCATATTTTGTTTTCAAGAAATAATTTTATCAACTTTATCTATGCCAGTCTAGTGATCCTTTACCGATGAGCAAGGGGCAGTTATTGAATGAATCAATGAATTGGTGTTTTATGGCACACCAACAACCTTATATAGGTTATATGATGCCAACAGGAAAGAAGATTCCAGATTCACCCTCCATGTACACAAATGGAACCTTACATCAAATACTTATCAAACAAACCTTAATATCAAATACATGTCAAACAAACCCCAACATCAAATACTTGTCAAACAAACCCCAACATCAAATACTAATCAAACGAACCCCAACATCAAATACTTGCCAAACAAACCCCAACATCAAATACTTGTCAAACAAACCCCAACATCAAATACTCATCAAACGAACCCCAACATCAAATACTTGCCAAATGAACCTTAACATCAAATAAGTGTCAAACGAACCCCAACATCAAATACTTGTCAAACAAACCCCAACATCAATGCTCTTCAAATGAACCCTAACATCAAATACTTTTCAAATGAACCCTAACATCAAATACTTGTCAAACAAACCCCAACATCAATGCTCTTCAAATGAACCCCAACGTCAAATACTTTTCAAATAAACCCTAACATCAAATACTTATCAAACCAACCCTAACATCAAATACTTGTCAAACAAACCCCAACATCAAATACTTGTCAAACAAACCCCAACATCAATGCTCTTCAAATGAACCCCAACATCAAATACTTTTCAAATGAACCCTAACATCAAATACTTGTCAAACAAACCCCAACATCAAATAGTTGTCAAACAAATCCCAACATCAATGCTCTTCAAATGAACCCCAACATCAAATACGTTTCAAATGAACCCTAACATCAAATACTTGTCAAACCAACCCTAACATCAAATACTTGTCAAACAAACCCCAACATCAAATACTTGTCAAACAAACCCCAACATCAATGCTGTTCAAATGAACCCCAACATCAAATACTTTTCAAATGAACCCTAACATCAAATACTTGTCAAACCAACCCTAACATCAAATACTTGTCAAACAAACTCTTACTTGTCAAATGAGCCCTAACATCAAATATGTGTCAAACGAACCGCATCATCAAATACTTGTCAAACAAACCCCAACATCAAATACTTGTCAAATGAACCCCAACATCAAATACTTGTCAAATGAACCCTAATATCAGCGACTTGTCAACACATTAAAGAAAAATGTCAAACTAATTTTCAAATAAATGACTGCAAAATCAAGGAATTAGCAAAAAAATTTCAATGAATATTGAACAATTTACAATGAAATTAATGAACATCTAGCAGTCGGTGAACTAGATAAAATAAATAGAAAAACAATCAATCACAATTATGACAATGGTCGTTTTAAAATGATATTGACATTATTATTGATTGCATTACAGCTCGCCAGGTAATATGCCTGAAATCCAGAGTAAATATACGACATATAGATCAATGTTTATCAACTAAAACCTACTTGGGAAATGTCATGTTTGCAGTTATAGCCATAAATGATGCAAACAATTAAATAATTGAAACAAAATTTAAGACAGTAAACAACACTTTTTCAATGTGTAATAATAACTGCATTTAAACAAAGCATTCAAAAACATGGAAAATTAAAAATGCATTATAAATACATTCTATATTACAGATAAATAAATGTTATTTTAAAAAAAAATAATAATGCCATTTTAAAGGTCGATCATATTTAACAACATTTATGAAAAATATATACGTATGTAACTCATGAATATTTTGGTGTATATCCTTAATTAATTTTTCAGTATCTAAACGTAAATAGTGACATTACTGATGATAAACCAATACTGATACAATATCAAAACAGCATCCCCTCGCATCCACGAATAGTTGCACTGGGAAGGCCCGAACATATCGACAAAGATTAATGAATGACAGGTAAAACGGTATGAACAATACAACAGGATGCAAATATAAAATCAAAATAAAGACTTAATTTGTTTCTATTTTTGAAAGGGAAACAACTCTGGTAATTTTGTAAATATTTGTGATCATATACAACAAAACATCATACAAAACAAATTTTAAATTTCATAATCAAGTCAAGGAAATATCCATCATATTTTAATCTTTTAATCATATAAAACTAGCATGCTACGAGTCTGTTAATAATTTATTAAATATGAGGCATAGTATCAAACAACATTAAATACCCCAGGAGTATTATCTTCATGTGGTTATCCTACATTGATTTAGATTATGCTAATAGGTAAGCCCAGAGCTTGTATGAACCACTCCTTAGTCCACTTCCTAGCTAAAACCAGTACTGAGCATTGCTTTTGAGAGGTCAACAGGTCAAGTTTGGGATCAAACCCTCAACCTGTGACATGAGCTAAGATCGATTTGATGTGTGACCCTCAACCTGTGACATGAGCTAAGATCGATTTGATGTGTGAATATGAAAAATCTATTACCAAATTGCCGTATGTCTCCATAGACGTAATAATATAACACAAAAACACAAGTGTACAGAAATCACAGAAAATTCATCTGTAGGGATGGCAACACCATAATTTATCATGGCCCGCTGAACGAAAAACACATGTCAAAATTTCATTTTAAAACAAAACTGAAGTCATTTAGACTGATAGCTTGTTGTCAACTCACTGATGCCATTTCCAAACAACACTGGTCCAAATCAGCCTGTTCGGTATCTACATTGTTTGGCCCTCAGCCAGTAAACATTTTATAAGAAAAACCTTTATCAATGATCTTGGAATGGCTAAAAAATAATACTGTAAAAATCATATAGAAATTCTTGAGTTTGAATCCTGCCTGGCAACAGCTTCCGTGATGAATGATATACGACATTGTGTCTCATTATCACCGCTGATTCAAGTGGGAAAGTTTTCAGTTACTTGAGGTGTGCTCGAGTACTGGTTAACCTTTCAAGGTCCCAGAAAACAGTGGTTAGGTTAACTGATCTACTCAGATCCATTACTAAGTCTTCCTCCACCATTAAAAAACAGGAGGGCATATTACGTAACCTGTAATGTGTCGACAATGGTCGACATTCCCTCTAATTTAAATAAATATCATGTCTATTATAAAATTAATAAAAGTCACCTTTAAGACAGAATGTATGGTTGATTTTTGTCTTCTTGCATGCTACTCTTCACTCAATATTGGAAATTATTCTAGAGAGAAAATATAAAAAAAAAATCAGTATGACTGATATGGCTTTCCATGTGGACAGCTACCCCATCATTTATCATTTACAAGTTTGACGTATCAGTTCACAGCAGCATGTTGCATGATATGTGATAATCCATCATAGCTCAACAGTCCCTGCATCTGTTAGCACTACCAGTCAGTCTTATTTTTCTCTTTCTGAGATACAATCTTGAATTAATGCTCGCTTTTGTGTTATTAGCTATATTTCCCTTCCATTATGAATTGTGATAAAAAAATATTCTTAGATTTATCATTTATATATTTAAACATAGTTTCATTTCTCATTGGTCAAGGTATTAAAGTGACTATTAAGGACAATACTTCTCACCATAAATGGCAAGGATGAAAGAATAGACAACTGTGTTATTGGGGTTAAATACAAAGAACCCTGGGGTGGTTGAGGGTGGGGGGGGGGGGGGGAACACCTGTTAAATTGGAAAATAATATACGTACAATGACGAGACAGTGGTTCTGACTAAGACTATAATTTTTTAATTGAGTTGATAAATGTACATTTATATGTAATGAAGATGCTCTATTGACAATACAAAACAATTACAGCAGCCAAATATATCCCTGGAGTAAGATTTTATATATTGATTTTGTTTAGCTTGATTGCAAAGAGAGCAAAGATCTTATATGAACCGCTCTCGAGTTCGCTTCTTGGCCAGAACCAGTACTGAGTGTTGTTTTTTCAGAGGCATTGGGTCAAGCTTGGGATCAAACCCACAACATCTGGCATTGGCAGCCAACACTCTGTCCACTACACTATTTCTCAACTGTGTTATACTTGTCACACACAAAAAAAAAAACTATCTTAAGAGAAATAATGGCAAACTTTCTCATTCAAAATCTTTGGCTGAAGTCTTGGGTCTATACCGTAGTCATCAAAGTTTAGTCTAAAAGAATTTTCTGCACACATTGTAGACATAAAATTTAAAGTTAAGGAATGCAATTTTCCAACATCTTCTAATAAATAATCATTTAAACTGCTCATATCCAGAACTGAAAGTAGTAGTTTAATTGATCTTATATGGATTTTGAATTTTTGATATTTTGACCACCCTGCTTTCAACTGATTCTTCCACTTGATGGATTAAGGTCTTCAGTTCAACCACAAAGGTAAAATAATTTCGAGACAACGTCTTAAGACTAAAAGGTACATTGTAACAGCCAGGAATGTACTGTTTCATATCAGGGTTTTCCAAAGGCAGGAATGCTAGGGTAAGAGTATGTAAACACCCCAGCGTTTGTCACCTTCAAAACATTTTCAAGCACTGTGTAAGGCACTCATTGAAACATATTTAGTATGTTTCATTTTAGGCATTAAAATGAGAAAACATGCAAAGAAAAATTACGATTTAGAGGAAAGTAAGCTTTTGTAATTTTTTTTTTAAAGAATTCAAGCGCTAGGGGAATACCATTTCTGTTAGTTAAAGGCTCATTAAACTTCCGAAACGGTCGTTTTTATTTTTAATTTAAGTCAGTTGTACTCTTCCAGATGATAGAATGTTTATTTGATCACTGAGAGACTTTGCAAACGAATACATAAATAAAAAGCACATTATTAGTACTTAGTTAAGAACGGGTTTTGTTTACAAATTAATGTTTCTCTTTCCGATAAACATCTTTGGCAGAAAACGGGGAGTTACGAAGCTTGTTCGGAAACACGTCGGTTGGTAATATACGACCACTTCACTTCATAGAGAAACATAGTATGGGGAACTGTTGGGGATGCGTTTAAAAATTAAATAATCGCTTGCGGTTAAATAGTTTATATTCCCTTCAGTGTATTAATGAGCTGGAACACACGAACAAGTAAGTGACAAATTGTTCATATAAAAGCAAAAATAAAATTACTTTTTATAACTGTACTAAACAAACCACCCTTAGTAGCCTCTCAATATTGACTGCGATAAAGTGATTTGTGACATAATAACGCATGCGATAGTATCACGTGTATATGCAAAGGAAAATCCTGAGTAAGAGTTACTAGACCAAACTAGTATTCCATACTCGTTGTTTTTACGTGCGTATAAATAATATTATGCATACTACGTTCAATACAGATCTATTGCAGTCATCAATATTATATATTTTAAACAAAGAAAACACTATAACGATACATAATATTAGTGAAGCCATTACTTTTCTAATCTTGTAAATGAACCCCATATCTAACGGTCTCTTAACGAGCAATCTGAACACTTCCTGCACTGTTTTCCCTTCTGTCAGTTAATATAAACATAATTCACCCATTGCTGATATGCGGTGAATTAATGCTTTCAATTTGATAGTCCAAGAAAATGCTTATGGAGCAAAGGGTTAAATGGCCTGTGGAAATGCCTGCATATTAAAGGTGGAATCAACATTGATTAGTTGAATATCCCATGTCTATAATCAAGTTTCCTGGTGTATCTGTATCATCACCATTCTGGCTCGAGATTCCAGTTTTCATACAGTAGTCATGGTACACAGACACAGTTTCTCTGTTTGCCTTTGTAAAGTTTGAGTAGCCATTCCCGTGGCTTTGATTTCTAGGAAACGTGTCTGGCACTGCACCACCCATGTTAGGAGTTTTGTGACCAGGGTGATCATGTGAGTTAGGCGTGCTTGTGGCATGTGAAGTATTTGGTTTCAAATCTGAATGAGAGAATGACATATACATGGTAGGTGGGTTTGTATCTGGCATAATCATAGTTTGAGGAACTGCTAATGTTCTGAGAACTGGCGTGAGGTCGTTTACATAATCATTTTTGCTAAGTAACTGCGAAGCTATGGCACTCATAAAACCATCATTTTGGGCTTTGTCATCATTTCGAATAAGTATTTTATCCGAAAATTTACTATATGTTGCCGAGTTTTGTTTTAAATTATTTCTAACTTTGTTACTGTCCTTTGCTGGTGCTTGCCTTTCATTTGGTAGCATTTCCAATGGTTTAATTTCTATAGTATCTTTGATTCTTTCAATAAAACAAGAATTTACCTCTTTCTTTAAATTTTTGGAATCACTTAAATTTGTTTCAATGCTCTTTCTATCTTCATCATTACATTTGGTTGCATGTTTTCTCTTTTTTTCAGGTTCTGCTTTACCAACTCTTTCTCGTACCTGGATTATTTTTGTGCCAGCCTCTGGCCGTTTAGGATCCAGTTCCTTGTGGTAGAGACCCGTGAACATTGACAGAGCTGTTGCTCTGAATTCAGGTCCTAGTTCGGCTTCATGAGAATATACCAGGTGAGATCTAAATTCTTTCGAGCTGTTCGTTCCATAATCACAAAATTTACATGGGTAGATTTTTAAACCATCATGTTTTTTGGTCAACACGATATGTTTGCGCATGTTTTCATGGGTATTACAAGCATAGTCACAGTGAGGACATTTAAAGGGCTTCGATCCGATATGTATACGCATGTGTCGGTGTAGATGGGTGCTATTTCCAGCTTTGTAGGTGCAGTATTCACAGTGATAATTCCGCTCTCCTGTATGCGTTCTGTGATGCCTCTTCAAGCGACATTTTGTAACAGCGGAGTATCCGCAAATATCGCACAGGAATGGTTTGTGTCCTGTATGAGAGTGCATGTGGAATTTCAACTCATTTCTATAAATAAACTTCCAAGGACATCCTGGTACGGTGCATGCAAACTCACGCTTTCCGTGCCTTTTCATGTGAGTTTGAAGCTGGTATTCCATGTAGAAAGACTGTCCACATGTCTCACAAGTATGAACTTTTTCTGCATCAGATTTTTTAGCGCTACACAATTTCATATGGTCTCTGAAAGACCCAGTTTTCTTAAAGAATTTCCCACATATTTCACAAGTTCGCTCAGCACATCCAAAATGTCCCAGTAGATGTCTTCGCAATGTGACGCCAGAGGCAAACTCTTTTGGACAAATTTTACATTTAAATGGTCTATCATTTGTATGAACCCTTAAATGCTCAATGAAATGGTTTTTCTTGAAGAACATGGAGCAATCAGGACATTGTACATTGGCATGAGGTTCCAATGACTCTATTTCTTTTAAGACGTGATCATATTTTTGACGAGTTACATCATGACCCTTGTACTCACTGAGAACTGCTTCCTCAGAGGTGATATGAAAATGAGAATAAGCTGTATGGAATTTACAGTACTTCTCGTCTGCAAAACGCTTCTTGCAAATATGACACTGAAAAAATTGTTTGATACTTGTCTCTCCAGATTTTTCAATGTTTTCCTGATGATCTTTGCTATAAATATGCAACTTTAACGCTTTCTCTGATAAAAACACCAAATCACATATTTCACATATTTTAATTTGTGAAGAATGTTCCTTTAGGTAATGTGGCCTCAAGTCGTTATAAGTTTTAACAGTAAATGGACAATGATTGCATTTAAATGTTTTTTCTTTTGAAGCTTTCACAGTTCTCTGAACATTACTGGTCTTTGCTTTCTTTAGTTTTACAGCAACACCAACAAGTTTCCTTTTGCCGGACAATTTCTTTTCTGGGATCCATTCTTTGTCTGAATTCTCATCACGCGAACTTTTAGCATCAACAATATTGCTATTACCAACAACTACATCACTTGCACCAGCAGCAGATTCAGTTTCATTATCTGTGATTTCATTATAAGCATCTGTTGTTTCAGCATCAACATTTGCATTAATTTCATCTTCTTTATCAACTTCCAGTGTTGTTTGTTCATTTTTCATACTCAAACTACCGTCTGGATTTGTTTCTACTTTAAATCTCTTTGGTATTTTCCTTTCTCTGCCTTTTGCTTTACCATTTTTAGAAACAACAGTTTCTTGATTTGTCTGTAAATTGTTTTCATTTATATCTTCTTTTTTCATATTTTTAACTCTATCAGCTATTTGCATATGCCTGGATGTGTTTAAGTGAATTTTCATCGCATGTTTTCCTGCAAATGATACATTACATGTATGACAAATGTATGGTTTCACTTTCGAATGTTTCCGGCGAAAATGCAAATCCAATGCACTCTTGCTCTGAAACTGTTTTTTGCACTCCGTACAGAATGGCTGGTTTCTTTTACCATTTTCTTTCTTAACAATGCAATTTACGATTTTTCTATCTACATGTTTAATCATCACATGGTGTTTTAGACGTGTAAATGAGTACATTACAAGTCCACAGAATTTACAACGGCATTTCACGTGACTTTCTTTTAAAATGCAGATTTTATCACATTTAGCAATATTTGTAGTATGTTCCCCGCACTCAAAATGTTTGGCTAGTATTGACATGGAATGTGTTTTGAATTTACATAGAGTACACGTCATTTCTCCAATGAGATCACTGCAATTTTTCAAATGCTGAATATTCTTCAAGTGGTTCTCGAAGTCTTGATTTGTGTTGAAATAGAAGCGGCATATTTCACATTGATATGGACTAAGGCGCACTATATATTTATGGTACGTTTCTAGGAGCTTGAATGCCTCACTCTGGTTGACTGCAGATCGGTTTCGATGATATTTGGTGAGTAAGTGACGTGACATCAAGTATTTATTTCCATATTTTTTGTCACAGACTGTACAAATATGTGGCTGTTTTAATGCTTCAAAGCCCAGAGCCATGCTGTTGTGTGCATTATCAGGCTTTTCATCATTTACAGCATCTTTATGCAAGGCATTGTTAAAGATTTCAATATTCCCAGTAATTGAACAGTCAGGACATTCAGAATTCTCATTAGAGTACTTGCAGATGTTATCATTGTCTGCAACAGCAACATTTACATTCTTATTTTCATTATCCAAACTTTCCACAGGTTGAATATCTGGAGATAAATCGTGACTTTCTTCAATAGTTTCCTGGTTTCCATCCATAGCTGGAATCATTTTAAAAGATTTTCCCCGCCCTCTTTTAAAGTCACTTTGCAAATCATCTCTTTTCCCGAAGACATTCTCTTTATGCAAAAGGCTCCCACAGTGGTTTGAGTATTTGAAGCGACAGGAGAATGTTACATCACAGAAAGTGCAGCTGAACGTCTTTGAACTGTCTTCTTTCTTTATTCTTGCTTTGCTTCTTGGTTTCCTCTTTCTTTCCTTGTGCAAAGGATGTGTAAAAGCTCTGATGTTTTTTCCACCTCTGCTTCTATTACCATAATACTTAACAGACATCTGGACTGGTGCTTCTCCAGGCGGCCATTTCCCTCGGAACGTTTGTCTGAAAAAGATTAAAGTGGTTCTTAAACTCCTTTAGCAGAATGGTTTGATACTATAAGTTTTTCCCTAATGGTTCATATATAATATTTTGTCTGCAAAGAGACAAATTTGGCTGTCTCTATCACACATGGTTGAGGAAACAGTATCTCAAACCTGATTAAGCATCCATCTTAGCAACTTAATCAAAAATTCAATTTCTTTTCATTTCTTTTTGTCTGTACTCAATGACCACAAAGCATCCAGTGCAATGTACATGTTATTTTTATCAATTTGCTGATAGAGGACAGGCAAGACTCTCAAGTAGGCTTGGGGTCACTCGCACTAAGTTTAACCTGGAACTGGGTCAAATATGACTTCAAGTTCAGAGTCATGATTTAAACACATTTAATATAGTATTTGATACCACAACACACCACAGACAATAAACTAGTTAAAGCAGAAGTTTTTTTAAAAGTGTCTTAGTCAAAGTTATGATTCCTCCTTAAAGAGGTAACCTTGGGACAAATATGACCTCAGGGCCAAATTGATATGACCTTAGGGTCAGGATTTAGTTTCATAACATTAAGCTTCATATAATTATAATACATATACAAGTATAGATAAGCTAAAGAGAAGACTTTTTTCTAGTCAAAAGTATGATGCCAAGTATGATGCCTTATAAAGTTTGCAGCTTAATACGACGCCATAATGACGATTTGAATAAACTTGACTGAGCTCAGGACTAAGGGCATATATGTTACATATGAAATATTTAAGCTTAAAAACATTTGTAATTTCAGCAAAGTTTGAAAAAGACTTTTTTAATTTTCCTATACATGTATACATATGAAGGTGCAAGTTTTCAATTGCCAGGTGCAATTGCCCTCATCCAAAAATCATGAATATTACATATATAATTATGCATGTTTTGCATATTACAGCTCCCTGCACAGCTGGTAAACTGAAACCAAGCACATTGAAAGATAAAATATACATCTAATAATAATTAATGATTCCCATACATACAGGCAGGTTGTTATTTATGATACCTACATGAACAAATGTATAGCTTACTATCCCCATTCTCAGTTTTCATTATATAAGATCAAAAACTATTTTTCTTTAGGAAAATCCATTCCACAATATTGTCTGCTTAAAATTAATATAAACATGGTTATTGTCCAGTAATGCTAAACGCGACTCATTTGTAGATTAGAATTTATTGAGACTGTAGGACTGTTGTGCTGGCTTGTTCTCTTCTTTAATTCTTACTTGCGCACATAAAATGACCTATTTATGTGTTGACGTAAAACACCATTCAATTATTTTACAGCATTTTTATTTAAAAATCACAGGTTCACATGTTAAATGTATAAGAAGAATTGGTAAATAGCTGAAAATGCCAACTGTAAGATAAAATGAAGTGGACAAAAAGTCTACACCAAACTAGAGATGTGTCCATACAAAACGGACGGTAAAATTGAACTGACATTGACAAATATCAAACTTGGCCTGTTTTTTAATAATTATATAGCAACACAAAATATTAATTAAATTAAATATGTAGCATCTTTAATAAGTTATTCATCGGAAATCAATTTGACCCACTAATGCACGTAAAGTCAAAGGTCACACTTAATGACCTTTCAACATTCTTCAAATGGTGGGGTGGGGGCAAAGAAAATGTTTTTCTTTTTTAATTTTATATTTTAATGTTTAATTGGTGATCATGGTTTGAATGTAACTTCATATAACTTAACATTGTTCAGAAAACTGACATTGTGACAGAAATAATCATTACATGTATGAAAAGAGAGAAATAAAATATTAATTTGTAAGACAAGAGCAGTTTTATTTACTTTAATTTATTTTCTCCATTGGAGTCATTTGGACTATTTAGCTTTGATATATTAATCATTAAGTCTTATGATCTAAATCAACTTATGCTGTCTTTGTACAAATATTTTATTAAGAAAGCTTTTGGTTCAATGAGCTATATGTTATATCATTTACAGGTAAGAGTTCTAAAATATCAACTTTCACTTTATAGCAAATTATTTCTAGTGAAAGTGAAGGGAGTGAAAGCTCCTAACGCCATTATAAACTTTTGTAAAAGTTTGAACTACAACAAAAAGGTGGAATATATAACCTAGTGTCCTGATTTGAACAAACTTGGTAGAGGACCTGTTCACCTTATGCAACAGGCAAAATATGAAAGCTTATTAAAGTACCACTGCCTGTACTTTTAGAGAAAAATAAAAATAAAAAATTAAAAAGGTTGTCGCATGGTAGGACTTGTAACCAACATGCAAATTAGCTGCCTAAATCTCCAAATCGAGCCTGTGATATATCGTCATACTGGTTTATCTACTATATATATATATATATATATATATATATATATATATATCCATTTTTATTGGTGAAGGAAATCCTCAGAATGTTTTTTAGTGGAGCCCCCATCTATCAGCAAATAATTGGCTTAACCCTTTACTTCATATATAGACGCCTTTGGACACCTCTAATATAGATGCCTTTGGACACCTCTTATATTGACGCCTTTGGACACCTCTAATATTGATGCCTTTGGACACCTCTAATATTGACGCCTTTGGACACCTCTATTATAGAAGGCTTTGGACACCTCTAATATTGACGCCTTTGGACACCTCTAATATAGAAGGCTTTTGAATAATTGGGTGAATTATGTTTATATTAACTGACAGAGTGGAAAACAGTGCAGGAAGTTTTCAGATTGCTCATTACGAGCACTCTGAACTGTTCCTGCACTGTTTTCAAAGGCCTTCTGTGATTGGTATCTATGGAGTAACGGGTTAAAGATTCTCACCTAAAGTTTTTGGACAGAGCTGGGTTCAAGCCCACAACCTCAGTGGTGAGAAGCTAAATATTGTAATTAGAGACCAGCATCTGTGACCACGCGACCATAGAGGATCCTTTATCAGAACAGGATTGGTATTTACATGGAAATATAAAACTAACTGTAGTTATACACAGCAACATGAACAATTGCAGTATTATTGGAGCAGTCAGAGCTGCATGATTCGGCATACAATGTAATGTCACATCCATTCAATAACAAGAAAATATAAAACAATCTAAAAGGACAAAAGCTGGAAATTAAAATATTGCAGAAATCAGTTCAGTGTAGTTGACTGCACTACATTTAATTTGACGTATAATTTTAAACTGCATTCCTTGGACATCTTGTAAGGACAAAAAGTACTAACAGCAGATCATTCAAAACAGATAGACCCAAGAATCATGGGTTCTAGTGTTGTCAATTTTTACAATCCATTCTTAGCATGTAGTTCCTGGGTGCCAAAGAAAACGAGATACCAAAATGGGCCTAAGTTGCTCATACTGTTTCACCTGTGACTTCTTTTCAAATTTTGAGAATTATCCGTTTTCACATAATATTCCTATGTAAAATTAAAGTCCCCTAACTGGGCCGTAATGATTAATACCTCCTGTATTTGAACAAACTTGAAACCCCTACTCATAGGGACCCTTTAAACCAAAGATGAACAAATTTGGCTGGTTTGTTCTTGACAAAAAGATTTCCAGAAATTCACAATTTTATCCCTCTTTTGGCTGGTCGGTTCTTGAAAAAAAGATTTTTAAATGAAAATTTCGCTATGTTAAACTGATAAATCACCAGGGCGGGCCAATTTAGACCCTAGGGTAATGGCTTCAACAAATCTGAGAGAAACCGATAGGTGATACTACATGCTAAATATCAAAGCTCCAGGCTTTGCACTTTCGGAGAAAAAAAAATTAAGAAATTTTTACCAAAAATATGATAAGACCATGGAACAGGGTCAAATTTGAACCAAGGGTCATGATTTGAACAAACTTGAAAGAGCTTAATGTGGCAATGCTTCACACCAAATTTGGTGAAAATCTGTCTAGCAGTTTCAGAGAAGTCATTTGAAGCAAATATTAACAATGCATGACAGACACAGTGCGATCAGAAGAACTAAAAACATAAATTTGAGGGTAGATGATTCAAGGGTCAAGTTTGTTCAACATTAAATAATGGGCTTCAGAGGATATGTCGTTTGAAATCTTCACTATTATTGCAAGTCTATCTATAGTAACAATGGTCATATTGCAATTAAGGGTATTATAAAAACACATTAATGTAACAGTAACATGCAACCCAACAGAGATAGAAATGATCTAGCATCTTCTGCCATGTCTGATCCTTAGAGGGATAAATTAATTTTCCAAGTATGTTGCAAAACTGAGCAAAACAAACAATTATGTGACATCATAAATTCAGTGCTCCAAGAATAGGATAGCCCCGATGCCTGGGGCTTGTCAAATCTGGATCCGGGCATGTGCCTGTTTCAAAGTTACTTGCCCGTCGGGCTTGTCTTTAAAAATCGGACAAGCTAGTTTTCACAATACACAGGTCTGCAAATATCTCTATTCGACACGACACAGGTCAAACTGTTGTTAAAGACCGTAACTAATCAGTATAAACAATTGACCCCTGCGGTGTTTATCATACCACATGCCCGATAATGCGACTTTGGTAAACCTCTCATGCATATTCATTTATCTATTTTAATTCCTCTAATGTGATTGGTGGATAGCTTTGAATATAAAGTAATCTATTTTTAATAACCGCTCTGATTGGTCGGATATCTACGCCCAAGGTAAACATGTTTCTTACCACCTACCCGAGCAAAGACTAAAAAAAAAGACGATGACGTAATTCGCGGGTGTTTCTCAAATTATCCATTATGAAGAGTATAAAATTACCTCCCTTTGCCAAAATGGTAACGATTTCTAAAATCTGGTAATGTTTTTGCAGATAATTTGCGATCGATTGCGTTATGTAAAATGTCAGCGTTAGGTTCTGATAATTTTATAAATATTTCGTAGATATACAATAATTGGAACTGTATGTATATAAATTTTCTTCTGTGAAAACGTGAGAGTTGATATTGAAATTGAGTTTACGGTAAAGAAAAATGTGGGTGGGGTATTATAGTAATAAACAACGCTTTTTGGTTGTGTGGTTTCAGCGTATATTTTTTTGGCATGATTTAAATATAGTATTGAAAACAACAAATAAGATGAATTATGTTTTTTTTTTAATATTTGAAATATAGTTGACTAGTTGCACTTTCTAGATATTTGAAGGCTATCATAGACTGCATTCATTTATCATATTGCCAAGTTCTCTTGGATAGATTGAATAGCTTTGTAGGCTTGGCATTGCAATTATTGTATGTTGTGACAGCAATAATTAGAAAACAAGAGAAAGATATTTAAAATAATGTTTTAAATATACTCCTGCTCCCTCACTGCCACTGAATCGACAGAACAGAAATGATGGTCAATAAAGAACGATTGATTGATTGATTTATTGAACATTTAGCATCTTTTTTTATGCTAATAAAGAACAAAGATTAAATACAACATACTGATAGAGACATAGTCAGTTCTCCCGAAATTCTCTCACTTCTCCCGGTCTTATTCAAACTCTAAAACTTGTGATTTAGACATGCATAATGTTATGGGGAGCTTACACTACATAAAATGAATACATTTAAGTCTATGTTAACATATTTCATATTATACCGCAAGGTGTATTGGTAATAAAAATCTGGGCATGTGAACCGTTGATCAGGGCAAGTTATTTTTCAGTCAGGGCAAGTAGATTTTTTCAATCTACTTGCCCTGGGCTAGTCCCAATTTTTTTTTTCTTGGAGCACTGAAATTAGCAAGCTGTAAGATTTTTTTTTAAATAAAATACACTGAATTTTACTTTACAAGAGCAGAAGAATACAAAGTTTATTGTGATATAAGGCCTCCAGCCCACAAAGAAGAAAAAAATGATTCAAACAAAAAAATCAAGTACAAATGTACTAGATTAAGGGAATAATGGGTACACTTGTTACTGGTTTGCCATTGAAGTATTCCACTGTCTTATCTAAAATCACATTTATTGATAGTTTGATGTACAAGTCATTGTGGCACTCCTAACTTTTCAACACGTTAAAGTGATACTTATTATAAAAATTTTGTTTCTTTGTTTGAATATTTAGCGTCATTTTTATGTCATAAAGGACCAACAGACAATCAGTTAACTCAGTGTTTCCCCGACACTTTGAAATTGAGGGTCATTTTGTTCCTTATATAAATGAGATTTTACAGGTAGATTTGGGAATTTTAAAGGACATTTGATTAAAATGTGTGAGAAAACGCAAAATTTGAGGGACATGGAAAAAGAACACTAATTTTTCGCGAGTAACCAATAACTTTCTCACTTAAATCAGTTGTGAGAGATGAATAGCAGTGAGATACAATGTTGTTTATCAATCACCACAGAGCCTTTGGCTGGACAGGGATTTGAACTCAAAACCTTTGGAATGATAGCCAGATGCACTACTGACAAAGCTAATCGTGCTCGGCAATATAATAAATGTAGACAGTCACTTTACTATTAACTGTCACATTCTCCCGCTATTTAGAACTACAGACATGTATTTATCTACACGTACATACAAGGTATAACTTAAATTACATGTACAGCATCATTTACCTTTGTCTTTTAACCACATCTGGATTTTCTCCTGGTTTCCATTTCCCGCCTGTATGGTGTCTCGGTGGGGCCATTTCACTGTCAGAAAAGCTGTCTAACGATACATCATCTGCAAAGTTGAACCCTAGATCTTCCTCATCACTGCTGAAGGTCAAGTTACCCAAGATATTCGAGATTGGCAGAAGGGGCTGACTGAAACTGACCCCTTTTTCTATCCTTGGAGCAGTCTTACTCATCAATTCCAGTGACTGGAAGAAATCATCGACTTTTTCTGATGCTGTTTTGCGCGACTCTTCTTCCTTATCATGATTGGACGCCATGATATCATTGATATTTACCGAATTGTTTTCATTTGGACTTTTTTCGCTGTTAATCATAGAAAATGACTCTTGAATTTGAACATTGACTGGCTGGGTGAAGTCAACACCATCTCCAATGTACTGCGTTTGGTTAGTGATGTTACCAATGCATGCATTTAAGATACCGTGATCTTCATCAATTGTGGGACTTTCCACGCTTTTGCACAGATTTAAAGTTGTTTGTGTCGATGTGAAAATGCTTGGACTGAGTGCCAGAGCTGCTGTTATATCACTGTTTGCTTGTGGACTTGATATGACAGAATTCTGGGAGTCAAACAGCGTCAAATTTTGGCAGGAAACAGTATTTTGAGAGCAGGTTGTTATGGCACCATACTGCTTTAAATATAAAGAGTTTATGTCTGTCAATTGATTAATGTTTTCTGTTGATGCGGAACTGAACACTCCAGCTCCTTCAAACACTGTATCATAAGCATTACCTATACCTGTACTTGCTTGTGTGTTCAACACAGAATCTCCGAATGCAGGGCCTTGATTTTGAAGAGAACTGCCGAGTGGAAAAGACTGCTGGTTGCTGTTGGTATAGGTTGGAGAACTTACTCCCCCTAAGGTGCTTGCCCCGATAAGACTAAAACTGTTGAGTGCATTACTGGTTCCCTGCAAGTCAGTGACGGGAACATTATCAATAGATGAGAAAGTTGATTGCTGGAGTCTTATCTCGGGTTCCGATTTAGTATTTTTTCTGCCAGAACACTCATTCTTTTTATGATTGATATAGTTGAGCAGACCAGAGATTGTCGTCTGACAAACAAGGCACATGTGTACATCTTCTTCATCCATTGTAATACTTGTGGTACGACCTGTAAAGAGAAAGTTGATCAAATAAATATTAAATTTGAAATGTTTGAGGGCAATTAAAGCCTAATTACAATATTGTTTATTTGCCGCTTCTGCCCAACCTACAACAATCCCTGCCATTGTTGTTTTTGGTGGCGTTCATTCAAACATTTTCAGTCAATATGTGTCCTTAAATAAAAAAACAAGAGGCCCAAGATGACCTGAAATGCTCTAGTGGCAACATATGCTACATGTAAAATACCTAAGGTTTAGGCCTTAAACTTTCAGAGAAAACGTTTTTAAAAGTTTACCTAAAATGTGCTTATAAGCTTTGTGGCGGGGGCATTTGTTGGTCAAATCAATCATCTGGTTCAAGAACTCGTCCAAATCTTGTGGTTATATAACTGCTGTGCAAGTTTGGATTCAATGAAAAATGAAGGTGATATCGCGTCTACAACACAGGGTTTCCCCCAGAGTCATCACGCATGTTGCATGTGACATCAAAAGATTTGATTGATTAACGACATCCCTTAAGTGGCCCAACATGCCTTCCGAACTCTTGCGACTAACATTAGATAATCCCATTACACAAGCCCATCAGTAATTAAACAAATGACCTCATGATCAATTGACCTAATTCACAGACTTGTCAATCACTCGCAAGTGGAACTGGAGGTATGTACAGGTAAGCCAAGCAGAACGAGTCATTTGAAGGTTACTCCGCCTCAATATAGAAAGCGGTGTCCTGTGAAATTTCTTGATCCGAGATTGTTTTTAACAAGATATAAAATCGACTACTGACCAAAGTGTCGGCATTACCTTTCAATTGATTCATTAACCTCCCAATCAAGTGAAGTCTATGTAGTATGTATGCAATCAATCGAAACGAAACACTTTATAAAGTGTGTCACGACTATTTCTCAGATCAAGACAACTAGAAATAGAGCGCAGTGTATAGTAAGGGCTTTATACAAGTAAGCAAAACAATGAAATCTTAATGGGTTTTCTCATCATCTTATTTCAACAAAGCTAGAATGAAATCCCCACTTAAAATGGTTTATTTTGTACATATATTGAAGAAAATATACGACTGCCTACCGGATGCTAACAAATTTGAGAAACCAGGTCTAAAAGTCGGCGCCTTAAAAAGTTGGATCCTAAAAAATCGGTGCATCGGTTATAGCAGTCCCATTTATTAGGGATATTTAAGACTTAACGATTAATGTTTCCTTTCATAAAATTTATATCTATTTGCAAATACACTGACACCTAATGAAAATTACAGAATCGAACATAAAAAATGCAAACTTCTCAATTGTATTAACTTTGAAATATGACAAGTTGTCCATTTATGAACACTCCTTTACTATATTTTTATGGCAATAATATTCTAATATTAGGGAGAAACATATATTTGAAATGCACATTAATGGACAGTTGAATACCCCCGGTTTCTCAGCATCTTATTCCAACAAATATAATCCCCACTTAAAACAGTTTAAATTTTTAACATAAATTAAAGCATTTTCTTTCATTTGAAATACCCGGATGTGGTGACGGTCAAAATTTGGTTACTGTGGTCCCGTTTATGCAGGATATTTAGGTGATAGGGAATAAAAGAATTTAGAAAAATAATCTGTTTGTGTTTACTTTTATAAAATTGGTATTCATTTGGAAATACCGGTATACACATTCTATATGAAAAATATAATTTGCTTCTATATTGAATCAAACATTAAAACATATAAATTGTAACATTGAAATATGACTAGTCATCTAGGACTTGCTTAGAATAGGGATAAGACACTTGTATTGGATTGGAAACTTGCATCTCAACATTAAATGTTGATGAAATAGCACACAAAGGATTAATTATTTGGCTAGATATTGAAGCTTGAAGGAAAATGTATCATAATTAACTTGTTATTTTAGCTGCAGTATATATATTTTGCAATATTCTAAATAGAAACACATACTTAAAAATGTACCATTCATGAGTGAAAACTTAAAAAAAATAAACACAGGAGGGGACACCCCTCCCATACCACCCCTCCAATTTTTAGAAACATGCCTTCAGAAATTCCTGGGGAAAAACCCCGAGTTACATTTTCCCTATATAATTCTATGTAAACCAGTGACCTATGTGGCGACACCAATTTTGACCCCGCGGCAGGGACCCGACTTTTTATAGTACCTCCATACATGTAAAATATCCAAGGTCTAGGCCTTGAACTTTCAGAGAAAATGTATTTTTAAAACTTTCATTTGAAGAACTCGTCTGAGATCTTATGGTTATACAATTGCTATGCAGGTTTGGTTCAATGAAAAATGAATGTGCAATCGTGTTTACAAGAAAACTGTAAACAGACAGACTGACATACAACAGACAATTTACCATGACACAAGCCCTGCTGGCCTTTGGCCAGAAGAGCTAAAAATTACCTGCCTACCTACTCACCCCTAAATAGTATGCGCCAGAAGTGGCAAACTTAATTGTTTTAAAGGCAGCCTAAGATATGCCTATTTGATGATTAAGTGATTAATAAATTACTGACACAAAGTGTAAAAATCACAAATATTCCATAGTGAATTGTGGAAAATGGCCAAAAAAAGGTTACCTTAAAGGTAACCCTGTTGAAATGTTAAGGGTAACACATGAAAAAAGATAAGTGGAAGGTAGAGTGTCCACACAAACAAACTAGAGGAGTTTATTATTCTTGTGGTCATTTATTGGTAGAACAGATCAGTCAGTGGTGGTAACTGACAGGGCTCGACATGAACATGTGCCCGACTGTCCGGCACAACTTCAAGAAAAGACTTGGTACAGACAAGTGAAATATAAAGCTTCAGGCCAGATGGGACAAGTAAAGACTGGGTACAGACAAGTGAAATATAAAGCTTCAGGCCAGATGGGACAAGTACAGACTGGGTACAGACAAGCGAAATATAAAGCTTCAGGCCAGATGGGACAAGTAAAGACTGGGTACAGACAAGTGAAATATAAAGCTACTGGCAAGATGGGACAAGTAAAGACTGGGTATAGACCAATGAAATATAATGCTACTGGCCAGATGGGACAAGTAAAGACTGTGTATGGACAAGTGAAATATAAAGCTACTGGTTAGACGGGACAAGTAAAGACTGGGTACTGACAAGTGAAATATAAAGCTACTGGCCAGAAGGGACAAGTAAAGACTGGGTACTGACAAGTGAAATATAATGCTACTTGCCAGACGGGACAACTAATGACTGGGTACTGACAAGTGAAATATAACGCTACTGGCCAGACGGGACAAGTGGTGACTGGGTATAGACAAGTGAAATATAACGCTACTGGCCAGACGGGACAACTAATGACTGGGTACTGACAAGTGAAATATATAATGCTACAGGCCAGATGGGACAAGTAAAGACTGTGTACAGATAAGTGAAACATTAAGCTACTGGCAAGATGGGACAAGTAAAAAACTGGGCACTTACAAGTGAAATAAAGCTACTGGCCAGATGGGACAAGTAAAGACTGGGGACAGACAAGTGAAAAATAAAGCTACTGGCCAGATGGGACAGGTAATGACTGGGTACAGACAAGTGAAATATAAAGCTACTGGCCAGATGGGACAAGTAAAGACTGGATACAGACAAGTGAAATATAAAGCTACCGGCCAGATGGGACAAGTAAAGACTGGATAAAGACAAGTGAAATATAACGCTACTGGTTAGATGGGACAATGAAGACTGGGTTCAGACAAGTGAAAGACTGGGTACAGACAAGAGAAATATAAAGTTACTGGCAAGATTGGACAAGTAAAGACTGGGTAGAGACAAGTGAAATATAAAGCTACTGGCCAGATGGGACAAGTAAAGACTGGTCACAGACAAGTGAAATATAAAGCTACTGGCCAGATGGGACAAGTAAAAACTGGGTACAGGCAAGTGACATATAAAACTACTGGCCAGATGGGACAAGTAATGACTGGGTACAGACAACTGAAATATAATGCTACTGGCCAGATAGGACAAGACTGGATACAGACAAGTGAAATATAAAACTACTGGCCAGATGGGACAAGTATAAACTGGATACAGACAAGTGAAATATAAAGCTACTGGCCAGACGGGACAAGACTGGGTACAGACAAGTGGAATATAACGCTACTGGCCAGACTGGACAAGAAAGACTGGGTATAGACAAGTGAAATATAAAGCTACTGGCAAGATTGGACAAGTAAAGACTGGTCACAGACAAGTGAAATATAAAGCTCTAGGCTAGATGGGAAAAGTAAAAACTGGATACAGACAAGTGAAATATAAAACTACTGGCCAGATAGGACAAGTAAAGACTGGGTACAGACAAATAAAATATAAAGCTACTGGCCAGATGGGACAAATAAAGACTGGGTACAGACAAGTGAAATATAATGCTACTGGCCAGATGGGACAAGACTGGATACAGACAAGTGAAATATAAAGCTACTGGCCAGATGGGATAAGTATGGACTGGATACAGACAAGTGAAATATAGAAATATAAAGCTACTGGCCAGACTGGAAAAGTAAAGACTGGGTACAGACAAGTGAAATATAAAACTAATGGCCAGATGGGACAAGTAGACTGGTTACAGACAAGTGAAATATAAAGCTACTGGCCAGATGGAACAAGAAAAGACTGGTTTCAGACAAGTTAAATAAAACGCTACTGGTCAGATGGGACAAGTAAAGACTGGATATAGACAAGTGAAATATAAACTTCTGGCCAGATGGGACAAGTATAAACTGGATACAGACAAGTGAAATATAAAGCTACTGGCCAGATGGAACAAGAAAAGACTGGTTTCAGACAAGTTAAATAAAACGGTACCGGCCAGATGGGACAAGTATAAACTGGATACAGACAAGTGAAATATAAAGCTCCTGGCCGGATGGGTTAAGTAAAGACTCAGTACAGACAAGTGAAATATAGCGGTACCGGCCAGATGGGACAAGTAAAGACTGGGTACAGAGAAGTGAAATATAACACTACTGGCCAGATGGGACAAGTAAAGACTGGGTACTTACAAGTGAAATATAACGCTACTGGCCAGATAGGACTTGTAGACTGGGTACAGACAAGTGAAATATAAAGCCATTGGCCAGATGGGACAAGAAAAGACTGGGTACAGACAAGTGAAATATAACGCTTCCGGCCAGATGGGACAAGTAATGACTGGGTACTGACAAGTGAAATATAAAGCTACTGGGCAGATGGGACATGTAAAGACTGGGTACAGACAAGTGAAATATAAAGCTACTAGTCAGATGGGACAAGTTAAGACTGGTTACAGACAAGTAAAATATAAAGTTACTGGCCAGATGGGACAAGTAAAGACTTTGTACAGACAAGTAAAATATAAAGGTACCAGCCAGATGGGACAAGTAAAGATTGGTTACAGACAAGTGAAATATAAAGCTTCTGGCCAGATTGGAATAGTAAAGTCTGGGTACAGATACGTGAAATATAAAGCTACTGGCCAGATGGGACAAGTAAAGACTTGGTACAGAAAAGTGAAATATAAAGCTACTAGCCAGATGGGACAAGAAATGACTGTGTATGGACAAGTAATATATAAAGCTACTGGCCAGACCAGACAAGTAATGACTGGGTACAGACAAGTGAAATATAAAGCTACTGGCTAGACAGGACAAGTGAAGACTGGGTACAGACAAGTGTAATTTAATGCTACTGGCCAGATGGGACAAGTAAAGACTGGGTACAGACAGACAAACGAAATATAAAGCTTTAGGCCAGATGGGACAAGTAAAGACTGTATGGACAAGTGAAATATAAAGATACTGGTCAGATGGGACAAATAAAGACTGGGTACAGACAAGTGAAATATAAAGCTACTGGCCAATTTGGACAAGTAAAGACTGTGTACAGACAAGTGAAATATAAAGCTACTGGCCAGATGGGACAAGTAAAGACTGGTTACAGACAAGTGTAATATAATGCTACTGGCCAGACGGGACAAGTAATGACTGGGTACAGACAAGTGAAATATAAAGCTACTGGCTGACGGGACAAGTAAAGACTGGGTACAGACAAGTGAAATATAAAGCTACTGGCAAGATTGGACAAGTAAAGACTGTGTATGGACAAATGAAATGTAAAGCTACTGGCCAGACTGGACAAGTAAAGACTGTGTATGGACAAGTGAAATATAAAGCTACTGGCCAGATGGGACAAGTAAAGACTTGGTACAGATACGTGAAATATAACGCTACTGGCCGGATGGGACAAGTAAAGACTTGGTACAGACAGGTGAAATATAAAGCTACTGGCCAGAGAAGACCAGGTAAAGGCCAGCAGGGCTCTTGCTCACTCCTTATTGAATAGGGTCAGGGCATCTGATTTTGGGAAAATTAATGTTAGTTTTTAAAGAAAATGGGAAAATTGTATGTAGCACATGTTCCTTCAATACACGTAAAAATTATGTGTAATGTACATTAAATGTATAAAAATGTGGATGTTCTTGAAGAACACTACATTAAAAACACAATATTGATACAGACTTGTAAGTAAAATATAAATCTTCTGACCAGATGTGACAAGTAAAGACTAAGAAGGAACAAGTGGAATATAAAGCTATTGGCCAGATCAGTTAACCTAACCACTCTTTCCATGGATCCTATAAGGTTAATCAGTTATCGAGCACATCTAGGGTTCACACTGTCAGTCGCCATTTCCTCAAGTAACTGATATCTTTCTCACTTGAATCAGCGGTGAGACACAAATGATAATGACACGTAATGTCATATGTTAATAATTATGGAGACCGTGGCAGACGGGGATCCCTGGATTGATAGTCAGATGCCTTTACGACTGAGCTAATGAAGCTCAGCTTAATGTTTCAGAAGAATAATTAATACACCGTTGCAACTATAAGAAGAAGTGGGTTGGGAATATTAAACACTTTTTGAACAACTTTTTTATTTAATTTGTGTATGACCAGAGATATATCACCATTATACTTCCAGCAATCATGAATTGATTATTATTCGAAGCCTCATTTCAGTGCGACTATTATAGGCATTTCAATTACTGATAACATAGAAGTTCAGCGGAGATCTATTACGTGCCCTGTACCTGCAAAGGTCAGAACAAGCAGCTTTCTGGTCAGGACAAGTATATTTGAAAATACGCTCATGAGATATGAAAATGCAACACATGGTTGAGATGGGTCTTACTTGGAAATGAAACAAGTGTTGTTAGAAGACAACAAAGTTCAAAAAGGGCCATAACAGTGCCAAAATGCAATCCAGAGTTATGGTTCCTGTCTGTGTGTGATCCATTGATGATGGTGAACTCACATGCAAAGTTTCAGTCACCTCTAATGAGTGGTTGCATAGATATCTTAAACTTAAAAGCATAAGTTTAACCTGGGTGTCTACAGACGACGACGAGCTAAAAAGTGACACCATTATGCAGGAGGTACCGAATTATTTCGTAACATCTCAAACAACCAATACATCAATAGACAATATTACATATGGATATATTCATATACTAAATATGTTACATTTTCATATCTCTTCTAGTGTTACATTTTCATATCTCTTCTAGTGTTACATTTTCATATCTCTTCTTGTGTTGCATTTTCATATCTCTTGAGACCAACTAGTCAAGTACATCTAAAAGTTAACGCCATGCCCAAACAGTCATATCACATACCATACTCACTCAGATAATCAAGGGGTGCACCCCAGCTTAATACAGTGCCAGTGCCATTCACAAGTGACTGAATTTTTAAGCGGGTGAAAATATAATGCAACACCGGAACTCGTCACAAAAGTCTGTTGGTAATTTTTCGGTTTGATATTTGGTACATGTGCAGATCTCATATTTCCCCATCGACAACCTGGGTATTAGAGGAATCTATTTCACAGATATACAGATCAGCGCAACCTATTACATTCCAGATTACCTCAAAACAGTTGCGATTCATGTCCGGTAACATTTACATTTAGATATAAAAGTGTTAATCAATAAATGATTGATTGAATATTTACCACCATTTTTATGCCATTGAGAGATAACAAATGGTAAGTTAACCAGGTTAAACCTAACCACTCTTTCCTTGGATCCTGGAAAGCTAACCAGCACATGAACACACCCATCTCCCCTAGTAACTGATAAATTTTCCACTTGAATCAGCATTAAGAGGAGAATGACAATGAGATGCAATGTCGTATATCAATCACCAAAGAAACTAATGCCAGGAATAAATGATGGGAATTCAAACTCAAGAGTCCTGATTTGATAGTTAAACGCCTAGCAACTGAGTTAACAAGACCCAGCAATGTGTTCATCAAGTCTAGTTCATCACATCACACACAGTACATCTAATTCAACTAAATTCTATTGCTGTGATTTCACCCATTTGACCCTCAACCCCCAAGTAAGATTGACCAATGATCTGATTATTGCTTATGACACACCTTTTTATTGTATTTGTGTAAAGTGACATAAACTTACTTCAGTTGATTCAAAGTTAAAACTTAGACATAATTTCGACTTATTTAACCGATATAAGTGTGACCTTGAACTCAAAGGAAATAACATAATTCTGACATTGGAGAGTTACGTAAAGGTCTCATGAGTATGTTTCTAAGTGTGACCTTGACCTTTACATTCAACCAAGTGTAACCTTGACCTTAGAGAGATGAACATGATTCTTGTTCATAACAAGCTTCTTGTTACTCTTAACTTTTGTGTGGAATATCATAAATTGTCTTTTGCACTTTCAAAGTAATGTGACAAGTCTGTTTAGCAGTGACAGATGGACTTTGAAAGGTTGCACTTGTACAGTGTAATAAAAATATGCATCCATTACTTAACATATGTTATTCAATACACATTAACATGTATAAGTGCTGCTTAACGTTTTACTCCATAGATACATATTTTCTCGCACCAATTACAGAAAGCCTTAGAAAACAGTGCAGGAAGAGTTCAGATTGACAAGCAATCTGAACACTTCCTGCACTATTTTCCACTCTGTCAGTTAATATAAACATAATTCACCCATTGGCGATACGTGATGAATTAATGCTTTCAATTTGGAAGAGACCAAGAAAATGCTTATGGAGCAAAGGGTTAATTATTTTATAAAACAGCAACAACAAACAGTAATACTATGTCTTTTCTTCAATGACAGCCCTTCATTGCTCAGTGCAACCTTTGAAAATGATATTTACTTATACTTAACTCTTAACATCAGGTGAGAGATGAGTACAGTTTGAGAATTTTTTCTTCAATGTTCCTATCAATGTTCAAAACTGGTGACTCATCACGACAAATGACGACTACAGACAGGGTTCTTTACAGGAAAAGATGCAAGTGTCGGGGTAAGAGTGCTTAAATACCTTCAAAACATTTTCAAGCGTCATGTAAGGCACTCATTGAAATATATTTCACTTGTAAAATTTGTATTACAGTAATCAGTTAAAGTCAGTCATATTTAGTATGAGAAAAGATATGCAACAAAAATAATGATTTACAGAAAATAAAGCTTTTGTAAACTTTGTTAAATAATTCAAGCACTAAAGGAATACCATTTCGGATAGTCATGTGCGGGGGTGTCCCTGTGCTTAAATGACCTGTGGAGAAGTCTGATAGAGTTGGAAGACCAGCCATTGCCAATGAGCACTCATGATTTTGAGGTATGTTTCCACCTGACAAAAGTACTCCAAGAGTACTGACACAAGGAACCGCATGATCTTAACACCACATAGTAAAAAAATTTGAGAATGATTGGTAAGACTTTATATTTTTTCAGTAAACCAAAAGGTGTGGAAAAAACATTACAAACGGTGGATGTTACTCTAAAAATTTAAATGTGTATAGAAAGTTAAGCAATGATGTCATAGCGATGCAGCGACCTGCGCCACTGGGTAGTTATTCATTGTATGTAATTATGTATAAAATAATTCACTTTTATTGTAATTTGACAATTTATTGTCAATTTTACAGAAAGATGTCCAATTTCCTCAATGCATGCATCCTAATAACTGTGTTTGTTTGTAAACAAATGTTCCACAGGAATAAACCAAACAAGAGGCCCAAGAGGACCTGAATGCTCTTCTGGCAAAAGATGCTTTACAGGACCTCCACGCAAAATATCTAAGGTCCAGGCCTTGAACTTTCAGAGAAAATGTTTTTTAAAATCTCACTTAAAATGTGATTATAAGCCCTGTGGCGGTGGCATTTGTGGTCGAATGACACTGGTTCAAGAACTCGGCCGAGATCTTGTGATTATATAATTGCTGTGCAAGTTTGGTTATGGTTCAATGAAAAATGAAGGTGCTATCACAGGGTGTTTTTTTTTTAGAAATAGTGGAGGGACCCACACATTTTTAAGGGAAAAAAATCGCGCATTTTGGGGGAATTTGTTTTTTACATACAACAGTAGAAACAGTTAAAGGTTTAATAAAATACTGGTCATACAATGATAAACATCTTCCTCCATTCAAAACTGCAATATGTATACAAAAACATTAAAAAAAATAAATAAGTTATATATCATATTTTATCATTATTCTTTAACCAACTTGTCTCGGCACATTGCCTTGTATCAAGGGACTATAGAAGAATCTATTATTCCTTATCTGTATACACTTCTCATCGTCACTATAGTAATCTGATTCTTCATAGCAATTATCATTGCACAAGTTGAAATAATTGGTCACACATCAATTGTCGCTCTTTTATTATGGTAGATTTGTCGGGAGTATAAAGAAATTATTCTGAAATTAATTAAATCTAACAACCAGTTTTATTTTGCTTTATATTATCAGTGGTGTAGCTTCCTTAAGGCAGTCGTGTCTGCACTTTTTTTGAGAAATCAAAAAAATAAAAATGCCCAAATGCAATAATAATGGGACCCTTAGGAAGGCCTCTTCATTTTCCCTTTATTAAAGTGAACAAACATTAAAACATTACATTTAATATCAATTTATTTGGTTATAAAACAATGAAATCAATGATAACTAGGCCCCTAAAAAACATAATATTCACCAAAACGCACAGTATAGCCAAATGTTTTTTGGAAGACCTTACCCATGGATCTCCCTGCACAACTGTGCCTACACATCGTATTCATCCAAGCTACGGTTCTGATTATTTGCAAGCTTAATAAATCTACTTGCTAACTACCTTAACTTGGTTATTTGTTTATTTTCAGATAGGTCACAATCATGTGGACATACAGCGAAGAGAAATCTTAGTTGACTCATTTTACCATTTTCATACTTCAGTCAGTTTCGATCTTTATAGGCGACTCAGTTCTATTTAAAAGTACAAACTTGTTCATGTTTATACCCTTTCTTTTTGTCCTTGTCGTACAATTACGATAGAGGTAGTTTTTTCTGTATTTTTTCGCAATTTGCAAAAGACGCTTATTTCAAGATCACCATGATATTTGGTGTTCGATGATTTACATCAAATTTGGTTGTTTCCGTCATCATTATAACTGTATTCTACGGATTTAAGCGATATTAAATAATTCAAAACGGAAACTATCGCAAACCAGGCTGAAGGAAATAACACATTCCGGTTAGTTGCAAAAAGTCAATACCCTGGCAATGCGAACAATAAGAGTATCCCTCTAGGTGTTATCTATTTTAAGATCAGAAAATGGTCTCTTGCGATATTAATAGTCTGATAAGTCTATATGTTTGAAAAACATTTGAAGCCCGATAAAAAAACATTGTAACATGGAACTCAAACTATCTATTTTCCGGAGACTGAATTTTTTCGTTCTTTACCGGAAAGGTGAAATGAATGGCGAGGGGAATTTTTAGCCTTAGGGGAAACAAATCGGCGAGGGGAAGACGCCGTTAAGCGGCGTGTGCTAAAGAAGAAAAAAAAAACACTGTATAGCGTTTACAAAAAGGTTAATGGATGGACAGCAGACAATTTACCATGACATAAGTCCTGATGGCCTTTGGCCAGTAGAGCTAAAATTTAAAAAAAAAAAAGCTGTCTTTAAAGTTCATATTTGTGGATTATTAATAAAAATGTGAACTATCATCACTGGTCCTTCTCCAAAAATTTTCAGGCACTGGGTAAAAATGAGACATAAGTGGGTGGGTGTACCCCCTTGCGGTTTGATTTATATTCATTTTTTAACTGAGAATGGGACCATTATAGGTGTACATGGGACTAAATATTGCACTAAAATAAAATAAAACATGCCTAATAATTGATTTTTTTTTGTAATTTTTCAATTTTATATGGTGCCATTTAAAATTGTTCCTGGACTTACTGCTAATCAAAACGAAAAAATAATTTGATTTGATTTTAATTGTCATTTTTAGGTTTAAATAGCACCATTTTAAGTGTATGTTAATTTTTTTTCTATCTAATTAACGAGATGCATGCAACAACATGCATTGAGACTCTTGGGGATACCCTGGTGTTTAACTAAAGCCAACCTGTTTTACAGCAAGTTAATGACTAGCACATGTAAAAAGAAGAAAATGCTGACATCACCTGTTAGCCAATCATTTCTCAGGTGGAAATTATGCAAAAGCTAACAATTGTAGTCGTAAGGTGTTTAAAGTTGCTTTTAACAATTTTTCAGTCAAATCACAAGGGTCACTACCTGAAGTATTTTGAGCACAGCCACACTGGAGTATTGTGCTGCAGACACATGACATCAGCCAAGCATACCTAGAACTCTCCTCTAAATGCGAGTGCCAAGAGAGGAAGCTTCCAGCAACATTTTTTCAAATATTTGGTTAGACCCAGTGGGGGACTGAACCCACAACCTTCCACATGCGAGGGGGATGCTCTACCACTACACCATGCTGCTGTCTGAAAGCTAACAGATTATGGGATCTCTCTGACCAATAATTAGGCTGAAGTATCCACATGAAATCTATCATCTGCATTATTTGAAAACAAAACAGTGTGGAATTTTAGACAAATAACAGGTATTTAGTGAGAAAAAAAACTTTCAACAGAGAAGACAGGCATGTTCTGATGTGATGATACTGTGAGTACATAATTATCTAGATATTTACATTATTGTTTTTTTTTTTCAATTCCAATGTTGATTATTGATAATTTATAGTTTAAACTTATTTAGTTTACTTTGGTTGTTGAACTTAAACACATTCTTACAACTTGTACAAATCACACTTAAAGTTTTCATGGGTAGAGCAAGTACTAAGCATATATCTCGCTCAAGGACACTGCACATACGCTTGGATTGAACTTACGACCCTGTGATGCTCCATCAAAACGCTCCTATAGTATGTATCTTTACTTTTGTGGTGAAAAAGGTACATTGTGTGTAGATCATGGGAGCCAGTCACCAGTGATCGGAAATCAAGAGTAATGTCACAACAGTTCCATGTTCAGCCGGCCAACTACAAGTAGCACGTCACTTCGTAATGAGATATATCCGGACGGGTGCATTTGTGACAAGTATCCCTTGAATACCTAATACCGCGAATACTCCTATAATAACAATGTTGGAACACATTTGCAAAGCTCCAACTTCCATTAGCATTGGCATTTATTTGTATTTCATATCAGCAGCTGTTTTTTACTCAGCACACTTAAGTTAACTTATTACTGTATAGTACTGATGCCATTCTTTACATGGTTGAAATTTTTTTAGACTCGCAGTATTAGGTTTGATTAGCGTAGCTTATGGTAACCCTTCATTTTATTTATTCATCATTACTTAAAATGAAATAATGAAATCATTATCTTAATCTTTGTTATGCATCAACGGTCGCGTTATGGGTTTTATGGCAATGTCAAGCCTCCATACTTCCAAAAAACGGTATCTGACGTCTGAACCGTGATTAAATATATATAACGGGAGTGTGTCTGTGTAATAGTGATATATTGCGACTTGGTATTATTTATAAAGAAGAAGAAATATACCTAGCTACTGGACTAAAACGTTGACATTACATATTCACAAAATGCCGTCCATCGCTTAATTTTGTTCCTTCTTGGCTTTCGTCTTCTTTCCTCTCGGTATTACCGGAAACAGGTGCTTGTTCAATACGCATGTGCATGAAGGTCATACCAATATTTACTTCCGGGGTCAAGTAAGCACAAGTTGAGCAGAAAGCAGAAATGTTATGTGCTGTTATAGGAAGCTGATTATTGCATTTAACACCTATACAATTGCTCGAATGTGATATAATGACAAGAAGGAAACAGTTCAAACCGAAGAGACTACCATGTAAGTACTGTTACTTGCTGTCTGTAATGATTTTAATAATTCGTCGATGATTTTCAATCTGAAAGCTTTTTCGTCTGTCAATTTCAGTCGGCGAGTGTCATGCTCGATTAAACGCTTGTTTGTTTACAAATAACTGCTTGTCAAAGTGTAATACACAAGATCTGTAGCCTTGTCCTGGAGAAATTGATTTTATCAGTGCTGTATAAACTGTCATTGGCTTATTATTGAATAGACTGCACTATAGTGCATTAGCCACTTTAGTATTAAACAGATAAAGTTTTGTCGCCAGTGTTATGTCGTGGTTATAACGATCCCAACATCTGCTGTTTATTCTTGCAGCATCAATCAAAAAATTTCATTGCAGGTTGTCAATCATCCGTCACGTGGGCTTTGTTCCGTCTCGTGCGATCAATCTAGATGTACATCAATCAAACTGGGGTATTATTGTTAAAGCATTTGTATGGCAGTGCAAACAAAAACGGCTGCTTTTGAGTTGACAGTTTGCTCAAGATTTATGATTTTATTTATAATACCTCGGGTATTGAATTAATGTTTACATCAGGTTGGCTTGTAATTGTCATTGATTTTTATTTTGTGCACCACCACAGTGGGCTGCAGCGGTTTTTTAAGACCCATAATTATCATGGTTGTCACACATTTTCGTGTAATAATGTTCTTATGCTGCTTTCTGAAATCAAGACACATACATCAGACCATTGCACGATGTAATGAGAGATGCTAATTGACTAATGATTGATGTTTTCTTTTGTCACTCACGGCATAGCACAAATAATGTCATTTATTTCTTGTGTGTCAAGCTTCAAAAAACCATAAATAACATTTTAATGGTGAAAACACGGTCTAAAAAACCAAGTGGGGTAGAATTGCCATCAAAGCTGTTTAATCAAGTTGCATTTGAAAGATTCAGATGTGACATTTTGTCATTGAGTGATGAGAAGGTTTCTTCTCATTGTGACAAATGTTAGAATCTATGAAGAATTTTGTGGAAAGTATGGGTTTCAGAGTCTAAATGCAGTTATGATTCATTGAAGTAAATGTTTCAGGTTTTATTTTGTTGAAACGATTATTTCTTTTATAGTAAATTCAATATCTTAAAATTGTGATTTTTTTTTTGAAATTGGTTGTAATTTTTTATATTGTGATTGACAGTAATGTTTCAAAGCTTAGATGTGTGATATTTTGAATTGATTGTAAAGATTTCCATTTGAAACTGTACAATGGAATTTCTCTTATCGTATCAATCATTCAAATTTAGCCTATTTACTTGCTTTGATGTGAAAGTTTAATTTGTTATATCTTGTATTATCAATATGAAGAGTGGCTAATCTGTAACTTAATATGCATAATTGAGACCGTTATGCATATTTTCCCATCTTGAAAATTAATGTGCTAACCAAGTAGAGGCTTAACTAATTGCAAAAATAAACTTATGATTGTGTAGTGGAGTGGAGATTATATAATTCAAGGACTTATAGAGAGAAGGAAAAGCAACTGATTGTAATTTTATGAAAGCTTGTTAATTCACACAAAATATTGCAAAATCTCATTTTCAAGTATCCTAAATGTGTTTAAAATTGTTACAAAATTTGTATACTTCAACTAAAAAAACAACAAAAGTACTTAAATTTTACATAAAACTGTGATGTGTTTAAATCAAGATCAAATTGTATGTTTAAAACATTATAAAACATTATAGGCTACACGCAGCAAGGACTTGTATAGAAGGATAGGAAACTTGCATCTCCTGACTAAATGTTGATGAAATAGCACACGAGGAATTCATAATTTGCAGCTAAATCATTCATTATTCACAGGCAACTGATTTCTTGTACATAAACTGTAAGTTGTATGTAATATCTTAAATGTTTAAACATGTTTCGATCATGCAAAATGATCTTGAATTAAAGATATTGATGTCTGAAGGAAAAATTATAGTAATTTGTTGTTATTTTAGCTGCTGTATACAAATTTTGTAATCACAATTACTTCAACAATTTTAAACACAAATTTCTTGGAATGGTATTGTTTTGATGACAATTTCATTCTGCAATGTAAGAATTTTGATTTGTGTTTCTGAGATGAATAGAAGTTAAGATAATTGAAAACCAGATATTGCGAGATTTTGCATGAATATGCAAGTGTTCACAAAATCTCAATCAGTTGCCTTTCCTTATCTATATATATATATATATATATATATATATATATATATATATATATATAATTCCTTGCATACAGCTTATGTTTTATGTATAAGAACCCACTTGCCTGTGAAATCAGAATGATTAATTTGCCAAATTCTTTGCTTGCTATTTTATCAACCTTTAATAGGGAGATGCAAGGTTCATATCCTTCTATAAAAATTAAGTCCTTGTAAAATCCACTAATGCAAAAGAATATTTCTGAAGAAAAATAAGTAGTGTAATAAACTTAATCTGTTCAATAATAATCACAATATTTTTGATAGTAATTTGCAGTAATTGACATAAGGCTCATGTTTGCACAATATAGTAAGTCTTTTTGAAAACCATTATTTTATTTATTTTTTTTATTATTAAATATTATCTCAATTATTGTTTATTATTAGACATTAAAGAAAATAGTTTAGAAAAAAAATTGTTATAGTCATTCCAGAAACATATTTATCCAAACATTTTCTATGTAAATATGTATTGACAATGAACTATCTCTGAAAAAAAAACATATTAATGTAACGATTTATGTTCTTCATATAAATGTCCAGCAATAGAATAGTACAGAAAATAATAATAAATTTCCCAAAAGTCGGTAAAAATTTGGCAGGCTCTGTGTTTATTGTATTTTGGGAGTCATTATTTACTGGATTGTCCAGTCAGTAGGTATATATCATCATTGTCCAAAATTCACTTTATCTTTTCTACATAGAAATATCACTTAATCATGTTATATGTTAGACAGTATGATTTCTCCTGTAGAAATAATTATGGGGTATTCTCGCCCCATATTTCATGTAAATCTGCAATAATCAGAGTAATTCAAGTGTCAGTGAAAATTACTGAGTGATGTATGGGACAGTTTTGTTAGCCAGGGAGTCTGGATATAAATGGTGGCAGTCATCGTGCAACAGCAACCTCTAGATCACCAATGACAACAATAGTCATTTTACTGTTGGAATGCCTCATAGAACTGTACTCTTCCACTCAACAATTCAAACTTTCTGATTGACCAAAAATAAATATATATCTTACTCTAGTTATATTATTAGCTGTTCTCTGAAAAGATTTCACTGTCGGGGATAAATCAGACCATTATACTTCGCAAAAAATGATATTTACTATGAATTAAATAATGAGTTCCAGGTAACTAAAAATAAATACCGTTTTTAATAGGCCTGTTGTAATAGTTTGTTAACTTGTAGTATGGTATAATATGATAAGGATTTGCCGTGTGTTTTTTTTATTGCTTACATTGTACATGTTTTCTAGTAACATGATGTGAAATGTTATAAGGTATTATCTTGTTTGAAATTAGAAAACATATAGTTCATTGAAACAAGCAAGAAAATGTAGCTAAACATAGTCTATAGTAACATTTACAGGTTTTCATTGGTAAGATTGTTAATGAGAAGGTAAAAAATCTTGACACATTTGAGATTTTTTTAAAGTAAAAAACTATATTCCAGTTATTTTTTTATTAAAATGGTTCTTTTTTTTCTAATCTGGCACCATTTTCACTTTCAGCTCTAGATTGATAAAGTCTTCAGGAACAGCAGCTTTCACACTAACTAGATAACTTACCATTTATACCCCACCCAACTTTTGCTTTATGTTTTAATGGATCATGTAATCATAAACTTGTGTTTGTTTTTGCAATACTTTGATCATTCTTACACTTATTTTATATTTGACTTACACACTATTAGGTTCCAGCACATTGAGATGATACTTGTCATTTATTAGATTTCTAGCCATTTCTGAAAAGACTATTAATATACTGACAGTTGTAATTTTGCTTTTCTCAATTTAATTTTCTGTCTCATCTTCCTCCTCATCATTATCATTATAATCATCATCAACATAATAATTATTTGCATCACCACCACCATCATTATCATCACCATCATCATCATCATCATCATCATCATCATCATCATCATCATCATCATCATCATCATCATAATCACCATCATCACCATCATCACCATCATCATCACCATCATTATCATCACCATCATCACCATCATCATCACCATCATCATCACCATCATCATCATCATTATCATCACCATCATCATCACCATCATCATCACCATCATCATCACCACCATTATCACTATCATCACCATCATCATCACCATCATCATCACCATCATCATCACCATCATCATCATCATCACCATCATCATCATCATCATCATCACCATCATCATCACCATCATCACCACCATCATCATCTTCACCATCATCATCATCATTATCATCATTATCATCATCAGGAATAAGTATTACTGTTATATGTTCTGTTAACTAAATGATCCAGTTCAGCAGCAAACATACCTTGGTGAGTTTTAATATTCAGGGATCAGGATGCACATTTTTCATTTTGTAAGAAACACCTTAATTAAAATGTCTGATTTTGTCCAAAGGAAACTACTAAATAAATCGACAAACAATTCATTTACTCATTTTTTTTCTTCAAATACCTTATCTTCTAAATCATGAACGTTGATTGTCATTTTCATGCAATGATATATTGATGTCATGTTTTAAATATAATATTGCTTAATTCACTTTGCTGTTCATACTAGTATATTTATTATATATATATATATATATATATCCTGTTTATTCTCTGTTGTATTTTTATGTTTATATTTTATTACAACAACTGTTGTTCGTCAAGTGAAGACTCTCCGAGATAAACCAAGACATCTCATATCTTGGCTGATTAAGATGTGTCTTTTCCTTTTGTTTGAAGAATAACATGTGCATTATTTCTGATATGTGTAATTACTGTTTCCAGCGTTATATTTAAGTCATGTAATTATGTTTGGCAGGTTGCTTGCTTTAAAAGAGCTTTTGTTTTACATGTTATCTATGGAGTTGATTGTTTGACACTTAATTCTTGAAACTTAGGGGTTGTACTCTGAGGGTACATTGGTCTTGTTTAATCTATAATTGATTGATATTTTAAATGGTACTAATTTGAAGCAGAATTTGTGAAACTGGTTTGAAGACAAACTTGATTCCCAATTTGAATGGTACTGGTTTGCATGGTCATTTCAAAAGGAATCTAATATTGTAAGTACTGAAGACAAACACATACCTAATATTGTAAGTATTAAAGACAAACAAGTACCCAATATTGTAAGTATTAAAGACAAGCAAGTACCTAATATTGTAAGTACTGAAGACAGACAAGTACTCAATATTGTAAGTATTGAAGACAGACAAGTACTCAATATTGTAAGTACTGAAGACAAACAAGTACCCAATATTGAAAGTACTGAAGACAAACAAGTACCCAATATTGTAAGTATTAAAGACAAACAAGTACCCAATATTGTTATTACTGAAGACAAACAAGTACCCAATATTGTAAGTACTGAAGACAAACAAGTACCCAATATTGTAAGTATTAAAGACAAACAAGTACCCAATATTGTAAGTACTGAAGACAAACAAGTACCCAATATTGTAAGTATTAAAGACAAACAAGTACCCAATATTGTAAGTACTGAAGACAAACAAGTACCCAATATTGTAAGTATTTAAGACAAACAAGTATTCAATATTGTAAGTATTAAAAACAAACAAATACCTAATATTGAAAGTACTGAAGACAAACAAGTACCTAATATTGTAAATACTGAAGACAAACAAGAACCTGATATTGTAAGTACAGAAGACAAACACATACTCAATATTGTAATTATTGAAGACAAAAAAGTACCTGATATTGTAAGTACTGAAGACAAAAAAGTACCTAATATTGTAAGTACTGAAGACAAACAAGTACCCAATATTATAAGTACTGAATACAAACACGTACCCAATATTGTAAGTATTGAAGACAAACAAGTACCCAATATTGTAAGTACTGAAGACAAACAAGTACTCATTATTGTAAGTACTGAAGACAAACACGTACCCAATATTGTAAGTACTGAAGACAAACAAGTACCGTATGGTGTAAGTACTGAAGACAAACAAGTACCCAATATTGTAAGTACTGAAGACAAACAAGTACCTGATATTGAAAGTACAGAAGACAGACAAGAACTCAATATTGTAAGTACAGAAGACAGACAAGTACTCAATATTGTAAGTACTGAAGACAGACAAATACCCAATATTGTAAGTACAGAATACAGACAAGTACTCAATATTGTAAGTATTGAAGACAGACAAGTACTCAATATTGTAAGTATTGAAGACAGACAAATACTCAATATTGTAAGTATTGAAGACAGACAAGTACTCAATATTGTAAGTATTGAAGACAGACAAGTACTCAATATTGTAAGTACTGAAGTCAAACAAATGTCCAATATTGCAAGTACTGAAGACAAACAAGTACCCAATATTGCAAGTACTGAAGACCAAAAAGTACCCAGTACTGTAAGTACTGATGACAGACAAGTACTCAATATTGTAAGTATTGAAGACAGACAAGTACTCAATATTGAAAGTACTGAACACAAACAAATACCCAATATTGTAAGTACAGAAGACAAACAAGTACCCAATATTGTAAGTACTGAAGACAAACCAGTACCTGATATTGTAAGTACTGAAGACAAACACGTACCCAATTTTGTAAGTATTGAAGACAAATAAGTACTCAGTTTTGTAAGTATTTTAGACAAACAAATACCTAATATTGTAAGTACTGAAGACAAACAGTAACCAATATTGTAAGTTCTGAAGACAAATAAGTACTCAATGTTGTACTGGTGATGTTGACAAATTACAACACTGCAGTTTACAGAAGACAAACAAGTACTCAATATTGTACTGGTGCTGTTGACAAATTACATCTCTGCAGTATACAGAAGACAAACAAGTACTCAATATTGTACTGGTGCTGTTGATGAATTACATAACTGCAGTATACAGAAGACAACAGTACTCAATATTGTACTAGTGCTGTTGATAAATTACAACACTGAAGTCTACAGAAGACAAACAAGTACTCAATGTTGTACTGGTGCTGTTGACGAATTACATAACTGCAGTATACAGAAGACAACAGTACTCAATATTGTACTGGTGCTGTTGATAAATTACAACACTGAAGTTTACAGAAGACAAACAAGTACTCAATGTTGTACTGGTGCTGTTGACGAATTACATAACTGCAGTATACAGAAAACACAAAGGTACTTATTATTGTACTGGTGCTGTTGACATATAACAATACTGCAGTATACAGAAAACAAACAAGTGCTCAATATTGTACTAGTACTGTTGACATATTACAACACTGCAGTATACAGAAGACAAACAAGTACTCAATATTATACTGGTGCTGTTGACATATAACAACACTGCCATATACAGAAGACAAACAAGTACTCAATATTGTACTGGTACTGTTGACATATAACAATACCGCAGTATACAGAAGACAAACAAGTACTCAATATTGTACTGGTACTGTTGACATATGACAATGCTGCAGTATACAAAAGACAAACAAGTACTCAATATTATACTGGTGCTGTTGACATATAACAATACTGCAGTATACAGAAGACAAACAAGTACTCAATATTGTACTGGTGCTGTTAACAAATAACATCACTGCAGTATACAGAAAACACAAAAGTACTCAATATTGTTCTGGTGCTGTTGACATATTACAACACTGCAGTATAGACAAGACAAACAAGTACTCAATATTGTACTGATGCTGTTGACAAATTACAACACTGTAGTATACAGAAGACAAACAAGTACTCAATATCGTACTGATGCTGTTGACAAATTACATCACTGCAGTATACAGAAGACAAACAAGTACTCTATATTGTACTGATGATGTTGACAAATTACACCACTGCAGTATACAGAAGACAAACAAGTACTCAATATTGTACTGGTACTGTTGATACAAAACAGTACTGCAGTATACAGAAGACAAACAAGTACTCAATATTGTACTGGTGCTGTTGACAAACTACATCTCTGCAGTATACAGAAGACAAACAAGTACTCAATATTGTACTGATGCTGTTGACAAATTACACCACTGCAGTATACAGAGACAAACAAGTACTCAATACTGTACTGGTGCTGTTGACATATTACAACACTGCACAATACAGAGACAAACAAGTACTCAATATTGTACTGGTGCTGTTGACAAATTTCATCTCTGCAGTATACAGAAGACAAACAAGTACTCAATATTGTACTGGTGCTGATGACATATTACAACACTGCAGTATACAGGAGACAAACAAGTACTCAATATTGTACTGGTGCTGATGTCATATTACAACACTGCAGTATACAGAGACAAACATGTGCTCAATATTGTACTGGTGCTGTTGACAAATTACATCACTGCAGTATACAGAAGACAAACAAGTACTCATTATTGTACTGGTACTGTTGACATATTACAACACTGCAGTAAAGAGAAGACAAATAAGTACTCAATATTGTACTGGTGCTGTTGGCATATTACAACACTGCAGTATAGAGAAGACAAACAAGTACTCAATATTGTACTGGTACTATTGACATATTACAACACTGCAGTATACAGAAGACAAACAAGTACTCAATATTGTACTGGTGCTGTTGACATATAACAACACTGCAGTATACAGAAGACAAACAAGTACTCAATAGTGTACTGGTGCTGTTGACATATTACAACACTGCAGTATACAGAGACAAACAAGTACTCAATATTGTACTGGTGCTGTTGACATATTACATCACTGCAGTATACAGAGACAACCATGTGCTCAATATTGTACTGGTGCTGTTGACATATTACAACACTGCAGTATACAGAGACAAACAAGTACTCAATATTGTACTGGTGCTGTTGACATTTTACAACACTGCAGTATACAGAGACAAACAAGTACTCAATATTGTACTGGTGCTGTTGACATATTACAACACTGCACAATACAGAAGACAAACAAGTACTCAATATTGTACTGGTGCTGTTGACAAATTACATCTCTGCAGTATACAGAAGACAAACAAGTACTCAATATTGAACTGATGCTGTTGACAAATTACAACACTGCAGTATACAGAAGACAAACAAGTACTCAATATTGTACTGGTGCTGTTGACAAATTACATCTCTGCAGTATACAGAAGACTCAAAAGTACTCAATATTGAACTGATGCTGTTGACATATTACAACACTGCAGTATACAGAAGACTCAAAAGTACTCAATATTGTACTGGTGTGTTGAAAAATAACAACACTGCAGTATACAGAAGACAAACAAGTACTCAATATTGAACTGATGCTGTTGACAAATTACAACACTGCAGTATACAGAAGACAAACAAGTACTCAATATTGTACTGGTGCTGTTGACATATAACATCACTGCAGTTTACAGAAAAAAAAAACAAGTACTCAATACTGTACTGGTGTGTTGACAAATAACAACACTGCAGTATACAGAAGACAAACAAGTACTCAATATTGTATTGGTGCTGTTGTTTATTTGCAAGATATAGAAAGCAAATATTTTAATTTAGAAAGCCAAACAGCTACCTAATTGTAAACTATGTTGATGCTGCATCTTAATGTAGACAAATTATTACAGCCCATCATCCCCCTCTGTAAATATTAGCAAGCCCAGTTTGTAATTGAGATTCAGTGCAGTTTGTCTTGTAATTGTGTTTGCTTTATATTGATTTGGAAATAATTATCATTAAAGTGGCACTTTTTGTCAGGAATGGCATTCAGTTACTCGGCTATTTTGTTATTGTTCTACCTTATTTTCGACCCTACTGAATATATGATCACAATGAGGCATATATCTGGTATGGTCACATGAGGCATGTATCTGGTGTGGTCACAATGAGGCATGTATCTGGTATTGTCACAATGAGGCATGTATCTGGTATGGTCACATGCAACAAGTATCTGGTATGGCCACAATGAGGTATATATCTGGTATGGTCACAATGAGGCATGTATCTGGTATGGTCACAATGAGACATGTATCTGGTATGGTCACATGAGGCATGTAATACTATCTGGTATGGTTACAATGAGGCATGTATCAGGTATGGTCACAATGAGGCATGTATCTGGTAAGGTCACATGCAACATGTATCTGGTATGGTCACAATGAGGCATGTATCTGGTATGGTCGCAACAAGGCATTTATCTGGTATGGTCACAATGAGGCATGTGTCTGGTATGGTCCCATGAAGCTTGTATCTGGTATGGTCACAATGAGGCATTTATCTGGTATGGTCACATGAGGCATGTATCTGTGACACAGTAACTGCAACTGTAGCATAGTCATTAAACAATGTAAAACATTCTGGGACAAAATACTGACTCTGACAAAATACCAATTGGTGCCAAATGTCCTAATTAATTGATATCAACCATATTCTGTATGAAGCTTTATGACTATTAGATAATATTTAATTGGATGATTGGCAATTTCTGTTCATTAAGATAAAAAGTTATGGCGTTGTGTGTCTTGGAAGATGCTTTTTTTTGTTTGTTTTAATTTCAAAATCTGTTGCTATTTTTTTGTTTGGCATTTCAAGTTAAACCAAACTTAGTCTACAGTCTTAACAGTAATAGCGTATAAATTTTGTCAACCAGTATTATGTTATTTTGAGAATTACCAAGTTTTCTACATTTATAATTATATCATATTCTGCAAGGTTTGATTATATTATATATTCAATTAATGTAAGTGTAACATATACATGAATATTAAGTTATGAACTGTTCCCTGTCCCCAATTTAGGCAGAGTGACACTCCGTACATATCATGTATTGTTTTCATTTACATAACATATACTTCTCTATAAGTTCCCACATATCTTTGTTGTTTGGCCCTGTAATATACATGTATGTTTGAAATTAAAAATCTTGTCTGAAGAACTCCTGCCAATTGTTATCAGATTTAGCCAAAACTTGCAGGAAAGTAACAGTCTGAGGTATAGTTACATCTATCTCTTTTACGTTCCAGTTTGATGAATTTTGACTCAGAGTTATGGCCCTTTTATATTTTCGGAATTGAAAATCTTGTCCTGACATCTATCCTTTCTTTGTTGAACGAATTTATCAGAAAGTTGCCGGGAAGGATCATCTTATTGACCTATCACTTAATATTAGAGATGGTGTTTCCTTATAATGGTCGGTGATTTATACTAAACATTAGCTTTTCATTAAGGCTATCAGTGAACAAACTGCCATTGACTAGTGCAATACATACCAGTAAATTGGTTTTGATCCATATCCTTTGTCATTATCATGATTTCACCACTCTTGTCACAGGCCATCGCATGATAAATTCTCTGTACTTGTCATGGAGATCACATTATAACAAATTTTCCATGCTTGTCGCAGACTGTCACATTATAACAAATTCTTCATACTTTTCGCAGACTGCCACATTATAATAAATTCTCTATGCTTGTCATGGACTGTGGTATTATGATAAGTTCTCCATGTTTGTCATGGACTGTGCCATTATAATAAATTCTCCGTGCTTGTCACAGATTCACATTATTATAAATTCTCCATGCTTGTTCAGACCGTCACATTATAATAAATTAACCATACTTGTCATGGACTGTCACATTTTAATAAATTCTCTGTGCTTATCACAGACCATCGCATTATAATAAATTCTCCGTGCTTGTCACAGATTCACATTATAATTTCTCCATGCTTGTTCAGACTGTCTAATTATAATGAATTCTCCATACTTGTCATAGACTGTCATATTATAATAAATTCTTCATGCTTGTCATGGAATGTCACATTATAATAAATTTTCCATGCTTGTCATGGACTGTCACATTAAAATAAATTCTCAGTGCTTGTCACAGACTGTCACATTATAATAATTTCTCCATGCTTGTCATGGACTGTCACAAAATAAATTCTCCATGCTTGTCACAGACTGTCACATTATAATAAATTCTCAGTACTTGTCACAGACTGTCACATTATAATAAATTCTTCATGGACTGTCACATTATAATAAATTCTCCATGCTTGTCACAGACTGTCACATTATAATAAATTATCCATGCTTGTCATGGACTGTCACATTATAATAAATTATCCATGCTTGTCATGGACTGTCACATTATAATAAATTGTCTGTGCTTGTCACAGACTGTCACATTGTAATAAATCCTCCATGCTTGTCACAGACCGTCACATTATAACAAATTCTCCATGCTTGTCACAGACTTTCATATTTAACAAATTCTCCATTCATGTCATGGATCGTCATATTATATTAAATTCTCCATGCTTGTCAGTCAGCCTGATTAGCTCAGTTGGTAATTCATCTGACTATTCATCAAGGGGTAGTGAGTTTGAGTCCCTGCCATGCCACAGTCTCTGTGATGATTGATAACAATATTGGATTTCATTATCATTCGTCCCTCATCATTAATTCAAGTGGTAAAGTTATCAGTTACTTGCAGAGATGGTTGTGCTCGAGTATTGGTTAACTTTTCAGAATCCCAGGAAAAAAGGTGATGTTAGGTTCTGTATTGTTTGTATATGGTCTTGTTGATGTGAACAGTGGATTGCTGGAAAATTCCACTTGTCTGCTCGCTAAGTGAGCTTTTGGTCAGGGCTTGTAAGATTTAAGAAGCTGACCTTAATATTTCTTTCATTGTAAGCATTTAATAAGCAATATCAGAAAGGGAGCACTAGTAGCTTTTATAAGAAATTTCAAGCCCTGAATCCTGGACTTCTAATGTGCATGTGCCAGCTTGGGTAAACAGAAACTGATAGAATCAGAAACTTTTTTAATTTTTTTTTTTGCTTCATGATGAAGGAAACAGTTTCTTATTTTTTAAAATAAATTTTACCTTTAAAACATACTTTATTTGAACAAATGTGTGTTTGTTATAGAGAAAAAAACGTTACACCCCATTTACAGCACTTGTTTGATGCCCCCTGCTTAGATACTGACAAATCGCGGCAGTTACTTTGATTGAGATTTTTTCTTGGTTGATCTTGTCATTGTAGATATGTCAATCAGCATTGAGGGCTGACATTTTATTCAATAGTTGAAGAAGGACTTGGTTCATCTGTCACTCAGGTTGAACTTTTAATCGAAAATGAAAAAAAGAACATTTGCAGTTTTATTAAAATTTAATGAGCACAAGTGATATTTTTTTCTTGACAAGTATTTAAATGAAATATATAAAAAAGTTTTCCTGCAATTAAATGTTGAAGACTGTTTTTCATTATGAAGTACAAGAATTAGAACAAAATTACTTGTGAGGTTTAAAAATGCCTATTAGATATTTGGCAAATTTCTTTTATCTTCTTTTTTTTGACAATTATCATTAAGCGAATAATAGTGTATAGTACTGTGGACAAAGTAATTGTATGTAATGTATTATTATTTCAGTAATTTTTAAGTAGGCGTTCAGATTATGTGAAAAGTACCTTGTGTCTGGTTATGAACTGTATAATTCAAGTTTCTTGTTTACAGATTTGGTGGAAGATTTAGGCTGGCAGTGTTTGGGTTTGATGGATTATTTGGTTTCCGTGAAGTAGACACATATCCATCACTGACTCGTTATCCTGGCTTTGAGACTGTCAGATGGAAAATCTTGTATCACTGGGTAATGCTGGGAATAAATCTTTTTAAAAAAAATGTAGATAACTTCCTAATTATGCTCATAGTGTTGTGGGTGCTAAAATATATTTTTTCTTCAAGTTTTGCGAGAGGTATATTAAATATTTAATCCTCACACTGTCACCTATTTTATGTTGGTGTGACATTCTCTTTGTTTAGCTTTTCTGTTGGATTTGGATATGAGCCATTTACTGTAAACTCCCTGTTTTTTTTTCATTCTCCACCCTGTCTGTCTCTCTATCCAGCCTGTCTGTCTCTATCTACCCTGTCATTCTCTCTATCCACCTGTTTGTCTCTACCCACCCTGTCTTTCTCTCTGTCCGCTCTGTCGATCTCTCTAAGCACCCTGTATGTCTCTATCCACCATGTCTAGCTCTCTGTTTACTGTCTCTCTGTCCACTCTGTCTGTCTCTCTATCCACCCTGTTTATCTCTATATCCATCCTGTCTGTCTCTCTATCCACCCTGTCAGTCTCTCTATCCACTCTGTCTGCTTTGTCTGTGTCTCTATCAACCCTGGCTGTCTCTATCCGCACTGTCTGTCTCACTATCCACTCTGTTTGTCTCTCAATCCACCCTGTCTGTCTCTCTATCCACCCTGTCTGTATCTATCCACCATATATTTCTCTCTATCCACCCTATCTGTCTTTATCCACCATGTCTGTCTCTCTATCCACCCTGTCTGTCTCTATTCACCATGTCTGTCTCGATCCACTCTGCCTGTCTCTCTATCCACCCTGTATATCTCTCTATCCACATTGTCTGTCTCTCTATCCACCTTGTCTGTCTTGTCTCTCTATCAACACTGTCTGTCTCTCTATCCACCCTGTCTGTCTGTCTGTCCATTCTGTCTACTCTGTCTGTGTCTTTCGCCCTGGCTGTCTTTATCCACCCTGTTTGTCTCACTATCCACTCTGTCTGTTTCTCTATCCACCCTGTCTGTCTATTTGTCCACTCTGTCTGTTTCTCTATCCACCATGTCTGTCTCTCTATCCATTCTGTCTGTCTCTATCTGGCCTGTCTGTATCTATCCACTCTGTTTTTTTTCTCTATCAACCCTGTCTGTTTCTTTTTCCACCATGCCTGTCTCTATCCTCCCTGTCTTTCTTTCTATCCACTTTGTCTGTCTCTCTATCCACCCTGTCTGTCTCTATCCTCCTTGTCTGTCTCTCTATCCGTATCTGTATCCATCCTGTCTGTCTCGCTATCCGCCCTGCCGGTCTCTCTATCCACCCTGTCTGTCTCTCTATAGGTCTTTCTGTCTCAGAATGATTGTATTTAGGGGTGTTAATGAAACTAACTTGATATCTAAGCCTCAGTTAAAAAGTTGTTGTTTCAAAATCCCTTAATGTATGACAGAGTTATATATCTGAGAATACATCTCTCTCACTATCTCTATTGCATAATTATTCTAAAATCCAAAAAAATAGTTTCTTGATCATAACATAGACAATAGCTGAATCACTAGATGCTATATAATCATGTTCAACAGGTGCTTGGGTTCTGGGACAGGAATAACACTGTTCTCTACTGAACACAAACTTTAATGTTTGACAATGACTAACAATTGTAAACCAGTCCACCAATCAGGATGTTTTTCATATGTAATGTTTTAGACACCATTTTTTCCCTAAAACAGATGTATTATTTGACACAAACAGTAAAAATGGTAAAAATGATCGTATGTTCAACTCGCCTGAGCAAAGCCCAATATTAGCTATTCTGATTGCCCAGAGTCTGTCATCTTCCTCTGTAAACTTTTAGTTTTGTGCACTCTAGCATTCACATTTTTCATTGGATCTGCACCAGTCTTAAACCTAGTAGTGATATATATAACCACAATATCTTGGAACAAGTTCTTGAATTTACCAAATCAAATTATGACTATCAAAGTTGTGGCCTTTGATAAAATATTGCACTCTTTGGCTTTGTGTGAACTCAAGCACCCACATATTTTAATTGATCCTCACAAAACAGAAACAGTAAATATTTCAAATTATTTATGTTGGAGTTAAGGCCCTTGAATCACTAATATTGTACTATTTTACCTTGTGCTCACTTTTAGCACCTGCATTTTCATTTGATCCTCATCTTACTTACACAGTAGGTATGTAACCATAATATCTTGGACAAATTATTAAATATGTTGAATCAGGTAATTAATGCCTGAGTTATAGCCCTTGGATTGCCAAAAATTGCATATTTCGTTTTTGTGTGCAGTCTAGTTTTATCAGTTTTCATTTGATATCTGCCACTTACACAATAGTAATATTACTAAACTATCTGGAAACATCAGCTATAAAAATTAGAATTCTTTGCCAGTGACAGATATATAATTATAGTCGCTTACATAAAAGTAAAGACTCCTGTTTCAGTGACAGATATATCAGTCATTCTGTTTCAAGCACACACTATATCAGTCAAAAATATCAGACTCCTGTGTCAGTGACAGATATATTAGTCATTTACACCAGTCTCTGGCCTCAGTAACAAATATATCAGTTTATTACACCAACCTTTGGTCTCAGTGACAACTATATCAGTCATTTACATCAGCCTCTAGTTTCAGTGACAAATATATCAGTCACTTACACCAGCCTACTGTCTCAGTGACATTAAATCAGTTATTTACACCAGCATCCAGTTTCAGTGACAAATATACCAGTCACTTACACTGGCTTCCTGTTTCAGTGGCAAATATATCAGTCACTTACACTGGATTCCTGTTTTAGTGACAAATATCAGTGTCACTTACACCAGCCTCCTGTGTCAGTGACAAATATACCAGTCACTTATACCAGCTTCCTGTTTTAGTGAAAAATATATCAGTCACACCAGCATCCTGTGTCAGTGACAGATATATCAGTCACTTACACCAGCCTCCTATGTCAGTAACAAATATATCAGTCACTTACACTGGGATCCTGCTTTAATGACAACTGTTTCAGCCACACATGTCAGTTCTTTATGGCAGCCATTGAGTTCAGACATGTGTTCCAGTCACATAAGTCCCCTACATCAGTCACTTCAGTTTGAGCCACACATTTTATCAGTCATCTATATCAGTTCACTTCCTGCAGTTGGGGAACCTCTGCCCTGATTTATTGAGTAATTACGATGATAAATGAAAACATGAAAGTCATAAACTATTCACTTATAAAACCCTGTCATGTGTACAATGCTTGTAACTTTGGGAACAAGATGCTTGTCTTTTTGTTGTATTGAAATTATCCGAGTGTTTCACAAAAATTTCAACATTTTAAATATTTTAAATGTCCTCAGTTGATCACCCATTTAAGTGTGCAACATAAATTAAACAAAAATACTGTTGTAAATTATTGACAGGGTAAACTGTTGACAACAAAATATTATGTATTCTAGTTTTCACAGTATAATTGAAAGGTTGTCCAGGGTGTTTTAGCTCTTCTGGCCAAATACTACAAGGGCTTGTGTCATGATGAAATGTCTGTCATCCTTTGTCCATTGTCCATATCTGTTAACATCCTTAAATTTCTTCATCTTAGAAACTGTTTATATGGTTTTAACCAAATTTGTTTGAAACATATTTGAAACAGAAGGGATATTAAGTTTTATTTAGGACTGCAATTAAGGTTTTCTTATGTATTATCAAATATAAAAAAAAAAAAAAAAAATCACATTGTGATGCATTTGCTTCATGAGTGATAATTGGTGATATTTTTATATTTGTTTTATACCATCATTCCTGAGAAATAAACAATTTTTAGAAGTTGAAAGATTTTTTTTTTGGAGAATTCGAATTATTTTATTTCCTCCAATCAGTTTCTCTGTTGTCAAATAAACAAAAAATGTCAGATACAAATTTTCAAAAGTTTAAAGTTTAAATAATTTCCAAATAAACTCACCGTATTTAAAGCACTTTGTAATTCTATCATAGAAACAAAATGTTTTTTTGCCAAATTTTGTTGGGTATTTTTCCGATTGTTTCATTGCTATTCTTGAACACAATCATATTTTGCCGACTTTCTCTTAAACGCTACATTTTGAACGGACAACTTTCGTAGACTCAATTAGCGTCAGTAGTCCATAAACAATGATATTGAAATATACCAATTCTCCATGAAGGAAGCAGTCACTTTCCTTAAATTTAAACCCAATTTGATCTCTCTAGAACTGGTTGATAAGTAATTAACACCCCACATACACCCCTCCCCAAAACAAGTTGGCTGCTTTTAAAAAGCATCCATTGGTTAGGTCTTATAAAAGAGGTGGTAAATTAGTTAAATGTGTGTACATGTTTGAGTTTGTACAAAATATGATGCAAAATTTGAGTGAAACAACATATTTAAGAGAGCTGCTAGAATTATTCTCGATAAAAATTACGATACTCCTTCTACTGAATGATTCACAGAGCTTAAATGAATGACGTTTCCTGAAAGAGTTAAATTTCAAAAGGCAGTGCTTATATATAAGTCATTTAATGACCAGGCTCCTGCATATCTCAAAGATTTATTTTCTCGAACAGCTAATGTTCATACATGCACACTATGGTCATCCTCTAATCTACAGTTGTATTCTCCAAAGCCTAATTCTGAAATATTTCGAAATTTGTTTGCTTATTCAGTCTATTTTTTGTGGAACTCTATTCCTTCTTGTATAAAAAAAGCAAATTCTTTTAATCCGTTCAAAGCTTTATATTACGATGGAGTAAAAATTCGTAGCAATTCTAATGAATCGGGTAGCTCTCTTCAAAATTGCTACACACACACACACACACACACACACACACACACACACACACACACACACACACACACACACATCTATTTGTTAACTTCTTTTGTTTATATGTTAAATTAATGTTGTACATTGTAAATATGTTGAGTGCCTCATGGAAGATTGAATTTGAATTCTCTCATTAATAAAAGCCTTTATTATTATTATTATTATTATTAATTTCATTATTATTATTATTATTATTATTATTGTAATCCCGACCAGTTTCCGGCTGACACGGCCAAATTCTGGATGCAAGGAAAAGGCAAACATGGTGTACTTAATAGTAATTTTTGATGTTTAAATGTACTAATCTCAGTTATTATGCACTTCGATTTGCATATTTAAAAATATGTCTTGAAACTTACCTTATATATTTTCTAACATACTAAATGTTATGTTATTTACTACTGTGATCATATATATTTTAAAATAATTTGTGGATATATAATTTAAAAAAACAATTAGAAACAAAACTTGTGCATGTTCGGAGATATGTCTGATTCTTGCAACGTGCTGAAAATACGCCACACCGGTAAACTCGCCTTTTTTTTCAATCGTGTTTTTAAAGAAAATATATTTCTGTTGTATCAAGTTAAATAAACAACTGTTGCTGCATGATTTTGTTATTATTTCCATTGTTATGGGTTCAGCATATCATAATAGATTAAATAGGTGGTTATTTGCAAAGGATTTACATAAACTCATGCTACCTAACCACAAAACAGTTGAAATATTTGAAGATGGTGCTATACTAGAAGGGAGATTGAGTTTTTATTGTTCGTAAAACAAATTATTGAATATAAATGAATAAAATTTAATGATGAATAAAATATTGAATAAAGAAATGGCCCTGGTGAAGGTATTAAAAAGAATTACATACTGAAACATTTAAAAAATGCATGAAAAATAAGACGTACTCATTAGACAAGACAACATTTACATGACCACATCCATTGATTTATGATGTGAAAATTCTTTCAATGTCATTAATTCATGTCTTCTCTAAATAATACATCTCAAAATTAAAAAAAGATAAAATGAAATTACTTTGAAACACTCAATGTAGCAATCCATCAACCATACTTTGTGAATACTTCATCTTCAATTAATCTTAATTAACAGACAGCATTTTTTTTATTTTGTCTCAAATTTATTATAAATTAACAGATAATTTAATGATCTTTAATCAAAGGTGCTGTCGAAGATCAAAATAGGGAGTTACCCAACTTTATTTACTGTCTGATTGTCATTTATACTCTAATAAGTTTAATGTGTCTCATCTCCGAGCCCTGGTGGCTGTTTTCAGACAAGCTCCGCTATACTCACATTACCACCAGCCATTCACTTGTCAAGTTGAACACCTTAATTAGTTCTTCCAATTTTGATGTTGTTAACTGTCGCGTTGTATCATTACAAATGACATCGCCATGTCTCCCCTCAGGTGAAATTGACGAATATCCTAGAAGACCTTTCCGTACAAATGACAAAATTTCGATCTTGATATGTCGCTTAATTGAATTTGAAATGCAGTAACATTTGTGCGATAGATGCTAAACGAGCCCCATTTCTGTCTGCTGGGAGTCGGTACAGAACCTCAGGTAGTGATGAGTAATTTAGAATGTGTCGGGAAAATTGACAGGACGTGATCTGAAGCCTTTAAGGAACTGTCAATCGCACACAGGGAAACTTGGTTCTCGTGTTAATGAAGTTGTCCATACAGCATATTCTGCTGGTGACATCCTTTTTACAGTTTTTACGTAGAAATAGGACTGTAAGATAGTTTGCTGCATTCGAGAAAAAAATGTACATGTCTTTGGCAAAAGTACTTTAGTTGTTAGGCAAATTAAAAGTTACAGATGTTACAGAAATCACTCTGAGTTCATGATATAATGTAAGACTTTGATTTCATTAACATTCATAAAACAGTAATTAATTATTACAATTACAGTTATACCTGTATAAGTGGTCACCTCTATTAAGCAATCACTTGTCTTAAGTAGCCACATTTGTTATTTCCCATGTATAGGTTTTCAGTGAAAATTAACTTGCATTATTTAAACAACAACCTGTCTTAAAAGGCCAATTTTGTTCCTCTCCTTGAATGGCTGCCCAAGACAGGTTTGACTGTTGAGTCAAATAGGCAAAATGTTAAATATCTTTTAATCATAAGCAAAGTACTGGTTTCAGTTCACTTAGGCAAACTTGAATTCATTTCATATTAGCAAAGGAATTGTATGTCATTTAGACACATTTGTGATATGATGGAATGTCAACAAGATATGATCAATGTTTAGTTATACCCCAACAGTGTTGGCTTGATGTGGTATTAAAAATGTTTGACACTGACTGCAGTAATATATTAAAGTCATATTACAGCAACATTTGACTGTCACTTCTTAGAAAATTCTCCATATGCTGCACAATGGTAATAGTACCATGTTTCAAATCTTTACGGGGCTGTGGTATGTGTAGTTTATAGTGTTTGTCTGCTTGTGTAAGTGGAGGATTTCTAACAGCCAAGTTGAAAAGTCGAGTGTCAAGTAAGAATGTCGAGTGTCGAGTAACAATGTCGAATGTCGAGTAAAAAAGGTGACTGTCAAGTAAGAAAGGTGAGTGTCGAGTAAGAAAGTTGAGTGTCGAGTAAGAATGTCGAGTGTTGAGTAAAAAAGGTGAGTGTCAAGTAAGAAAGGTAAGTGTTGAGTTAGAAAAGGCAATAAAAAAGTTGGGTGTCAAGTAAGAAAAGTCGAGTAAGAAAGTCGTCAAATAAGATTAGTTTCAAGACCTCAATTAAGGAATTTTATTTTATTTTTCAATATTTTCTTATCAGATATGCAAAGGGCAATGCATAATGATTTCAATTAGTGCATTAAAAAAATGTCACAATCAATTATTACCCACACCGCATTTGCATTTTCCGCGTAACTGGAAAGTGGTCAGAACAGTCGGAACATGGCCTGGTTTTAGTATCAATTGCAGTTTGTACATTCCCATAATGCACTATTTTGAAAAACAATAACGACCTCCAAGAAGGGAATGCCATGTTTTTATCGCAATCATGTCGTTTCAATATGGCAGCGTCCAGAGTCAATTTCTAAAGTGGCCCTTCTATAGGGTTTGGTCACTCATGCGACCTAACCAATAAAACTCAATACTGTTTTTACAGAGAAAGCAAAATCAGGTGAAGTGCATTATAAGCTTTGCGCTTTCTTCGCAAATAAGCTATCAGTATCTATTATAAAATGTTTATTATAATATGCTCCAGCTTGGGATCCAACTAAATCTCCTGCATGTGAAATATAAAGCAGGGCGATGTTTGTGTAGTCAGGATATAGTGTTTACTACTTACACCAGAGGTTGTGGGTTTGATCCCAAGCTCGATCCGATGTCTAAAAAAACAACACTCTTTATGGTTCTAACCAGTGTGGTTCATATAAGCTATAAGCTTTCCTCGCAATTGAGCTAAAATAGTATAAACCAGCTTAATATCTACAGCTGCAGTTACAGATGAAACAAATTAATAATAAAAAAAACATTTATAAGAGGAAAAAACTTCTGTTAGATTAGTTTATCATACAGTCTAGTAAAGGCCATAATATATTAATTGCTAGATCATCATTACCGTCCCCTAATTCTCATGCCACCCCAACCCTTTTTATTTTCATAAAATAAATAGAATAAGATAAAATAAGTTCTTTTTTTTCTAAAGAAATATTTGGATGGGAATTTAGCATTTAATTTATAATGGCCTAACAATGATTTAAATTACAAACAATACATATTGAATTTAATTGAGAACAGAGGCTGAATATAGTAAGCTGTGACAGATACCACCATTAAGTCACTCCCATTGAGTTATGTAATATCCCCAGGATCTCAATTATAATTAGATGTAAGATGTGTGGATGTCTAAATGAATTGAAAGTTTATTATCTCACAATTAGTGATAATAATGCTTTGTTTAGCACATTCCTTCCCAATTAGCCAAGATAATGTTCTTGCATGCACAGATTACCTCCCTTATCAATTCTGACATGATGTATTGTGAACTATCATGTCATTTCTCGGTGCCCGGACTTTATGGGAGTGATTGGGAACAGCCTATCAAGGGCTGTAGTGTTTCACAAACCAACAAAAACCTGTAAACTGACAACTTTATCAAATGTTGCCTCTCTGTTAATCATCTATAATGTGATCGCTGTATTTTTGTTATTAAAGATACAGGTTTTCCTCTATTGTTTACGGCAGCTAATTGTTTAGTTGCAAGGTTATCAATCCAAACACATCACAGGGTGGCTATCAACTGATAGTCGGGCAGGTTTGATCCGTACCAGAATTTCTCGACAGACAGTGGTATGTGCTCGCACCAGATTAGTTGTCTCCTAATTTAAGTCTAATTATTGACATCCTCCTTTTGTTTTCTGCAGTAACAGTTTTGTGGATGATGCATGGCTGGCAAACACTTCTATTTTATTTGCTTTTTTTAATTTACTTTTAAATTGGAAATGGTGTTTGGCGGGTGCCTTGTATTTAATTCATTGGTAAAATCTTGGTGCTGGTTAGTATGTATTATACTTATATGGTGTTTTAGGGGGTTATATCAACAAGGATGTTTAGTTGAGACAGTGAGCTGTACGACACCTGAGTACTAGACCACTGTGTTCCAGGATGTGTAGATGTAGTACAAGTTGTCCCAACCCAGTCACATGATACTGAATCCTCGTTTACCGAGTTTCAGATTGGTGTTTTTTTTAAATGTCGTGAGTCAGTGAGAATAAAAGAAGTACCAAGTATAAAAAAGGTACTTTCAGAAAGTGTTATTGCAGTGTTTTTCCATGTATATTCAACTACACGTGTTGCTATTATGAATCAGTAAATTACTGTGTGAACTGTGTGGCCTGCATGTTCAACCAAACAGATATTTAGTTTTAAACTTATTTATTTTTATTTTACATTGATTGAGAAACATGTTTTTACAAATTATACAAATCACGCTCAAAGTCTTTTGGGTAGAACATGCTGATAAAGTGTCTTGCTCAAGGACACTACACATAGCCGTGGTGGAGGATCAAACACACGATCCCTTAATCCTGGGTCAGATGCTCTGTAACATTAAAAAAAAAAAATTAAAAGTGATTTAATGCCATTTTCAACCCATTTCAGATTACATTGCATATCCAGTTTTACAGGTGGAGGAAGACCTCAGACTGAGTTATACCACCGTTCTTCAGCAAGTAACTGAAACTTCTCACATAAAGTTTTTGGAGCAAGAGGCACTCGAACCTACGGCCTTAGTGATGGGAGGTAAGTGATCTTGAGATGGCGCCTTAGACCACTCCACCACAGAGGACTCACTTTACTGGATATAAAAAAGTATAAAAATGACATTTGACATCAAACAAAATAGTGAATAAAATAAAGTATGGAATGAAATGAAATTATTTCATATTCAGCACGGTGTCATCTGGTCAATATTGAGGGATGAGATAAATGGAAAGATCCCCTGATATGACCCACCAATGAATTGACCCTGCATGGCGAGTTCCATGTCCAGCTCATGTCAGATAACCAAAAATTAGGTTGATAATTGATGTTGAATTGTTTATCAAGTCGTAAAACTTAAACATTTTAGATATAATTCTGCTGATATGACTCACCAATGAGTTGACCCTGCATGGCCAGTTCCATGTCCAGCTCATGTCAGACAGTCCTTTGAAACAACCAAAAATTAGGTTGATAATTAATGTTGAATTGTTTATCAACTCATAAAACTTAAACATTTCAGATATAATTCCTCTGATATGACTCACCAATGAGTTGACACTGCATGGTGAGTTCCATGTCCAGTTCATGTCTGACAGTCCTTTGAAATAACCAAAAATTAGGTTGATAATTAATGTTGAATTGTTTATCAAGTCGTAAAACTTAAACATTTTAGATATAATTCCTCTGATATGACTCACCAATGAGTTGACACTGCATGGTGTGTTCCATGTCCAGTTCATGTCTGACAGTCCTTTGAAATAACCAAAAATTAGGTTGATAATTAATGTTGAATTGTTTATCAAGTCGTAAAACTTAAACATTTTAGATATAATTCCTCTGTTATGACTCACCAATGAGTTGACCCAGCATGGTAAGTTCCATGTCCAGCTCATGTCAGATAGTCCTTTGAAATAACCAAAAATTAGGTTGATAATTAATGTTGAAATGTTTATCAACTCATAAAACTTAAACATTTCAGATATAATTCCTCTGTTATGACTCACCAATGAGTTGACCCTGCATGGCGAGTTCCATGTCCAGTTCATGTCTGACAGTCCTTTGAAATAACCAAAAATTAGGTTGATAATTAATGTTGAATTGTTTATCAAGTCGTAAAACTTAAACATTTTAGATATAATTCCTCTGATATGACTCACCAATGAGTTGACCCAGCATGGTAAGTTCCATGTCCAGCTCATGTCAGATAGTCCTTTGAAATAACCAAAAATTAGGTTGATAATTAATGTTGAAATGTTTATCAACTCATAAAACTTAAACATTTCAGATATAATTCCTCTGTTATGACTCACCAATGAGTTGACCCTGCATGGCGAGTTCCATGTCCAGCTCATGTCAGAAAGTCGTTTGAAATAACCAAAAATTAGGTTGATAATAAATGTTGAATTGTTTATCAACTCATAAAACTTAAACATTTCAGATATAATTCCTGTAAATTATCATAAGGGCCATATGTCATGTAAATTTAAAATGTTGTAAATCTCTGAATAAGTTGTATGACAAAAACTTCTGCATAAGAAGCATGTGACTCCCCAATGGTACCTATGAGATCATATCTTCCTTCATAACAAGAAATATTGAAACAGATTGACGGGTCTGATCGTGACAACGTCAGGTGATTGATGGCCAAACTGCGATGTTAGGCATTGTAATTATCAGCGAATCAAAATTTATGTCAGTCCCTTAAGCTCGAAACAAGTCACCCATTTATTAAATACATAAATTTGCAAGTTTGTGATCAGATCAAAGGAGTGCTTGTCTGTAATCATTGTGAGTGATTGTTGATCGTATATCAGCCTTGTGACCAATAACTCGATAGCAACGACAACTCCCAACACCTCCACGGCACATAGTACAATTGTTTTTATTTTGTTCCTCTGGAAATTAAATATTACAAATTTTCTGTACCAATTATTTGATATAAATCTTGTTCTTAAGGCCATAATAAATTAATTGCTAGATTATCATCCCCGCCTGCCACCTAATTTTCTGCCCCCCCCTTTTTATTTAAAAAAATATCTATATAAAAAAGAAAAACATCAATAATAAAAACTCCCCCTTCCCCATCTGCCCCCTTTTTAAGAAAAGTTTTAATCTAGCAGTTAATTTATAATGACCTAAGTATACCTGATACAAAATCATGCTTACTACATGCATATAATTACTTATAAATTATTAGTTATTCTCCGTCACAGCTATGTGTGGTTCTTTGAGCAAGACACATTTTCTGCATGAGCTTAAATTAGTACTGGTTCTACTGGAACACTTGGAGCATGATTTGTATTATTAAAGTTGTAATAACTTGTTTCACAATCAAGGTAAAATAAGTAAGTTGACAGTAAGTTCAGTGTTCATGTGTGAAATTAAATCAGTATTTTACTGAATCCAACAATTTTTACATAAAGTATTACACTGTCTGTTCGTCTGTGTGTCGTTACGTCAAATTGGTTTCAAAGGGTTTGTGTATTTAATTAATGAACGGTGCATAGCTGTATAATTATAACATACAGTTCAATTTTTGTCAAACTATACAGGAGTTATGGTCTCTTTTCAACTTTATTTATGTAATATTTTATAACATACACATGGGCATCCATGTCCTATGAACACGTTTTTAGTGAATTTTCTTTACGTAACTGAAAGCAGAGAAATCATCAACAATGATTCACTGTGAAATCTCCGTAATTCATTTAAATTGTAAACTAATAGTTGATCTCCTTCTTAAAATAGGGGGTATCAGCACATTTGAATTCTATCATCCTTATCTGTGGTGTTTTTATTAAGATAGCACACAACTCCAGATCAGTGGGTTCAATGTTTGATCCCCCACCAGCTGGTGTCTGACCTTAAGCAATGCTTATTTTGTGGTTCCTTCAAAGCAGTAAGTTAAAGCATCAGACATGATTGTATTTGAGTTGAAGTTGGTTTACAAGTTTTACTCTAATACTCTAATCTTGTTGTTCCTATCCTAGATAACATTTACAAACACTGCAGACCCAGTGTGTAACATTTACAAACACTGCAGACCCAGGTCCGCAGGGTGTAACATTTATAAACACTGCAGACCCAGGTCTGCAGGGTGTAACATTTACAAACACTGCAAACCCAGGTCCGCAGGTTGTAATCTGTGATTTGGTCAGGATCAACAGTGAGTGGTGCTCTGAGTTGGTTAATTCATATCAAAATTCCTACTAAAAATCAAAATATAATAGTAAAAAAACAAATAAACAAATATATGGAGGAGTGTTGTGTAAAGGAATTCAGTATCAAACAAACCAAAAGTGGGGCGGATGTGTTGTTAATAGAGTGTTGACCGCTCACACCGTAACCTGCAGGTTTGATCCCCAGCTCAACCAAATGCCTCTTAAAAAACAACGCTCAGTATTGGTTCTACCCAGGAAACAGGCTCAAAAGTGGTTCATATAAGCTCTGAGCTATCTTCACAATTAAACTAAAATAAATTAGTTTAAACTAAACTGAAGGATAAACTAAAGAAAGCAAAACATACAAATGTATAGTTACAATGATTATACCAAAGCATGAATTCAGTTGAAAAAAGAAATGTTGAAAATTAATCTGTGATGTTTAGAAATAAATGTACTCTTTCATACAATAAGTTCCTGTTTATATCTAAGGTGGTTTATACTTTTCTCCTTTCTGCTTGATAACATGCTGTCTAGTCACCTAATTTACCAGCATTCCTCTTACTTTGTTACTTGATTAATTGGTATCTATCAATTAAAGAAAAACAGTGCTTCTTAAGTTGCAAGCAAATTTGTAATTTCTCATATCTTTTTACAAAATATTATCTTTGGCGACACTGGCTGATTGATAGTCAATTTACAGATTATATTTCAACATTTTGTCTCTAAACAACAATATTATCCTTTGATGTGGGCTTTATCTGCAATCATTTTTGTTCTAAATTTGATGGATTATATTTGGCTTTAAAGTTATGAAAGACAGACTGCTTGTCTGGTATATTTAATTAGAATGAGTTTGGGTCTGAGATTAATTTTGACTGGTTTATGGTACATTTTCACTTTGATTTTTTATTTCCAGAATGGTTCTTTGTTATATTCCAGGGATGCTTTGAAAAGTTGCCTGGTTTATTATAGTCGATTCAAAAGAAGACGGAGAGATTGATTGCAAAATTGTGTCGGTTTGGCATTTTATGTACATTTTATTCCATATTTGAATCATGTTGGCGCAAACTGTATTAGACTCTAATACAAACAGTGGTAACAATTTTCTTTTTTATTTCAGTACATTATTATCATTTTTATTTTTCAGATGTTATGATAATTTAAATGCATCAATTTCTTTTTTTATTCTGAGGCACTTAGTTTCATAGTGTAGCATTTTAAAAATCAGTTTTGACATGATAAAAAGAAAATCAGAGCAGAAAAATACCAAAATCAATTTTGTTGATCACATTACAAAGATATTTACACGTAGCTGATTAATCTTGTTTAAATGATAATTATCTTCTTTCACAATAGTAAAATCTGGGATTTTATTTTGTACAGATATTTTATAAATTTTTGAACTCTTTTATCCTTTTTATGTTAAATAATGATAACTGACCGATCAAAATGGTTCAAGTTAATTTACATCATTATGAACATATATAGAATATTGTCATTCATTTTCCAATGAACGCATACACAGGAACATTCATTTTTAGCCTCGGCCAGAATTTTGGATGAAGTCAACCTTGTTCAAGGTTTGTGATTGATTATAACATTAGATATAATTATTAACCATTTTGATGTGATGGAGCAACAGGTAGACAAGAGGTGTGACTTTGCCGTCCTGTTCACCTACTTTAACTCAAGGTGAACACGTATATATGAGTGCATAAGTCATATAAGAAGTGATGTTAATTTGCTGAACATTCATGGTATAATCTTGCATGTAACAAGCAAAGTGTATGTGAACTTCTTGGTAGATCATATACATTGCAAGTGTCATGATCATTTTACAAGTACGTTCATGCCTTATTTACATGATACTGCATGTTTTGTAAGTAAGTTCATATCTCATGAACATTTTACTAGTAACGTTAATTCCATTTTTACATGATACTGCATGTGTTATATGTAAGTTCGTATCTCATGAGCATTTTACAAGTACGTTCATTCCTTATTTACATGATACTGCATATGTTACGTGTAAGTTTATATCTCATGATCATTTTACAAGTACGTTCATTCCTTATTTACATGATACTGCACGTGTTATATGTAAATTCATATCTCATGAACATTTTACAAGTACGTTCATTCCTTATTATCATGGTACTGCACGTGTTATATGTAAGTTCATATCTCATGAACATTTTACTAGAAACATTCATTCCATATTTACATGATACTGCATGTGTTACATGTAAGATTATATCTCATGAACATTTAACTAGTATGTTAATTCCTTATTTACATGATATTGCATGTGTTACGTGTAAGTTCATATCTCATGATCATTTTACAAGTATGTTCATTCCTTATTTACATGATACTGCACATGTTATATGTAAATTCATATCTCATGAACATTTTACAAGTACGTTCATTCCTTATTATCATGATACTGCACGTGTTATATGTAAGTTCATATCTCATGAACATTTTACTAGAAACATTCATTCCATATTTACATGATACTGCATGTGTTACATGTAAGATTATATCTCATGAACATTTAACTAGTATGTTAATTCCTTATTTACATGATATTGCATGTGTTACGTGTAAGTTCATATCTCATGATCATTTTACAAGTATGTTCATTCCTTATTTACGTGATACTGCATGTGTTTTATGTAAGTTCATATCTCATGAACATTTTACTAGTAATGTTAATTCCTTATTTACATGATACTGCATGTGTTATATGTAAGTTCATATCTCATGATCATTTTACAAGAACGTTCATTCCTTATTTACATGATACTGCATGTGTTACGTGTAAGTTCATATCTCATGATCATTTTACAAGTACGTTCATTCCTTATTTACATGATACTGCACGTGTTATATGTTAATTTATATCTCATGAACATTTTACAAGTACGTTCATTCCTTATTATCATGATACTGCACGTGTTATATGTAAGTTCATATCTCATGAACATTTTACTAGAAACATTCATTCCTTATTTACATGATACTGCATGTGTTACATGTAAGTTCATATCTCATGAACATTTAACTAGTATGTTAATTCCTTATTTACATGATACTACATGTGTTACATGTAAGTTCATATCTCATGAACATTAAACTAGTATGTTAATTCCTTATTTACATGATACTGCATGTGTTACATGTAAGTTCATATCTCAAGAACATTTTACAAGTACGTTCATTCCTTATTATCATGATACTGCATGTGTTACATGTAAGTTCATATCTTATGAACATTTTACAAGTAATGTTCATTCCTTATTTACATGATACTGCACATGTTACATGTAAGTTCATATCTCATGAACATTTTACTGGAAACATTCATTCCTTATTTACATGATACTGCATGTATTATGTGTAGGTTCATATCTCATGAACATTTTACAAGTAACATTCATTCATTAATTACATGATACTGCACATGTTACATGTAAGTTCATATCTCATGAACATTTTACAAATTATGTTCATTCCTTATTTACATGATACTGCATATGTTACATGTAAGTTCATATCTCATGAACATTTTACTGGAAACATTCATTCCTTATTTACATGATACTGCATGTATTATGTGTAAGTTCATATCTCATGAAAATTTTACAAGTAACATTCATTCATTAATTACATGATACTGCACATGTTACATGTAAGTTTATATCTCATGAACATTTTACCAGTAATGTTCATTCCTTATTATCATGATACTGCACGTGTTATATGTAAGTTCATATCTCATGAACATTTTACAAGTAATGTTCATTCAATAATTACATGATACTACACGTGTTATGTGTAAGTTTATATCTCATGAACATTTTACAAGTAATGTTCATTCGTTAATTACATGGTACTGCACGTGTTACGTGTAAGTTCATATCTCATGAACATTTTACAAGTAACGCTCATTCATTAATTACGTGGTACTGCACCTGTTACGTGTAAGTTCTTATCTCATGAACATCATACAAGTAATGTTCATTCATTAATCACCTGTTACATTTAAGTTCATATCTCATCAACATTTTACAAGTAATGTTCATTCATTAATTACGTGGTACTGCACCTGTTACGTGTAAGTTTTTATCTCATAAACATTTAACAAGTAACGTTTATTCCTTAAATACATTGATATTGCACGTGTTATGTTTAAGTTCATATCTCATGAACATTTTACAAGTAACGTTCATTCCTTAATTACATTTGAATTTTTTATATATACATGCCCAGGTTAGACTAAGATAGATTTCTCCACAGCATATTTTATGATGTATTACATGAGTCGCATGATTTCATCTTGAGTTCAATTTGACCCGTCCCACAGGTTAACTTGTTGTCAAATTTGGTTATCTAAGTGTCTGAATGACAATGTGAAGGTTGTAAAGTGGCATTTAGTGCTGTTTATTTTTAGAATGAGGATTTCATTCAATTTGACCACTCAGATTGAAACCAATTTTGTCATGTTTTGGTAAATTTGATATACTTTTTGATGCTTTTTATTCATTTTAAAAATAATTTTATGTTTTTTAAAATATTCATAGCATCTTTCCCTGATATACTGCCATTAAGCTATTTCATCAGCTTTGTACATTTCATGTTTTGTTACTCATCATTTATAGGATACCTGGATTCAGACCTATCGTCCTGAGATGATTGTTATCATTGATTGGGTGGGGTATCATAGTTTGCAGGGGTCAACTCTAGGTTTGAATTTCATGTGCATTGTAGTTCAAATGTGAAAATACACACACCACAAATTATAATCATTTATCATAGTAATTTTTCTTAAATTCTACTGTACCAGCTTCTGAGGTACTGGGCTTGCCAGGGGCAATTGTTACTGGCCATGGCTCATCAGACCACTTATTCTTAAACTGACCCGCAATGTATATATGGATAGATATTTCGGCACTATTTATACTGTCTCTATTAATAATACACCTACCTGTAAATACTGTCTCAATAAATAAAACACCTGCCTATAAATACTGTCTCAAGTAGTAAAACACCTACAAAATACTGTCTCAATAAGAAAAACACATATCTAATACTGTCTCAATTAGTAAAACACATATCTAATACTGTCTCAATTAGTAAAACACTTATCTAATACTGTCTCAATTAGTAAAACACATATCTAATACTGTCTCAATTAGTAAAACACCCACCTAATATTGTCTCAATTAGTAAAACACCCACCTAATACAGTCTCAATTAGTAAAACACCCACCTAATACTGTCTCAATTAGTAAAACACATATCTTATACTGTCTCAATTAGTAAAACACATATCTAATACTGTCTCAATTAGCAAAACACATATCTAATACTGTCTCAGTTAGCAAAACACCTACCTAATACTGTCTCAATTAGTAAAACACATATCTAATACTGTCTCAATTAGTAAAACACATATCTAATACTGTCTCAATTAGTAAAACGCCCACCTAATACTGTCTCAATTAGTAAAACACCTACCTAATACAGTCTCAATAAGTAAAACACCCACCTAATACTGTCTCAATTAGTAAAACACATATCTAATACTGTCTCAATTAGTAAAACACATATCTAATACTGTCTCAATTAGCAAAACACATATCTAATACTGTCTCAGTTAGCAAAACACCTACCTAATACTGTCTCAATTAGTAAAACACATATCTAATACTGTCTCAATAAGTAAAACACATATCTAATACAGTCTCAATTAGTAAAACACCCACCTAATACTGTCTCAATAAATAACACACATATCTAATACTGTCTCAGTTAGTAAAACACCTACTTAATACTGTCTCAATTAGTAAAACACATATCTAATACTGTCTCAATAATTAAAACACATATCTAATACTGTCTCAATTAGTAAAACACCCACCTAATACTGTCTCAATTAGCAAAACACCTACCTTATTCTGTCTCAATTAGTAAAACACATATCTAATACTGTCTCAATAAGTAAAACATATATCTAATACAGTTTCAATTAGTAAAACACCCACCTAATACCGTCTCATTTAGTAAAACACCTACCTAATACCGTTTCAGTTAGTAAAACACATACCTAATACCGTCTCATTTAGTAAAACACCCACCTAATACCGTCTCATTTAGTAAAACACCCACCTAATACCGTCTCAGTTAGTAAAACACCCACCTAATACCGTCTCATTTAGTAAAACACCCACCTAATACTGTCTCAATTCTAATGAAAATATGATGTTGATACAACACAACACAACACAACATTTAAAGGTTTTTAAGTTCTACTGGTCAAAGGCGATGGTGATGGCAGATTGTCCATCGTCTGTCATCTGTTTTCTCTCTAGTGCATTAGCAGCACTTTCTCTGAAACCTCTAGGCCAATTAAACTGAAACTTCATATGGATGTTTCTATTGCGTAAGATTTTTTTTTTTATCTGAAGTTCAAGATGGCCGCCGTTAACTTAAAAAATATTCTTCTCATAAAGGCCCAATGGATTTTCAAAATGTTTTATGTAGTTATGATGACCAACTTAAGTTTTGTTAGATTTGTTCAAATGGTGTCCCTACGGTTAAAAATGACCCTACCCCAAGGGTTCAATTGGGGGACACATGTCATTATAATTTTTTTTTTTTTTTTAAATGAAAATGATTTTGTGTATATCTTCACAGAAGCATTAATTTGTGAAGGAGGTTCAGATTTGTAAAAATGACTGGGTTCCACTGTCTTAAGGGGTCAGGAGGGGCCCCAAAAGGGTATAAATTGGGAATTACTAAAATCATTTTCTTAAGAAACGGTATGTCAGATTTGTTCATATTTGGCATAAATTATCCCTATGTGTAGGGGTTTGATTGTTTTTTTTTTTGTTTTTTTTTTTGAATGGGGTTTAACGCCATTTTCAACACATTTCAGGTTATATATGGCATATCCAGTTTTACTGGTAATGGAAGACCTCAGACTGAGTCAGACTGAGTAGAACCACCGTCCTTCCGCAAGTAAATGGAAACTTTCTCACATAAAGTTTTTGGAGCGAGCGGGACTCGAACCTACGACCATAGCGGTGAGAGGTAAATGATCTTGAGACGGCGCCTTAGACCACTCGGCCACGGAGGACCCTGGGTTTGATTGCAGATAATAATTAAGGGCCTAAAATTTATAGGGGCCCTGTAAGGGGACTTAGAAATTTACATAAGGATACTATGGGAAAACAGAAAATTCTCTTTTTCTCATCTATTCTGAAACCACTGGGCCAATTAAACTGAAACTTCACATGGATGTTTCTATTACATAGGAGAATTTCAAAAAGTGCTATAGCCACTATGAGTCAGTAGAGCGTCCTCAGGCCCTCTTGGGCCTCTTGTTTCACAATGAATACAAAAAACACTGCTCAATTTGAGATAGGTTTTATTGTTACATATGACTGTAATATGATTTCTTGGCATTGTATACTTTATATCTGGATGTAGAATCCATAAAATGTGACTCGAATTCTCAAACTCCTTAAACAATATCAAATGAGAGTTATATATCTGAAAATTAATTGTTTTTTCAATCCCTTGCTACTTTCAGACATAAAAAAGCGTACAGTAATTTATCGTGGAGTTTCCAAGAGAAACAAAGGAGAGAATTAATAGCTACATGTTGTCTTGGACGTATAAAGTCTTATTGTTTTTCCCTGTGATTGATGCCATAAAATCTGTGATGCGATTTCGTGATTTATTGAAGGCTTTAAAAACAATAATTAGAGTAGTTAGCCAAGTTGGAATTACTTGTCATTATACAAATATATAATTAGTAGTTTGGTTGGCTTGAGCCTGGAGGGATTCAACCTGTCCCATTGATTAAGAGTTATTTCCCTTTTTGTTGAATGATGTTGGTTGCTGAACTGTGATTAGGAATTTTATTTGATGATAGCTTGTCATTTGTCTGGTTATATTGTGATGGTTTTCTGTGAGTTCTTGTCGTCATTTGTCAGGGATTCTGTGATTTATTTTCCATTTTAAGCTTCACAGTTCCCACTAGTTTATTCGTACTGATGAGTGAAAAGTTGGTTCAGACAATGAAAGAGTTACAGTTCCGTTGTCTGAGAGGACAAAAAGTAATATTTACTAAAGTATAAGTGTTTTCTTTTTTTATATTATACTTTTTATGGATATGTTTTTTGTTTATTTTATAAATGTGAGATAGAATGGGTTTTATTTCTAGCCTCAACTGTTAAATAAAAATATGGGGGGTTGGTTTGAGAGCATTACTTTATGGGTGAAACTTTTAATAATTGACATTGTGGGTTAAATTAAGAGTTAAAGTATTTTAGGTGTGTTTACGGAGTCATTGAGTCTATATAAGCATAACATACAGTCAAACCTGTGTAAGCGGCCACCTTTATTAAGCAACCACTTGTCTCAAGCAGCCACATTTGCTATTTTCCATTTCTATGCTTCCAGAGCAAATTGACCTGTATTAAGGAACAACCTGTCTTAAAAGGTCACTTTTGCTCCCTTCCTTGACTGGCTGCTTAAGACAGGTTTAACTGTATTGGAAAAAATTATATAGCTAATTTGATAATTTTGAAAAATCAGAATATACTGGTATTTCCTTGAAAGTGACAGCACAAGTAGAACTTTTAGTTGCTTGTGCTAGCGGACATAAAATACTCCTACTCCTACCACAACGTCATACATACATACCAGTAAGTAGCACATAATGGCATATACCCCAACAGTTTCCTTGTATGGTGTTTAGCATTAACAATCAACAATTTTTATGTTATATAGCGACAGTGTCTACAGTTTTCTAATTACTACCTCACTGGAGTATCCTGCAACAGACACATGGTATGATACCTCACCGTATTATGTTATACTGACACCGGGCAAACTAAAGTACCAGCGAGTAGCTAGTACTCTCCAAGTACAAAATTACAACACACAAATAAAACACCAATGATGAACATGCAAAATAAATCAATAAACTTGAATTTTAAAAAAAAAATTAAATTGGCTAAAAACATTTATTTTTAATATCACGGTCAGGGAACTCCGTCACAACATGGTGTGATTCGCGTTGGCAGTTTGTCACAGATTCACATTGATCTGATGCGGGGAAAACATGGTATACTTCGGTGTATAAAGTCAATTTACTGGATACAGCTATAAGTTTTAAACTTTTTACAATATTGAGTTTCACCTAATATTAATTAGTATTTTCAATGTTCCAATTAAATCATGTGTGAATTAGTAAATGGTTAAAATGCAAGAATTAATAAATCCTTGCTAAATATGTATGTAAAAGAAAGTAGAAATGAAATTGTCAATAAAAACATTAATCATTGCAGAATATCTTTATAACTGTTGTTTAAGTAATTTTGTTTAAAAAAGAGTTATAACTTATTGACTTTTTACTTATACCATGTGAGAAATTTCATTTGAAAAAAACTTCATGTGTCACAGGTTTGTGTCGATGTTGATTAAAATGTCACAGATCTCTACAGGGTCACAGATTCTATTCAACACTATTGGCAGGAATGGACATATCTTTTGTCTAAGATTCCTCTCTGTATTGTGATCTGGATGAAGGCCTATCATTGATTAGATGTCCTTTCTCAGCCACCAATGAAACTGGTCAGATTTTTAAAAATAAAACATTTCATTTAACATTGAATGTCATGACTGTCAGCAGCTGTTGATTTCTTTCCTCTGCCGATGACCGTTCCAGGAACGAGAAAGTATCTCAACTAAGCCAGTTAGAAGTCACATGGAATTTTCTTCTTTTTAAATAATGTCTTACACATATGCATGTGTCTTTGGATGGAAATGGAAATGAGGCATGTACCAAAACCGTTCATTCATTTGTGGATAGATTACATTTCACTAAATCATTTTCATAGTGATACCATGGGGAAGTCGGTGTGTGTGGTGGTGGTGGTTGGGGGTCAAAACAAAAAATCACAAACTATCAGACACTCGTTATGTAAAGTTTTGGTCATCGAGTTTGAGTAAGAATTTGTCAATCTTCCATTTGCAGGTATGTATTCAATCATTTTATGGCGTCTCGACGTAACTTAACGCAAAACCAATGCTTTTGGCAAATTCTTCAATCCCCGTATAGGCATTGCCTGAGCCAAATCACAGAGATTTTCTTTTTGGTGATTTTATGACCCAGGTATTCTCAATTTTTGCAAGGATCAAGGGAAACTTCCGGCCTTGTGAAAACATTGACCTCGGTCAAGTATTGCCTGGTGAACCTGGGCTGACGTTTAGCTCTAGTTTAGATGACGTCGCACACATAAAAGCATGGCAGCAAAATGACGTCGGGTCATTATTTGACCAGTACTAGTGTATGAGCCTTGCGCTTCTCTGATAAGTTGGGAGTTACAACGCAAACGGTAAAGCATAATCTGTACTGAGACACCATGCCACCCAGCAGTGAAGTAAGGTGTCAACCGACGTTGACGTTAAGTATGTCAGCGTTATTAATCCCGAAAAGTTTGAAAAAGTTCCAATTTCAAATGTTGATTAAATTTCTTATTTGTTAGATAAAAGAAAACAAATAATGGAGAATAACAGAAGATTTCAATCCGAGTCTCAAACTTGGGCAGTTAATCGAGAATAAGACTTGCATCATTCGATAGGCTTAATAACTTGAATACATCACTCAAAACATAAATATGGAAATACATGGCAATTTCCCCCTAAAATGATTCCTTATAATTTTATGTAGAGTTTTAAACTACCAGCGGAAGTCTCACGAAACATGACTATTGCTTTTGGGTTGTACAAAATATCCAGGTATTGTTTTGATTCCGAGTGTTGGTTCTAACTTTCACTGACTTAATCCGTAACATAACGACAAAACAATAATACTGTCAACGTGAATCTGTGACAAACTGTCAACGCGAATCACTCTGCGTTGTGACAGAGTTCCATGACCATGAATATAGCATCCCATAATATACTCACTGATCCGGCATTGCCAAAAAGATATCTATTTAAACATGCCACAATATTATATTGAAAAGGGATTTCCTAACTTGGGCTACGCGCCTAGGTTAGACTAAAACATATTTTGTAACATATTAAATGAGTCACGCGCTTACATTTTGATTTCAGTATGATCTGTTATACAGGTTTACACGTAATACAATTCATGTGTCCGAATGGCAATATAAGGGTAATAAAGTACTGTCTATTTTTAGAATTGGGATTTTGTTTCAATTTTTGCACTAAAATGTTATTATCAAATTATGTCACTTTTTGGTGAATTTGACATACCAAACCATTTGGATTTTATTTATTAATGTTATTGAGATGCTCTTTATCTATTTTTAAGATATTTTTATTTTTTTAAATATTTATAGCGCTTTTTTCCTGATATAATCTCTTTAACCTTTAATGAATGTGACAAAAAAAAAAGATCAAATGAACATGACACCCATTTGGAGGATTGCTGACAGTGATTCTACTTTACCCAGAACCACATGGGTTTACAACAGTAACAAAGCAAGCCAGTCATTTGGTATGGCCCAAATGAAGGATTGGAAGGAAAAGTAGAAACCAATAACACCATTCTCTCTGATAGAGCCAGTGTGAAGGGTGCATGGATGGGTTACATTGAAACAGTAACATTTTGTGGAACTTGATGTACAGATTATGTAGCATGACCACTACAAGAGGAACTGAAATATGAATATTAATTCTGGAAATTATGTAGAAATTTAGTAAAAACATTTACATTGTATTGTATTATTTATTGAGTCGTATTGAATCTTACATAAAGTGTTGTTTTGAGTTGTAGTTTTGTATGTTGTGTTGTATGATGTTTGTGTCAGTTTTCAATAATCTATGAAGTTAAATTCAAAGATGACAAGTGTCTAATGTATTATACATTATTGTATTTCTCTTTTGAAATAACGTCTTTATTTTGATATGGTAGCTGAGTAGCCTACTTTGTCTCATTGCACTGATACCAGAACAACCAGTTCCATAACTGTCCTCTGAATGATTAGTGCAATTGAGGAAGCTTCTAGTACCATTTTTCTCTGACTGGGGAGTATAATTACATAAAACAGGTCTTTGGTGGTTTTAGACGTATTAGAAAAGCGAGGACATAAAATGTGAAAAACCACAGTGCAAGACTAAATTACAAATTTTGGCTTCATCTCCTGCTATTTCCTCAGGCTAAATGAACACAAATTTAGAATACAATATATATTACAAAATGCCATAAGTTTTCTCTACAAGAAGGCCGGCAGTCAGCCAGTGTAAGCTGCAGTATATTGTCCATGATGGATGATATTGTATAATTGATGCTTACCTCCCTTGGAACATGGAGCTCTTTAGCCATTGATGAATACAAATGGTTCTGTCTGTCTCCATCAGCCTATCTCCATAGGTTTATCAAATTGTCACACCATGGCTTCATTTTTAAGCGGCATATCATATCCATCAAGCTTCCAATTAACAGGCAAAAACGGTTGCCATGGCAGCTGAAGAACCATTTGTCTTCCAACAAAATGTCTTTGATAGATATAGATCTATACTAAACTTAGTTTTTCACAGACAAGAAATCTTGGTTAAGTAAAGAAGAAAGGTCATTTCACTTTGCCTGATGTTTTTATGCTTTTAACCATCTAGTAAAATTGCAAACTTCAATGTAATTATAATAAAGGGATCTGAAGTCACTGGGTGAAGTATTTGAAACTGCCTGATTAAAAAAACATTACATTTGTTGTAATCTCTCATGGGTATCTGGCGATGATAAGAAGTTCCTACCAAAGATATATCTTGCTGCAATCAAACAGTTCTTATGAATTCTGCACTGTCTCAACTTGCACTATTGCTATGGTACTTATAATTTAGACTGAAAGGGATGGGACAAGTTACTGCCAGGGTGGGATTGGGGTTTAACGCCATTTTCAATTCATATACGTTTATACATGGCATTCAATTCTACTTATGGAGAAAGATGCATACAGCCTCTATTTTTTTGTTGCACTCGCATAAAATGTAAAGACAGGGCTTGGTGAGAGGTAAGTATTTTTAGGCTGCATCAAAGCTGTGGAGGACCTAGGTAGGAAAGAGAATTCAATACCCCATTCCCTCAAACACCTTCTCCCTAATAAATGCCCCCACCTATTTTTGTAGAAAATAAAATGATTTGATGTAATATACTCAGGAAGTCGACAAATTAATTAAATGTAAATTTCAAGTCTGGTTTAAACATTTCAATGTTGACTAAATGTCATTTTATGGCATTGTAGACATATTTCATTGCCCCATGGCGTTTATTCTGGGGTATACGGTATCTATGGTTACAAAAGCAGACTATTAAACACATTGTGTCCATATTTCAATATTGTTTATTACTTAACATTCTTGATACAGTAAACATTATGTATTATGAATGCATGTCGGAGTTTGTTGGTATAGTAAAACATCATGCATGATGAATTTATGTCAGAGGTCAGTTTTATCTGACATGCACACTTTGCAGAGTTCCGTTTAGGTGGTGAATTGAGCTTTTTCTCTTCCCTGTAATTATTTGAATATGCTTGTAGCTCTTGATTAATTTGAAATAATGTAAGATATATCTAATTTTTCATGTAACAGTAAAAACAAAAAAAAATATAAAGGATGTAATAATAAATTTTTATAATAGTTATTGCATCTTTCCTTTCAAGTTTTATAGTGAATCAGAATGTCCAATTAATTGAGGATTCATCAATTTCTTTAATAAACATATTTTTTTTATTTCGATTAAATACATATTAATAGGGTGAAAAACAAATCAAATGGGTTATTTTTAAACCAAAAACATGACCTATAAAAAATCAAAAAAATCTTTAAATTGTAATTTTCAAGTTGGTGACAGACCACCATCTCCTATGTTGTCAGAAGCTTCCATGAGAATGGGTGATATACGGGGAGCCTTGTACTTGTGTGCTACACTGTACCATTTGATTGCTTTTCTCTCCTGTCAGTCCTTATTGAAACTCTCCCGGTTGAGTCGTGATTGATAACTGTAAACCTGTCAGTCGGGCCATTGTCACTGATGATTTATTCTCTCATTTGGCAAGCTTGAATTCTATCCGAGGTAGCAGGGAGAAGTTACAGGTGTGACTTGCATGTTTATCAGTATCATACATTAACACAATCAAGGCTATCTGGCTCCTAAATAATCCACCATCTCCTGTTTACATATTTTTGTGTGACATAAATCAATTTTGCACAATCCTCTTTTTTAATAAAAAAAAAAAATTAACATCTCAGAATTTAATAGAAAATATGGTTGTACATGCCCGTAGTGAGCTTGGTAGGTATGAGGTTTTTGAAGAAATATAGCTTAAAGGTCACCGTAGCACCATTACAACATTAAGTCAAGCCTTTGAAACTTGGGTGAATATTTATTAATGTTTTATATAGACCTATAAATTTAACTTTCACATATTTTTAGTCATGCATAAATTGTAAACATTATTGTACCCAAATGTTTGATGAAAATTTACATTTTTTTAAACATTGTACAGGTCCACCATGTTCATTAATTTTTGGCTTCCCTCAATAAATCATATAAAAGGTTGAGTGTCTTTAAATGTACTAAATTTTAAAGAAATACTAATTTGGTCAGTGACGGCCATTTATCTATGAACTCTTTTACATACGGTGATTCTGGAGCCATAGTGTTACTACAAAGTTTGTCAATTTTGCTGCTTCATTGTGTGGCAGGATCCCTGGAGTAATGTATACTCCTCTAATGAAGCCAGTTTTGTTCTAATTATACCACTTAGTTGTTATTTGATACCTCTGAGAATGAGCAACGAATGGTTGGTCCAGCAAGACAATTTATATGGTTAAATAATCATATCATAACATCCAACAGACTCTAAATCTAATCACAAATATATTTTAAAGAAAGTATATTCGAGATTTAAAAAAAAAAAATTCTACTAAAAATGTTTCGGTATGATCATGCTAAATTTACTCACTGATCCCATATTATCAGAACTTGCCTATACATTTTTTTAGACATTTTTTTTTATTTTTGAACAATATTTCCTGATATGTTGCCTTTATAATATCAAGTCATGTCCATGCATTTGTAAACTGTGCTGTGGTTTGGCTAATATAAAGACAGACTGCTGACATGATCACACAGCATTAGTTTTGGACACAGCCATGGTTAAACTAGAGTAAACAGAGAACTACAGTTATTTATAGGGAATATATCAGGATTTCCCAAATTTTAATATTGTCTATAAACATTATTTTATCAATATATCATGCCTACTAGTTCATATACTCATGACTTTGTTTTTATTTCAATTTGAATGTCATACAGGTTTAAATGTAGTAAAAATTGTTTTATCTTAGAAAGGGTACGAATGGTGATGTGAAGGTTGTCAACCAGTATTTAAGAGCTGTCTATTTTTAGAATGGGGATTTCGCTTCCCGCTAATTTAAATATTAATTTTGTCACGTTTTCATGGATTTGACATACAAAACTATTCAGATTTTATTTATTTATGACAATGAGATGCTTTTTGTCCATTTTAAAAATAATTCATTTTTAGACATTTATAGCACTTTTTCTTGATATTCTCCCTTTAATGAGAGTTAATCTTCAAATTAATATCAAAGGTGTTCCCTGTGTTGATTATTGTATTTAATTTAGTTACAGTTTTGATATGTTTCAAAGAAGGCATCAGTTTAAGTGTAAAAGATAAACTAGAGTCTTGACTTTATCAAAGGGAGGGGTCCTCCATGGCTGAGTGGTCCAAGGCGCCCTCTCAAGATCACTTACCTCTCATCGCTAGGGTCATAGGTTCGAGTCCTGCTCACTCCAAAAACTCTATGTGAGAAAGTCTCAAGTTACTTGTGGAATGACGGTGGTTCTACTCAGTCTGACTCAGTCTGAGGTCTTTCTCCACCAGTAAAACTGGGTATGCCATATTTAACCTGAAATGTGTTGAAAATGGCATTAAACCCCATTCATCAAAGGGTTCAACCACAGTGCTTTGACAGTGGACTGACTACACCATTTTAACTGCAGTGGTATAACTACAGTAAATATTGACTTCATCAAAGGGTTCAACCACAGTGCTTTAACAATGGGCTGACTACACCAGTTTTAACTGCAGTGGTATAACTACAGTAAATATTGACTTCATCAAAGGGTTCAACCACAGTGCTTTAACAATGGGCTGACTACACCAGTTTAACAACAGTGGTATACTACAGTAAATATTGACTTCATCAAAGGGTTCAACCACAGTGCTTTAACAGTGGACTGACTACACCAGTTTAACTACAGTGGTATACTACAGTAAATATTGACTTCATCAAAGGGTTCAACAACAGTGCTTTAACAGTGGACTGACTACACCAGTTTAGCTACAGTGGTATACTACAGTAAATATTGACTTCATCAAAGGGTTCAACCACAGTGCTTTAACAGTGGACTGACTACACCAGTTTAGCTACAGTGGTATAACTACAGTAAATATTGACTTCATGGAAGGGTTCAACCACAGTGCTTTAACATTGGGCTGAATTCACCAGTTTAACTACTGTGGTATAACTACAGTAAATATTGACTTCATTAAAGGGTTCGACCACAGTGCTTTAACAGTGGACTGACTACACCAGTTTAGCTACAGTGGTATAACTACAGAAAATATTGACTTCATTAAAGGGTTCAACCACAGTGCTTTAACAGTGGGCTGAATTCACCAGAGTAACTACAGTGGTATAACTACAGTAAATATTGACTTCATTAAAGGGTTCGACCACAGTGCTTTAACAGTGGACTGACTACACCAGTTTAGCTACAGTGGTATAACTACAGAAAATATTGACTTCATTAAAGGGTTCAACCACAGTGCTTTAACAGTGGGCCGACTACACCAGTTTAACTACAGTAAATATTGACTTCATCAAAGGGTTCAACTACATTGATGTTTCATATTAAGATATTTCTGGTCAATTCTTTATTGTAAGCATTATGCCAGCATTCTGGTAACTCTCATGTTAACGACTAATGCACAGATGACGCAGGTAGCTAATACTCACTTTTTATTTATTTTCCTATTAATTACAATATAGCCCATTACTTCTGTAACAGATTATGTAAATCACATGCAGTGACACACAGGATAGCAGTCTCATACCTTCGTGTGGGCGGAAACGGAATAATCTGTAAATGAAACCCAAAAGCCTGTAATAGGGATTAAAAGACATAAGCGTTTACATAGATTATGTGTAAATTCTTTATCTTTCATGATTTCTTTGTTTTCTGGAGAAAAAAAAAATTGTTCATGCAAAGAATAGAAAATGGGAAGACTTGAAAGGCGAGATATTCTGAGAGTGTATGGAGAACATTCACATTAATCTTGAAATTGAGATTTAAAGTGGCTGAACGTGAAACGTAGAAGACATTTTGTATGTTTGTGATTGATAACTCTCCCTCCACGGGTGAGAAAGAATGTCATAATTTATTATACATTTACGTGTCAGATAAATAAAGAGAGAAAACCCATCAATATCCTTAATTTATGCCCCGGGAGACATAGAGACAGTATAACTGCTGGAAATTTGGTTTTAGACTTGAATTTAGACAAAGTGTAAATTATTCCAGACACTTCGAATTTTTCTTTCCATAAAAACAGTGGAAACTACTTGGATGATGGCCTAACTACACTGTTCCACTTGTCATGTTTCTGTGTATTATTTTCCATGTTCTTTATTGAAAAATACGAAATGAACATAAAAAGTAACTAAATAAATACTGGTGTTTTTTTTTTTATAAAGTATACAGATAATGAATAATGTGTCTGATAGAGGTCAGGTGTCCATTTTATTAATGAGAACTCCATTTAGAACAGGCAGATGTTCTTTTGTGGGGGGCTATCTTTAAGTGACACTGTATAATCTTTTTATGGAAAAGATTAAACATTGGTTTTTATAAATGTCAATTTTGTAACTTGTTTAAATTTTAAAAAAGTGCTTAAACTTTAATTCATAATTCTGGTCTCTGAGCAAAGGTATACTTTAACATAGTAGAGAAAAGTTTTTAAAAGCATTTAAAATATATAGACAGTAACTGACTTTTTTTTATCAAACAATGTTTGTTTTTTTATACATAATGGTATACATTTATACACACTTAGCATATAATCAGTTGTTACGTTATTGGAACACTTTAACTGAGGGCCCCAAGGAAGATTGTTTTTTTAAATAAACTAATTACGTATTTTGCTAATGTTCCCACTGAAGTCACTAAAGGGACATGCCGAAATTTTTATGAATTTACATCCAACACTTTTTTTGAAAATGATGCTATTTACAGGATGCAAATTGATATGAAAGTACAGGAAGTATGTCAGGGATTTTCGACAATATCGAGCCTATACAAACTCACAGAGCAACTTCTTACCATTCTGATCCATCTTCAAATTGCAGCGTGTGTTGTGATGTATCAAACGAGTCGCGTGATTTAGTTTTGATTGCGATTTTATCTGTCATATCAGTTACATATTGTTGAATTTGTTAGTTTCATCTTAGAAAGAGTCTGAATGATGATGTGATGGTTGTCAGGCAGTATGTACCTGATGTTTATTTTTAGAATAGGGATCTCGTATCAATTTAACAAGTCCAATCAATAAAAAAAATTTCATTATGTTTTTTTCTTTTAATTCATTTAATATAATCATTTATAAATAAATGACAGAGATACTGTGCGTCATTATAAAAAAAACAACAAACTTTTTAATCTTTTTTTTTGATAACAGATGCATTATCACAAGTAAATCAATGGCCTGGATCATGCTGATTCCAATCTAAACTACAGATGTGCAAGCATTAGTGGGGTTTTATTTCTCTTCTAAAATTACAGGTATTTGAAGTTTTGGTGTGATCCTTTAATAGGGTTCCCAGTTCTAAAATTAGATTAAAAATAGATCTCAACTCTGGATACTCCTTCAGAATTGCAGGTGCTATTTTGATGTGAGACCTTCATTAAAATAATGGGTAATAAAGTTTTCACAGACTCCCCCAGGAGTTCAAGGAACAGCTCTATTCTTACCATGTACACTGCTGTGGGGATGTCTAATCTGTTAACATTTTTAATGGATTTTTATTTTCTCTCTTTGTTAGATTTGTAAATGAATTAAATAAACGATTGTTCCCTTCTCTTTTCTTGCTTGATACATCATGTACTCTTTAAAGAGATCCTCGACCATGTTGGTATTAAGTGTACAAATGTTCGCTCACCACATCAATGTTTATATTTATGAACATATAACCATATGAAGATATATATTAGCCCCAAGTATAATGGTCTGAAATTCAAATTTAAGACATTATAAACAATTCTTATAGCCGGGCCAGATTAGCTCAGTCGGTAACACATCTGACTATCGATCCAGGGGCGAATCCCTGCCTGGCAACAGTCTCCATGATGATTGATATACGGCATTTTGTCTCATTATCATTCGTCTCTCACCGCTGTTTCAAGTGGGAATGTTATAATTTACTTACGAAGATGGGGAATGCTAGAGTATTGGTTAACCTTTCAGGATGCTAGGAAACAGTGGGTAAGTTAACTGATCGTCTGTTAGCCCTCGATTGCATAAAAATGACACTAAATATTCAATCAGTCAATCAACATTTCTTATAAAACAAGTAGCGTCACACTAGTTTTGGAAATAAGAATAGAAATTCATCACGCCAATAAAAAATTATGAAAGTTAATTAGTTTGTGACATTATTTGTCACGTATATTCAGAAAGCAGAGCAGTATAGTGCAGTGGATAGAGTGTTGGCTGCTCATGCTAGTTGGAACAGGTTCGATCCCCAGCTGGACGTGTTGGTTTCCAGATTTTACCAAGTAGGCAGACTCAAGGTCAATTTATATAATCTCTGAGTTTATTTTGCAATAAATAAATTAGTGTAAACTGACTTAATATGAAAAATGTAATTCGTTTCAATTGCTTACAAGAAAGCTACCTTTCAGGTTAGAAATAAGACTAAGGGTCTGCACACATACCGTGGTATACTACTTTCATATTCACATATAATTTATGCAGAAAACATATCACTATTGAATATTTTAACATTTCTTTTTATTAGCACTATATTAGCGTAATCTTTTCTTTTCTAACTATTCACAGCATTCGATTCTCACTTGTGTAATATGCGCATGCTTGTTAATGTGTTTAAATCAATTATATAGCAAGAACTTGTGATAAAGTTGTCACATACAGTATTATATAGATGATACATTGACATAGATATGTTATATGGACTGTCATGGCAATTGTAAAGTTTTCTTGTTTTTATTTTGTTCAAATGGAGGTTTACATCTTTTTCAACAAATTACAGTTTATATCTATGATGAAGGAAGACCTGATAATAAATCTGAGTAGAACCACTGTACTTCCAATGTAACTGGTAAACTTTCTTGCAAAAAGTCTTTGGACAGAGCTGGGCTCAATTTTACCCTTGTTCCACATCAGCTATGAGAGGTAAATGATCTTTGAGACAGTGCCTTAAACCGCTCAGCCATGGACACTCTACAATTGTAATATATTGTAGTGTGTTTCAACAATCCTTCAGTAAAATCATAACAGTATCTGCTTGAGACAACATTATAAGCACTGACGTGGACACACTGTATGATACCCTGCCTAAACACATTATACTGACACCATTCCAAACTGTCCTAGTACTATCTTGAATGATACTCGTAATAGTGAGTGTCAAGTTGGTAAGCTTTTATTAAAAGCAATGCATTATAATAGCCGAGGATCAAACACACAACTGGCCACTGTATGTGAACCAGATGCTCTGCTACTTGTCCATATTAAATGTTGAGAACTTGGATATTAAACATGGATTTAACCATTATTACCACCTTGGATAAGAAATAAAAATTATTTGAAAATGGCAGTTGTTGCTTTATTAAAACAAAAAAAATACCAATTCATTGAAATTTACAACTTTGGATGTGCTCACACAGAGGGCTGGGTTTAAAAATAAGCCCCTTCCTCTGCTGTACCACTTCGGGTTCTCACACAGAGGGCTGGATTTAAATATAAGCCCTTTCCTCAACTGTACCACTTCAGGTGCTCACACAGAGGGCTGGGTTTAAATATAAGCTCCTTCCTCCACTGTACCACTTGGGGTGCTCACACAGAGGGCTGGGTTTAAATATAAGCTCCTTCCTCCACTGTGCCACTTCGGGTGCTCACACAGAGGGCTGGGTTTAAATATAAGCTCCTTCCTCCACTGTACCACTTGGGGTGCTCACACAGAGGGCTGGGTTTAAATATAAGCTCCTTCCTCCACTGTACCACTTGGGGTGCTCACACAGAGAGCTGGGTTTAAATATAAGCTCCTTCCTCCGCTGTACCACTTCGGGTGCTCACACAGAGGGCTGGGTTTAAATATAAGCCCCTTCCTCTGCTCTACCACTTGGGGTGCTCACACAGAGGGCTGGGTTTAAATATAAGCCCTTTCCTCTGTTGTACCACTTCAGGTGCTCACACAGGACTGGGTTTAAATATAAGTCCCTTCCTCCACTGTACCACTTCAGGTGCTCACACAGAGGGCTGGGTTTAAATATAAGCCCCTTTCTCGGCTGTACAACTTCAGGTTATCACACAGAGGACTGGGTTTAAATATAAGCCCCTTCCTCTGCTGTACCACTTCAGGTGCTCACACAGAGGGCTGGGTTTAAATATAAGCCCCTTCTTCTGCTCTACCACTTGGGGTGCTCACACAGAGGGCTGGGTTTAAATATAAGCCCCTTCCTCCGTTGTACCACTTCAGGTGCTCACACAGAGGGCTGGGTTTAAATATAAGCACCTTCCTCCGCTGTACCACTTCGGGTGCTCACACAGAGGGCTGGGTTTAAATATAAGCCCCTTCCTCCGCTGTACCACTTCGGGTGCTCACACAGAGGGCTGGGTTTAAATATAAGCCCCTTCCTCCGCTGTACCACTTCCGGTGCTCACACAGAGGGTTGGGTTTAAATATAAGCCCCTTCCTCTGCTGTACCACTTCGGGTGCTCACACAGAGGGCTGGGTTTAAATGTAAGCCCCTTCCTCCACTGTACCACTTCAGGTGCTCATGCAGAAGGCTTGTTTAAATAAGCCTTTTCCTCTGCTGTACCACTTCGGGCACTCACACAGAGGGCTAAGTTTACATAAGCCCTTTCCTCTGCTGTACCACTTTGGGTGCTCACACAGAAGGCTTGGAATAAATATAAGCCCCTTCCTCCATTGTACCACAGAGAATGAATTGCATTATAAACTATCAAGACATTAATTTGCTTTACATATTTTCTTGGCAACCCTGTGGAGTCCAAATTCTGACAAAAAACAGAACTTAATAATGTGATTGAATTATGCCCTTAATTACTTATAACCACTGGCATACCAAAATTATTTCCAACCAATTTTAAACACCCATTATTTAATATCAGTCTAGGACTTCCCACCAGAGGTCTGTAAAAAACTGTTACAGTAGATTAATGTTATTTAGAAATAATTATGAAAAACAACTTTGCTAATTGCTGTCTGTAAACATTAACCCTCAGTTAATTGATGTTTGCCCTGGTTGAAATATCTGCTTTGTTACATTGTGTTTTGGTTGACCTGTTACAAGGGTTGGTCACAAGAACTGAACATATCAGAGTTTATGTCCCAGGTCCATCCATACCATGTTTTATCTCATAAAATGAATTCTGCAATCTGTGATCTGTGAATAGCATATGTATATTGTTTTCCTTTCATCAAGTTCATCTTTTCATTTGTCTTAATTAATTGCTTATCTAAATTATGAATGAAAATGATAGGACATTTACTGTTACATAGTGTTGTGCCACTTTAATATGATGGTAGACTACTGCTACTTGATGATAAATCAATGTTAAATGAAGGTAGATCACTGCTATATGAAGGTAGATCACTGTTAAAATTAATGAAGGTAGATCACTGTTAAAATAAATGAAGGTAGATCACTGCTAAATGAAGGTAGATCACTGCTGAATGAAGGTAGATCACTGCTAAATATGAAGGTATGTGTAGATCACTGCTAAATGAAGGTAGATCACTGTTAAAATTAAGGAAGGTAGATCACTGTTAAAATTAATGAAAGTAGATCACTGTTAAAATTAATGAAGGTAGATCACTGTTAAAATTAATGAAGATAGATCACTGCTAAATGAAGATAGATCACTGCTGAATGAAGGTAGATCACTGCTAAATATGAAGGTACAGGTAGATCACTGCTAAATGAAGGTAGATCACTGTTAAAATTAATGAAGGTAGATCACTGCTAAATGAAGGTAGATCACTGCTGAATGAAGGTAGATCACTGCTAAATATGAAGGTACATGTAGATCACTGCTAAATGAAGGTAGATCACTGTTAAAATTAATGAAGGTAGATCACTGCTAAATGAAGGTAGATCACTGCTAAATGAAGGTAGATCACTTTTGAAATTAATGAAGGTAGATCACTGTTAAAATTAATGAAAGTAGATCACTGTTAAAATTAATGAAGGTAGATCACTGTTAAAATTAATGAAGGTAGATCACTGCTAAATGAAGATAGATCACTGCTGAATGAAGGTAGATCACTGCTAAATATGAAGGTACAGGTAGATCACTGCTAAATGAAGGTAGATCACTGTTAAAATTAATGAAGGTAGATCACTGCTAAATGAAGGTAAATCACTGCTGAATATGAAGGTACAGGTAGATCACTGCTAAATGAAAGTAGATCACTGTTAAAATTAATGAAGGTAGATCACTGTTAAAATTAATGAAGGTAGATCACTGCTAAATGAAGGTAGATCACTGCTAAATATGAAGGTACATGTAGATCACTGCTAAATGAAGGTAGATCACTGTTAAAATTAATGAAGGTAGATCACTGTTAAAATAAATGAAGGTAGATCACTGCTAAATGAAGGTAGATCACTGCTGAATGAAGGTAGATCACTGCTTAATATGAAGGTACATGTAGATCACTGCTTAATAAAGGTAGATCACTGTCAAAATTAATGAAGGTAGATCACTGCTAAATGAAGGTAGATCACTGCTAAATGATGGTAGATCACTGCTGAATGAAGGTAGATCACTGCTAAATGAAGGTAGATCACTGTTAAAATTAATGAAGGTAGATCACTGCTAAATATGAAGGTACATGTAGATCACTGCTAAATGAAGGTAGATCACTGTTAAAATTAATGAAGGTAGATCACTGCTTAATGATACTGGATCACTGTTAAATGATGATATTCACTGTTTTATGATGGTATAATCACTGTTACATGATAAACCACTGTTGAATGATGGTATATCACTGTTACATGATGGCACTACAGCTCCACTTGATTACTGAAAGTTGTTAATTATTGATAAGGTATATTAAATTAATGAAGAAAGAATTGTTAATAACCGGTCAAGGATGGCCAATAATTGTACAAAGATGGCAATGTGTCCATACAACAAATTATTGTTTAACAGAAAGTGAAAAATCAGTCATTTATTTCCCTAGGACATCCTTAAAAAGTAAATTGTTTGCACCTACCTACTCACTCAAAATTGCAGTTACCTTATCTTTTTTATTGATCTTCAAAGCATTTTTTTTTTCATGATTTCTACGCATTTTTCTGTAACATCAAAATTTAACAAAAAAATAAAAATTTAGCTACCCACCCACATGAAAAATAGCAAACAAATATATTTTTAAAGAATGGCTATGTAATATATATAGCAATAGATGCAAATTCCCAGCTGGGCATGAGATAAAACTCAAATATATGATATGCTGTCTGAAAGGTAGGAAAGTGAAAAAATGTGTTTCATAGCATTGAATAAGCATAGTTTAAGGGGATTGTCAAATATGTGGTTTGATATAATAGCAAATTGTATTATAGTAAAAATGGTTGTGTTGTCTATGATGTCAAGGGAGGTAATCACTGCAGTCTTATTTTGCAATATGAATCATTTTTGTGTGAACTTGCTCATAATGTAACCACTGAGTATATCAGTATATAGAAAACTATAGCAAAATATTGTTTTATTTCACAACAATGTTATTATTGTTCTAGATATATACAAACCATGTGTAAAAGAGGAAGCAGTGATAATTAATAACTGCTTTAACTGGGAGAGGTTTCAAATAGATTATTAAATTATTGTTTTGGTGAATTGAAAATTATAATCAATCACCAGCTGCGATTTATTTCTTAAACTGATAAATAAAATTAAGTTCTGTTTTGCAGCTTGTTTGTACAATGTAAATAAATCACTTTGAGAAAGTTTCCAAATATTTAAATCATTAATTTCTTGTTTCCCATTTATTTAACACTAAACCCATCAGAAAGCCGAAGAAAGCAGATATTAATGTTAAACAGTCACATTTTGTATATCAAACCCTGGTTGATATAAGAGCTGCTTGAACAGAGGCAGTTATTTCTTATTATCGCTATTACAGATTGACATATTATCTGAATATAGCTCTATAAATCAACTCCAGTTTTTAATTCCAAAATCATAAAATGCGACTAGTCACTCGATAATCCATCACTCTGACAGCATAACATAGAATCTAGGCAGGGGTTGGAATAACTAATTATGAATTATTTCTTTTGTAATACTTTATGATGCTGCCATTAATAATGTGGCAGGAGAGAAGGATAGTGTTTGTGAGAAAGCATTATTTGGAAGATGTATTGCTTTCTAATAATGTTGCCATGATTACTAAATGTTCCCAGAATCTGGTTGCCAGGCATTTATAAACATTGCAAGTCTAGAAATGGGACTTTTCAAATCTCGATAAAAGGGTTTATCTCATTTACATTATATGTTTTATCTAATCTATATTATTGGAAATTTTATTATTGACTGTCAATCCTGTGTTAGTGGTCACCTCTAATAAGCAACCACTTGTCTTAAACAGCCACATTTTCTATTTACCATGTTTATAATTAAAGTTTAAATCAACCTGCATTAAGCAGCCACCTGCCTTAAGAGGTAAATTTTGCTATTTCCCTTGAGTGGCTGCTTAAGACAGGTTTGATTTTATATAGAGGACTAAAATTACTATAATGTTATGCATGTAGAACTGTTCAAATGTAGATAATTAGGACTGATGTAATTTATTAATAGGATATAGGCATTATCACGGATATGGGACTTTGTAAAATCCGTACAAATAGGACTTTACTTTACATATAAGAGCCAGCATATCTAGTTGTAGAAATTTTAAAATATAGGAAAATTAGGACTTATCTAACTTTTATGTTAGCTTAGTTAAAACATATTTTATTGCCATAAATATACAACTGGATGGGGTCACAATGTCTCTCAAATAGGACCTAGCAAATCTAGGTGTAGGATTTGTCAGCTCTAGATAATCAGAAATTATCTAACATGTATAACTGTATCATCTAGCAAATCCAGGTGTAGGATTTGTCCGCTCTAGATAATCAGGAATTATCTAACATGTATGACTGTATCATCTAGCAAATCCAGGTGTAGGATTTGTCAGCTCTAGATAATCAGGAATTATCTAACATGTATGACTGTATCATCTAGCAAATCCAGGTGTAGGATTTGTCAGCTCTAGATAATCAGGAATTATCTAACATGTATGACTGTATCATCTAGCAAATCCAGGTGTAGGATTTGTCAGATAATCAGGAATTATCTAACATGTATGACTGTATCATCTAGCAAATCCAGGTGTAGGATTTGTCAGCTCTAGATAATCAGGAATTATCTAATATGTTCGACTGTATCATCTAGCAAATCCAGATGTAGGATTTGTCAGCTCTAGATAATCAGGAATTATCTAACATGTATGACTGTATCATCTAGCAAATCCAGGTGTAGGATTTGTCAGCTCTAGATAATCAGGAATTATCTAACATGTATGACTGTATCATTTAGCAAATCCAGGTGTAGGATTTGTCAGCTCTAGATAATCAGGAATTATCTATCATGTATAACTGTATCATCTAGCAAATCCTGGTGTAGGATTTGTCAGCTCTAGATAATCAGGAATTATCTAACATGTATGACTGTATCATCTAGCAAATCCAGGTGTAGGATTTGTCAGCTCTAGATAATCAGAAAATTATCTAACATGTATGACTGTATCATCTAGCAAATCCAGGTGTAGGATTTGTCAGCTCTAGATAATCAGGAATTATCTAAGATGTATGACTGTATCATCTAGCAAATCCAGGTGTAGGATTTGTCAGCTCTAGATAATCAGGAATTATCTAACATGTATGACTGTATCATCTAGCAAATCCAGGTGTAGGATTTGTCAGCTCTAGATAATCAGGAATTATCTAACATGTATGACTGTATCATCTAGCAAATCCAGGTGTAGGATTTGTCCGCTCTAGATAATCAGGAATTATCTAACATGTATGACTGTATCATCTAGCAAATCCTGGTGTAGGATTTGTCAGCTCTAGATAATCAGGAATTATCTATCATGTATAACTGTATCATCTAACAAATCCAGGTGTAGGATTTGTCAGCTCTAGATAATTTTATAGATAATTAGGACTTATTGATATATAGGACTTAAAATTACTTTTCCAATTTAAATAATTTGAAGTTAATGATTGAACAAAAATAGAAATTGATATTAACCTAGTGACTTCTCTGATATAGATACAGGAATCAATGTCTCAAGGTATGTCATTCTGGAGATAGAATTTTTTTATCCAGATGTATGAATTATCATTGTACAGATGTATTAGTTATCATGTATAGATGAATGAGCTATCATGTACAGATGTATGAATTATCATGTAAAGATGTATGAATTATCATGTACAGATGTATGAATTACCATGAACAGATGAATGAGCTATCATGTACAGATGTGTGAGTTATCATGTACAGATGTATGAATTACCACAAACAGATGTATGAGTTATCATGTACAGATGTATGAATTACCATGTGCAGATGTATGAATTACCATGTACAGATGTATGAGCTACTATGTACAGATATATGCATAACAATGTACAGATGTATGGGTTATCATGTATAGATGTATGAAGTACCATGTACAGATGTGTGTATTACCATATACAGATGTGTGGATTACCATGTGCAGATGTGTGTATTACCATGTACAGATGTGTGAATTATCATGTACAGGTGTGTGAATTATCATGTACAGATGTGTGTATTATCATGAACAGTTGTGGGAATTATCATGTACAAATGTATGAATTACCATATACAGGTGTGTGTATTACCATTTACAGGTGTGTTAATTATCATGTACAGGTGTGTGTATTACCATTTACAGGTGTGTCAATTACCATGTACATGTGTGTGGATTACTATGTACAGGTGTTTGTATTATCATGTACAGATGTGTGGATAACCATGTACAGATGTGTGTATAACCATGTACAGATGTGTGAATTACCATGTACAGATGTGCGGATTACCATCTACAGATGTATGTATTACCATGTACAGATTTGTGTACTACCATCTACAGATGTGTGTATAACCATGTACACATGTGTGATTTAACCATCTACAGAGGTGTGTAGTACCATCTACAGATGTGTTTATTACCATCTACAGAGGTGTGAATAACCATTTACAGATGTGTGTATTACCATGTACAGATGTGTGCATTACCATGTACAGATGTGTGAATTACCATCTACAGCTGTGTGAATTACTATCTACAGAGGTGTGTATTACCATCTACAGATGTGTGTATTACCATCTACAGATGTGTGTATTACCACCTACATATGTGTGTATTACCATTAACAGATGTGTGTATTACCATCTACAGATATATGAATTATCATCTACAGTTGTGTAAATTATTGTCATGTAGTGAAGTATGAATTATCATTATGAACTATTGTACTTATATAGTTTTCATTGTCTATAAGATTCATCATTTGAAGATATAGGTATAATTACAGATATACATTCAAACCCAGTGAACATATTCAGTTGTAGACCATCAGGATATGTTTTTCTCTAACACTGAGTTTCATAGCAACTGTCTTTTTATTCAGCTTTCTCAACCATTCTTAAATAGTGCCCTAGCTCTCTGATTAATTGGTCAGACTTTAACTCAATCCTTCTCTCTTTTTCTGAAATTTTATTTTCCCTCTCTGCAGCCTCTGCACTTAGCTGTCACTATAAAACTGTAATATATATGCTGGAGGATTATGTTTTATTAGGTCAATCTGTTTTTATCAAGCAGGTTTGACATGGCTGTGATTGATGGCAAGTTTCCATTAAGAGGCTTCTGTGTGCTCAACAGAAATACTAACCATTGATTTTACCTGATGTCTTCCTCTTTTAATGTGAAACATGAGATCTGGACTGTTTGTTCTGGTGGCTTGTCATGGCATGTCTGTGTACTCGGCTGGGGAGAAATGTTATATTTTCTGGGGTGTTATAACATCACAGATGAATGGCTATGAATCAGATACTGTTAATATGATAATGACAACTATGAAATCATTGTGTTCTTCTTTATTTATAATCAGTGCTAACATCAATATTGTCATCTAATGTATGTTCTGTAGTATCTTTGAAATGACTCATGTCATCTGTACTATAGCATCTGTATCATAGCATCTGTTTCATACCAATTGTACCATAGCATCTGCATCTTACCATCTGTATCATATCATCTGTACCATATCATCTATATTGTATCATCTGTACCATATCATATGTACCATACCGTCAACATTGTATCATCTGTACCATAGCATCTGTATCATATCATATATTCCATAACACCTGTATCATATCAATTGTACCATAGCATCTGCATCTTATCATTTGTACCATAACAGCTGTATCATATCATCTGTATCATGTCAACTGTATAATATCATCTGTATCATATTAACTGTATTATAGCATCTTTATCATATCAACTGTATCATAGCATCTGTATCATATCATCTGTACATAGCATCTGTATCATATCATCTGTACCATATCATCCACATCATATCATCTGTATCATATCACCTGTACCGTAGCATCTGTATCATATCAATTGTACCATAGCATCAGCATCTTATCATCTGAATCATAGCATCTGTACAATATCATCTACATCAAATCATCTGTATCATATCATATCATATCATATGTACCATATTATCTGTGCCATATCATCTACATCATATAATCTGTATCATAGCATATCATCTGTATCATAGCATCTGCATTTTTATCATATGTACCATATCATCTGTACCATAGCATCTACACATGATCTGTACCATAGCATCTGTATAATATAATCTGTATCATATGTACCATGTCATTTGTACCCTATCATCTGTATAATACCATCTGTATAATTTCATCTGTACCATAGCATCTGTACCATATTTTATGTACCATACCATCTGTATCAAACCATTTGTAAAATATCATCAGTTTTATACATTTGTATAATGTCAGCTTAATCATAACATCTGTATCATACCATCTGTGCCATATCATCTGTATTTTACCATCTGTACCATACCATGGGTATCATATTATGTATAACATTAACTGTACCATACCATCTGTATCTTACCATCTGTAGCATTCCATCTGTACAATATCATCTGTATCATACAATCTGCATTATACTTTCTGTATTACTATCTACATGTACTTCCATCTTTAGTATTCTGTATTAGAAATAATACTGCCATCTCATTCTATTGTCCAGCCATCATGAACAGAGACTTTAATGGTTCATTGCTATTATTTTCACTATTTTTCATTAAACAGATCCTCTGGAATTCTGTCTTGGACTTGTTGAAGAATCTTTGCCTAGTTTAGGTATTTGTTGTTATTCATACTGTTTGTGTTATATTTTCTGTTATGTCTAAAATCAAATATATTTCAACCATGAATTAATCAAACTGAAATACTATACATACCATATCCACAAAATTCATCGGAGTGGGAAAACCAATTTAATAGAAATGATTATCTAATACAGAAGCTGTGTTTACAGGTATTTTGGGATGATCTATGGGTTCTGAAACACTTGACATCACTGATTGATTGCTTGTTAGCTGTGTGGGAGAATACTCGGGCTGAGTAATGTGGACAGGCATGAAGATTATCTGTGATATGTATATAAAACACAGAACATTATCAATACATATTTGTATTAAATGGTGAATTGATGCAGGACGAACAGAAATGCAGATCATGTGTTCAGTATTCAATACAAATATATTTACCTATTTAGTAACTGACAGTATTTTACGGTAAAATAAATATTAAAGGTCCCCAACTTAAAAAGCCCCCATGCTGCTAAAGGTGAGTTATTCTGAACGCATGTTGTCCGTCCGTTAACTTTTTGGTTGTGTGCACTCTAGCACCCGCATTTTTCAATAGGTTTTCACTAAACTTGTATAGTAGTTATATACCCATAATATCTTGGACAAGTTCTTGAACTGGCCAAATCGGATTATGAATGTCAGAGTTATTGCCCTTGAAACACTAAAATATGCAATATTTGACCTTGTCCTCATCAATCTTCCACAGTAATTATATAACCATAATATCTCGGACAAGTTCTTTAACTGGCCAATTCGGAATATTTATTTAAGAGTTATGGCCAATCAATTGTAAAAAAATGCACTATTTGAACATGTGTGCACTCTAGCACCAATATTTTTCATTTGATTCTCACTAAACTTACACATTTGCTATTATAACCTTGGTACTTGAACTGGCTATATTGGGTAATTATTGTCTGAGTTATGACCCTTGAATCATCAAAAATTGCCTTAATGTGTGCACTCTAGCAGTCATAGTTTATATTTGATCTGCATTAAACTTACACAGTTGTTATGTGACCATACTATCTTGGACAAGTTCTTGAACTGGCCAAATCAGATAAGTAATCTCAGGTGTCATGGTCCTTGAATTGACAAAAATTGCATTATATCAATTTATGTACACTTTAGCACCTGCAAAAATTGCCTTCTTTGGCTTTGTCGCCTCTGCCACAGGTGAGCAATATAGGACCATTCTGGCTCTCTTGCTTAAATTCGTCTTAAGTCTGCAAGTACAAATACAAATATGCCAAAGATTTCCCCTTTTAAACATGAAATAAACAAGTTTGTTACAAATTAAGATAAGATCTAGTTAATGTTACCAAGAACTAATTAGTAATGCTACAACAGCTCCCCGGCAAATTTGGCCAAAATCCGAGCTGACAGGGAAGTGTAAATTATGTGTGGCGAGGGCAATCTGCTGTATACCACTACCCCATGCTGCCTCTCACTTCACATCATGTTCCTAAGAACACATCAGTTTTCTTTTACCTGCACAATCAATTATTGTTTGTTGAACTTTGAGATATGACGTTTGGCTCCTTATACAAATTTAAGAGATATTAAATTTTAATGATTTTCATTGAAGTCTGCGCAGATGCTGTGCAGAGAATGATGGAAGTTGTGATTCCAGTAAATACTGTAACAAATGACCAAACACATCAAATAAACAAAAACAGAATTGTGTTGTGACAACAGAAACATGTCGTGCAATACAAATTAATGTTCCTCTACAAGACTGGATATCAGATATTCTATAGAGATACAAACTTGAAAATGATATAAAGTGTAATTCCATTAAGGTAAATTGATTATTTTTCTTGAAGATAATAATTATCATATCTGGTTATTTGCTTCTTTTGTGCAATGTTCACATGTCACTGCTATTGTTTACTTTTTATTTTGCATTTGATCACCTTCAGTAAAATTTAAAAATGAACAATATGCAAAAAAGTTTATATTTTGTTGCCTGCCTTCACAGAAAAAACAAGGCTGATGCATTTAATGCATCTGTACATTTGAAGGAGCAAGTAAGATTTGGTTTCAGTTGGATGTGGGGAGTGGGGAGGGTGGATTTTTTTAAATTGAATTTAATGCTCTTTTCACCACTTTATAGGTTATATATGGCATATCCAGTTTTTAGCTCACCTGAGCATAGCTCAAGGTGAGTTTTTCTGATTGTCCTGTGTCCTTCATTCATCCGTGAACTTTTTGTTGTGTGCACTCTAGCACCAGCATTTTTCATTTGCTCATCACCAAACTTATGTAGTAGTTATATAACCATAGACAAATTCTTGAACTGGCCACATCAGATAATTAATGTCTGAGCTGTGGCCCTTGAAACATCCAAAATTGCACTTTTTGATCTTGTGTGCACCCTGGTACCTGCATTTTTCATTTGATCCCCTCCAAACTTGCACAGTAGTTATATAAACATACTATCTCGGACAAGTTCTTGACCTAACCAAATTGAATAAAAGTATAGCCCTTGAAGCATAAAAAATTGCACTACTTGACCTTGTGTGCACTCTAGGACACGCATTTTTCATTGGAACTTCAAACTTATATAGTAACCACAATATATTGGTTAAATACTAAAGTCTTGAACTGGTCAAATCGGATAAATAATGTAAGAGTTATGGCCCTTGAAACAGAAAATTGCATTAGTTGACCTTGTGTGCACTCTGATACCTAAATTTTCCATTTGATCATCTCCAAACTTACACAGTAGTTATATAATCAAAATATCTCAGACAAGTTTTTGAAATGGCTAAATCAGACAATTTCTTGTCAGTGTTATGGCCCTTAAATCATAGAAAATTATTCTATTTGATCTCATGTGCACTCTAGCACTCGCAGTTGTCATTTTGATCTTCACCAGTCTTACACAGTAGTTATATAACCATAATATCTTAGACAAGTTTTAGAGCTGGCCAAATCAGATAAATATTGTTGGAATTATTATGGCACTTGAATTGTCAAAAATTGTGTTGATTTACACGGTAGTTATACACATTTATAATATTGCAACTGGCCAAATTTAAATGTCTTGACAGGTATGGCCTTGCATTATCTCTGGCATTGTCTTTGCTGCAGGTGAATGCTTTAGGGATAATCTGGCCCTCTTGTATTGCTGGAAGAAGATCTCGGAATGAATCTGAGTAGAACCACTTTCCTTCCATGAGTAACTGGCAAACTATTTCATGAGCGAGCCAGACTTGAACATACAACATTAGCAGTGAGAGGTAAGTGATCTTGAGACAGTGTCTAAGACCATTTGGCCATGGAGGACACCCTTCCAAGATTTAAATAAGTATATAAGATATGTTCACTATTGAAGGCTTCATTCACAAGGGAGTATTCTATAAATAAAAGTTGATTTAATTTTTTGTTTCCTTTAAAATTGATTTATTAAGAAGTATGGCCTTGGCCTGTGAATTATATGGACAGATGGAGATCTCCCTGAATTACTGTACTATTCCACAATTATATAATCAGATTAGTGTGAATTCGCTTCAGACTGTCTGCACAATTTATCGTAGAAATGATTAAATTTTAAAAATAAATTGCAAGACGAAAATAAATTTATCGAATGACAATGTAACTATAACATAAACTTTAAACTTATTTATTTAAAGTCAGTTGTGAAACAAGTCCTTACTTTTAACTTGAGACAGTTATATTGAAAGAAACAGTACCAGGTGTAATTACGATAATAAATATTGCTGGAGGACACAGCACATGGCCGTGACGGGAGAGTGGAACCCATGACTCTCTGATCTTACGTCTGATATCACTAGATCAGCAATCAGATCATCTCTACCTGCTACTGTACAAAACCAAAATAAAAAGAGAGAGAACAGTTTTGGAATTTAAGGGATTTTAAGGTAATTAGATGCAACAAGATTTATGCATGATTCTTCTGAGGACATTTTGATTACTTCCCTTTATGGTAAACTCTCCATCACTTTGCGGTAATATTAGGTTGATGCAGTTCCAGAATCCAAGAGAAGATATGAAGCTTTATTAATGACCTTATTCTGTCAGGTTTTATCTGTCAGTATAATAGTCCTGAGTTATTGCCCAATTTTATAGATTTATATCAGGGTCCTGTCATGCAACTACATTATCGAAAAACAAATTAGTAACTTCAATACATATTTCATTTGTGATTCATTTAATGGGGAGTTTCTCGGTGTAATATTTTATCCTCATCATAACAAAAAATACAATATTACCTAATAGATCATGTCTCGGTCCATACTGCGTATGTCAGAGATACAATGATAATGCGTAAATCATCAATGACGAAAATCTATAATATACTTCATTCTTGGAGACTGACGCCCTTGGTGACATTGTATTATGTAGAAAATATTTTGTCTCGAAATGCAGTATGCGCATTATCTATAGTCTATTATCTTTACATTTTTCTTCTTAAATGGCCGAGTCATAGAAATTTATTTATAATCTATAAATCCTCATTGGTGTGGTATTGATGTGAGATGAAATTTGAGGTGGCGAAGTGGGGGAGGTGTCGGGGAGTGCATCAGTGAGACAAAAATCACCAGTCGTATTTGGTGATGAACAGTGCACCCTCTCATTTGAAGATTCAAACCCAGATTGTACCATTAGGAATTGACTCATTCCTGACTAGAGCTGGACAGCCTTCAGTTAAGCTGTTATAACAATTACACTCTGGATGTGGTGTTCAGATTTTGACAATTTGACCAGCGTACAGAGAGACTTGCTCACAATAACTTTTCATTCATTGCATTTTGAGAGACAAAATGAAAATGCAATAGAACTCCCTTCTTCATTGTTTGTGATGTAAGTTTCGGAGTTTCGTGATAACGTGACAATATGCATTGTAAATTAGATTATGAGAACTAAATCTCCCTGTAATAATATCTCCATCTCCTTCGCAAAGATGACAGAATTGTGTTTAACTGTCTGTTTTACCACATTGTATTGTTTGAATATTTAGCATCATTTTTATGCCATCATTATACAGACAATCAGTTAACTTAATCATTTTCGCCAGAATCCTGAAAGATTAACCAGAACCCAAGCACACGCAACTCCTTAACCCTTTACACCATAAATACGCGTTTTCCAGCACCAATCACAGAAGGCCTTTGAAAACAGTGCAGGAAGAGTTCAGATTGCTTGTAACGAGCAATCTGAACACTTCCTGCACTGTTTTCCACTCTGTCAGTTAATATAAACATAATTCATCCAATAATTCAAAAGCCTTCTATATAAAAGGTGTCCAACGGCGTCTATATGAAGTTAAGGGTTAATGAACTGATAATGTGAATTTCATGTAACAGGGTTGAGAGATGAATGACAATTAGACACTGTGTCCTATATCAATCATCTTGGAGACTAGCTTGACAGGGATTCAAACACACCACCTCTAGATTGATAGTTATACTAACTGAGCTAAGTGGGCCTGGCTATTCATTACTCGCATCATAAAAAGGTGGATATGGAGGTTTGAGGGATGGGAAGTTGGGTCCCCACTCCCATCCTGACATTTTCATGTTAATTTAACTACTACCTGTATTTAGAATTTATGAATATAGAAAAAAAAAAATAAAAAAAAATTTTGATAAGATTTAATCGATTTTTTTTTTATCTCAAAGTTGACTTATTGAATGGAACTTTAAGCAATAATATTGACCCGGCTTTCTGATAAGAAGAGATGAACTGGATGGTATAATGTGTAAGATTACTGAAACTCTACCAATAACAAGTACAGGCTAACACCTTAAAAGCACCATTAACAGCATTGTGCAACATTCACACTGAAACTTGTCCACATTAAATGATGTATGCTTCACTTATCCTGCCAGTCTTACAAGATAATGAAAACAGATGGGTTTGCAACCACTAAATAGATATATCAGATCAACCATTGACAAGCACTGTATCATTTACAAAATGCGGGTGCAATAATTTTATGAAATATGACATGATTTCCAGTCCTGACAGTTATAATTACGGGCTTTCAAAGTTGCCATGTCTGTGGCAGTAACTATGGCAGATTGTTGGTAATAACTCAGAGGTGTTTGGAAACTTGGAAAGCATAAAAAAATTTAATTATGGTGAATGAAGAAACAATTGATAAAAAAAGTAAACTGCTCCTGTCATAAAATTGGTTGATTGTTCATAGTTTATGAAAGTGTAATAGAGATATTGTACAATCTGCAATAGTTATTATCAAAAAACTATTTTGTCATGGGAAAGTTGATTACTTATCCAAGATATTGAGTAACTGATTTGAATATAATTATATATGTACCGTATTTCTGCTAATTGACGTTCCCACCCTTATAGTCACGCCCCCAACTGTGGGTGAAGGGTGTGGGTATTTTATGGAAATATTATGTTCACTGAATGCAAATGATTAGGCTAGTGCAGAAATGCAAAGATTAACAATTACCTAAGCAAACTCTTCTTAAAGGGATTTTTCATAATTCTAAAAGTTGAAAGTTGGTAAAAACATATTTTCCCAATATATCCTGCCTATAAATATATATATATATACTCACTGACCCTAGGTTGTCAAAAGTATATCTATTTAAACATGCCAAAATAATATATTGAAAAGGGATTTCCTACTTTGGGCTACACACAGGTTAGATTAAAATAGATTTCCGGCTTAAAATTGCAACATATTTTTTTAATGTATTAAATAGGTCTCGTGATTTCACTTTGATTTCAATTTGATCCATTATAGAGATTTACGTGTAGTAAAAATGGTTTAATCTTAGCAAGAGTCCGAATGACGATGTGAAGGTCATCAAGCAGTATCTAATTGTTGTCTATATTTAGAATGGGGATTTCGTTTAAAGTTTACCACTCCAATTTGAATATTGATTTGTCACGTTTTTATGGATTTGACATACCCTATCATTCGGATTTTATTTATTAAAGATTATACATGAGATGCTTTATATTCATTTTAAAAAATAATCATATTTTTAAGACATTTTAAATTTTTTCTTGAAATACTCTCTTTTAAACCAATTCATAATTGATTGTTTTGACTCATTGTTCTAAAAAAAAAAAAAAATGTTTTAAATCTTGTTTGAATACTTAAAAATTGCATATTTTGGGCTCAAATAGACACGCCAAGTCAGTAATATATGATGCGCCCGGGAGCATTAATGAGGAGAAATACAATATTATGTCATCTGCAATAAGTACTAATAAAAAGTAGTTCCGTCTTTGGTTATTTTTTTCAAAATATGTAACTACTAATTGGTTAGTAGAAGCATAATCATTTTAAGTATATCTTACATAATTAATGTTGGTTGATTGGAATTTTTCCAAAATATGTATAACAGTTTGGATTATAAGTTTGTTAACCCTTTACTCTATAGATATGCGTTTTCCTGCACCAATCACAGAAGGCCTTTGAAAACAGTGCAGGAAGAGTTCAAATTGCTTGTAACGAGCAATCTGAACACTTCCTGCACTGTTTTCCACTCTGTCAGTTAATATAATCATAATTCACCCAATAATTCAAAAGCCTTCAATATTAGAGGTGTCCAAAGACGTCTCTATTAGATGTTTCCAAAGGTGTCTATATTAGAGGTGTCCAAAGGTGTTTATATGAAGTAAAGGGTTAATACATGTATGTGATAAGCAATAAAAATTGATAAATAGTAGTTCCCAGATGAAAATTGGTTATTTTTAATGTTGGTTGATCAGGTGTTTCAAATATTGTACAATGTACTTATTCCAAATAAAAGATATTCTGTTTTGTTCTGTGTAATGAATTGTTTCATTTCTATTTTATCTTTCGGTTTTAACTGAACAACATTTTAAAAGTCTCATAAATAATACAATGGTTTAATTGTGAAAACTTGATAGAAAAAAAAAATAATGTTGGCTTATTTCTCTGTGAACGTTTCTCATTTTCTCCTTGATATATTTTTTAAAAAAATGATATCCTTTAAGGTTTCTATTAGTTAAGTATTTTATTTCTTCCTTATCATATAATGTTGTGAAAAGAACACTTAATCGTTTTTCATTTCAGATGCCTTCTCCCTTTATTTCATAAAAGCCAGGAAATTAAGTATTTTATAAATCAATTTACTACCTATTTAAAGATTATATACCTTTCAAAGGAAAAGTGTGTCCGTGTTAGATTTATTATTGTAAACCTAGAGATTAGAACCTGTTTTACCATGGCGGTGAGTTAAATCGCAGATCTAACCTTCATCATACGAAAACAATATTTGTTCATTTTGACTGGCAGATGCGATTTTTCTTCTCAATAATTATGATAAAACTTGGCAGTTTGTATAGTCTCAGAAATCGCATTAATTAAGGTGTGATAAAACTGAGATATTAATGTGGATAACATTTCATAAATCTTCATAAGATTTCATGTGCTCATCTCCAAGTTATTATTCATCGTAAATGCCATGTTACGGATTTCAAGGTTTAAATTACAGTCAAATTAGTAAGCTAATACATATATCAGGGACATATGTTTCAATAAAATTCAACTGAAAATAGAGTTAAACTACGTCAAAACTGAATTTCTGGAAATTTGCAACTCTTCAAAGCTGTATAACAATAGAAGAGGGCAAGCATCTTTAATATTTATTTCTCAGAGTTTATGCAATAATATCATTTACAAACAAAGTAGATCCAGATTTTCTTGTAAGTAACCAAAAACTCATTATTCAGTGTCTACCTATTTATACCCCCACCATTAGAAGAATGGTGGGGGCATTAATGGTTACTCCAGTCTGTCTGTTTGTGAAAGCATCTGTGCACATATCCGAGGTAAAAAAAGGATTTGTGATCAATAACTTTCGAAAGGGTTTGTGTATTTAGTTAATTTATATCGCAGGTTGTATGATTATAAAATACAGGACAAGTGTGATATTTGTCACCTCCATCAAATTTTACAGGAATTATGGTCCCTTTGACTTAATTTTCACTAAAATAATTGTTACCTATTATTAACTTCAGAAAGGGTGCGTAGATAATTTGTTTTTATGCTCCCCAAAGGAGGGAAGCATATAGTCGTCACTTCATCTGTGTGTGCATCTATCCCAACCGACCATGCATCCCCAAGTTATTGTCCAGGCTATTTCTCTACAACCTCTGGTCGGAATTTTATGAAACTTGTTATGATGCATCATTACCAAGTGCATATGCGCATATTATCTTTGTGTTCCGGTTCAATGATTTTTTACAGAGTTATGACCCTTTGATTCTGTCTGAGACCAAATCCTTGTCCGCACTATTTCTCTAACCTCAGGTTGGAATTTTATGAAACTTGCTAGGATGCATCATTACCAAGTGCAGATGCACATATTGTCTTTGTGTTCCGGTTCGATGATTTTTCACGGAGTAATGGCCCTTTGTTTTTGTCTGACAAAATTCTTGTCTGCGCTTTTTCTCTACAACTCTGTGTTGGGATTATATGAAACTTGCTAGGAAGCATCATGTCCAAGTAAAGATGTGTATATTGTCTTTGTGTTCTGGTTCGATGATTGTTAATGGAGTTATGGCCCTTTAATTGAGACTGTGACCAAATATTTGTCCGTTCTATTTCTCTACAACCTCGGGTTGCTAGGATGTATCATAATGACCTATTTCAAAATATGTTGTACAATACATTATATCAAGAAATAAAAAATAATGTATTGACTTCTCTTTAGAACTCTCACAGTTACTTCTTCCGTTCAATACCATTACCATATGGTACAGAGTCAAACACTCACTTTTGGGAGTATCCATCAGTTCCACCGATATTTTCTTGTTCCTAATGCTTGAAAAATGTTTTTTCCATTTAGAATAATTTTTTGTGTAAAATTTAATCTTTCTGATAATTTAACTTGAAGTTGAGCCTGGCCTAGTTAGCGGCTAGCTGAGTTTGTAACGTATCTGACTGTCATTCAAGGGGTTCCTCATATGGCGACAGTCTCGGTAACAATGGAGCGTTAACTTTATTCTTTGGTCATGAATCTCCCACCACTAAATATGTGGGAATGTAGTCATTGATTTGCAGAGATAAGTTGTGTGATCCGAGGAATGGTATTAAGAGGCACTGACTGCATGTGTTAAATACACTTGGGTCCTGTTATAACACGGATCTTGGGGTCCACAAAATGAACTGCGCTATACGCATACCACATTATAGAGATGATATTACTATAAAAAAATTGATGTTGGTTATTCACACATTGTGCTGTCCGAATCTAATTGAATGGTATTGTTTTCATTGGAATGTGATACAACGCGTATTTGATTACAACAGATCTGATACACTTAGATATGTATATATTTAGTAAAAAAAGAAAAAAAAAAAAGAAAAAACGCTTTCATGTTTTGATATTACTAAAACTGGTTGCCATTTCTGGTTTCCGTGTAACACGGATGTAAAAAAACCGGTGTGTATATAAAAAGTCCTCGTTAGTATTAGGTAGGTCTGGTGTTTTGTCAATAGTGCACCAGTCCTGATTAGTATTATGTAGGTCTTGTTTTCATCAGCAGTGCACCAGTCCTGGTTAGTAGTACGTAGGTCTGGCATTCCTCAGTGGTGCACCAGTCCAGGTTAGTAACCTAGTAGGTATTGTGTTCATCAGCAGTACACCAGTCCAGGTTAGTATTAGGTAGGTCTGGTGTTTGTCAGTAGTTTGCCTGTTCTGGTTAGTATTAGGTAGGTCTGGTGTTCATCAGTAGTGCACCATTCAAGGTTAGTATTAGGGAGGTCTGGTTTTTGTCAGTAGTGTGCTAGTCCTGGTTAGTATTAGGTAGGTCTGGTGTTCATCAGTAGTGCACCAGTCCAGGTCAGTATTAGGTAGGTCTGGTGTTCATTCGTAGTACACCAGTCTTGGTTAGTAGTAGGTAGGTCTGGTGTTCATCAGTAGTGCACCAGTCCAGGTTAGTTTTAGGTAGGTCTGGTGTTCGTCAGCAGTGCACCAGTCCAGGTAAGTTTTAGAAAAGTCTTGTGTTTGTCAGCAGTGCACCAGTCCAGGTTAGTATAAAGTAGGTCTGGTGTTTGTCAGTAGTGTGCCAGTCCTGGTTAGTATTAGGTAGGCCTGATGTTCATCAGTAGTGCATCAGTCCAGGTTAGTATTAGGTACATCTGGTGTTTGTCAGCAGTTCACCAGTCCAGGTTAGTATTAGGTAGGTCTGGTGTTAATCAGTAATGCATCAGTCCTGGTTAGTATTAGGTAGGTCTGGTGTTCATCAGTAGTGCACCAGTCCAGATCAGTATTAGGTAGGTTTTGTGTTCGTTAATAGTGCACCAGTCCTGGTTAGTAGTAGCTAGGTCTGGTGTTCATCAGTAGTGCACCAGTCCTGGTTAGTATTAGGTAGGTCTGGTGTTTGTCAATAGTGCACCAGTCCTGTTTAGTATTACGTAGGTCTGGTGTTCGTCAGCAGTGCACCAGTCCAGGTTAGTATTAGGTAGGTCTGGTGTTCATCAGTTGTGCATCAGTCCTGGTTAGTATTACGGCCCCTGGTGTTCATCAGCAGTGCACCAGTCCAGGTTAGTATTAGGTAGGTCTGGTGTTCCAGACTGGTTTAGGCATACAGCCAATGTGCCTTAGTATCTGCAGTTGTATGATTTTTTGTATATTTCTCTAGATCTATGTCTTCCAAATAGGAATATGGAAGAAAGAGTGAGTTGTTGGCAAGACCTGAGACTGTCCATGTATCTGTGTCCAGATAGTTTGATTGGCAGATGAATCTGGTTGTATAACATGTCCTGGTTTGACTAACCTTACTGCCCCAGTCTTCCTGTGTGACTATATATGTCATTAGTTTGCACTTTATCTCAACTTTATCTAAATGGGACACATTAATATAAGGAAATGTGTTGGGAGGTTCCTATCATTATTATAAAAACTATTATAAATCACAGCTTTTTAATGGTAGAACTATCCAAAACCCCTGTCCTTGAGACAACTGACCAATCATATATTCATATGTTCTGTCATTCAACCACCAGAAACTGTCACATTTCATTGAAATTATCTTCAATCTTGTTCTTGTGCCTTTTAATTAATTTGTTGAGAATCCCCATTTACCAACAGCTGATACTAACCTACAGTCCACATCCATGTCATCTTGGAACTTTTCTTAATTAGGCTTTGTCACATCTTAAAATTATCTTTTTTTTATACAGATGACTTTGAATTATTTAGCCATAAAACCTGTAAAATGACCTTTAACTTAATTAACAATATTAATTGTAATTGGTTGGGTTTTGGAGTTATCAGTCATGTCAAGGTTAACTGTTCATGACAAACACTGGCTAGCTTGTCATAAGTTTTTAGTCATTCTTTAACTGTATGTTAACAGTGGAGCACATAGTCCAGTGGTAGAGCATCAAATTCTAGAATAGAGGTTCGTGGGTTCAATCCTCGGCCACAGTATGTGTGGTGTCCTTGTGCAAGACACTTTTTCAAGCGTGATTTGTATAAGTTGTAAAAGCTTGTTTTGCAATCAAAGTAAAATAAATAAGTTTAAACTAACTATATGTCAGAAACTGTGGCTCATACAAATTACCTCTGAGGAAGGGGGTTCGAGCCCTTTTTGTAGGATATTCCATGTGGGATGTTCTACCTTTAATTGTGCAGAGAACAACGGCTCTACCCAGATTAATGTCTGGCTTGATGTTGTCTTCTAACAAAAACATTTATATAATTATCTCACACACAATCAGTATAAATTGTCACATAAAACCAACAACTGTGAAACATTGTCATATGACTTCAATGGGATGCATACTGTCAATTTATTTCAGTGTGATAAACATTGTCACATTACTTAAACAATATCACATAATATTGTCACATGGCTTCCCTGTGATACAAATAGTCATATGACACTCGTTGTCACATATTTACAATGTGATATATATATATATATATATATATATATATATATATATATATATATATATATATATATATATAAATTCAGTGTAATACATTCACATGACTTCAATAAGTGTTACACATATTGTCATAGAATTTCAATGCAGTACAAATTGTCACATTACTTCAACAATGTAACACATTTTGTCCCATGGCTTCAATTTAATCCAAATAGTCACATGACTTGTATTGTTACAGTGCATTTTGTCACATAATTCTAATATGATATGTATTGTCATATACATAACTCAGTATGATGTCACATGCTGAGTTAATGTGATACATAACATCACATGATTTTAATGTTGTACATTATTAGTTGGTCACATGATCTAAATTAATACATATTGTCATAAAACATCAATATGATACATGCTAGCACATAATTTCTATATAGTGCATGTTTTCAGTGTGATATGTGATATGTATGTATAATGTCACATGACAGCAATGTGATACATATTTTCACATAACCTATCAATAGTGCATATTTTCAATGTGATATGTAATATGTATGTATAATGTCACATGAAACCAATGTGATACATATTTTCACTTAATTTCTATAAAGTGCATATTTTCAATGTGATCTGTAATATGTATATAATATCATCTCACATGAAACCAATGTGATACACATTTTCACAAAACTTATGTATAGTGCATATTTTCAATGTGATATGTAATATGTATGTATAATGTAACATGACACTATTGTGATACATGTTTTCACATAACTTCTACATTGTACATTTTTTCACATAACTTTAATGTAATGCACATTATCACATAGTTTTAATCTGATATGCATTGTCAAATTACTTTAATGTGATGCATATTGTCACATGACTTCAATATATCAGATTCACATAACTTCATTGTGATGCATATTGTCTCATGACTTTACTGTATCAGATTCACATTGTCACATAACATCATTGTGATGAATATTGTCACATGACTTCAATGTATCAGATTCACATTGTCACATAACTTCATTGTGATGCATATTGTCACATGATTCCAGTATGATACATAATTATGGTCTCATGAATTCAATATTCCCAGTAACACAGAAGTCTACTAAATCTGCAATATTCAGATTCAGGTCCAACACCCTAACCACTGCCCCCACCATCATTCCTTTACCTGGAAGAAGCCTTGATGGAGGAAATGACAGCAGTTAGAGGCCAATTTAACACCAATTGATGCATATTATATCTGACACATTACCAAGATTCCGGTATTGCAGAGAAGAGTGAAATTTAGGGTTGGAGAAGAACAGAATCAGATGAGATCAGATAAAGCTGCCATGGGTTGAGAAATGGCACTACTCAAGTTTGAAGCTAGATTAATGAGTTTGGTTTCACCAAGTTGATATATAATATATCAATAAAGATAAACTTTGCTAGTTTATTTGTGTTTTTATATTAATAAAGATTATCTTATCTGTTTTGAATAATTATTACATATTTCAAAATGTATAAAGTATTTCTGAGGGCAGCTGCTCTCATTAGTTAATCAGTCTGTGTTTTGTGGTTTGTACTGTAGAATGTTAGCTAAATAGCTTTGAAGTGGTAAGATTGACAGGAAAAATTATTCTTGTACATTTAAGACAAAAACAGGAGACTTGATGCCATCCTTGTGTCTAATTAGTCTGTCTGCAACGTTTCTTAAGTTTCCTTTCTTCTTTGTATTTCGGTTTGATAGATTGGGTATGGTTTTGTGTTGGTCCAACAACACACATTTTTTTGGTATAAACATGAATCAGAGATTTCAGACACACTCTCAAGTCACATAGAGATTAAAAATAATTGAAAATTCCGCATACAAACCATGTTGAAGAATTTAGAACCTTTGTAATGATGAGTCAGTTGTTCAAATACTATTTATAAATCATTTTAAAGTGCATTAATATTGAAAATTGCTTCTGAAATTTACTGTACATTTTTTGTGGGGTCTGTGAAGCAAATCCAGGCCTATGATTTAATGATGTCCGTCAGTCCGTCCATCCGTCAGCCAGCAGCCAGCAGCCAGCAGCAAGCCAGCCAGCCAGCCAGTCAGTCAAATTGTTCACCAAGATGACCTCTTGTTACATATTGTGTATATAATAATCAGCTTAAAACTTTTATTATTCAACTTATAAAAATCATGCTCAAAGTCTTCCTGGTAGCATATGTGGAAAAATTATCTTGCTCACCGCACATATACTTGGGGAAGGATCAAACTTTAAAGACCGTCTGATCATGAGTTTGATGCTCTATGACTGGACAATGCACACCACATTATAAAATATTTGATGTGTACCTGTATAATTATAAAACACAAGCCAAGTTTGCAGAAAGAGTTACTAACATATGTTTAGGGGGCATCTGTGTCCTATGGACACATTTCTTGTTTCATTCTAATCCATGATACAATAAACCCCTAGCAATTTTGTAATTTTTCTTATCAGTTCTTCTTGTTACAAATGAATGTTATTAAATGATAGGCAAATATTAACGCAAAACAATGTTTTAGATTGTCTAATAAATCACACCAGGGTACTATTTTTGTTTTGAGTATTTAAAATGTAAATTAATGACCCACACACGCTATTGATTCTCAGCTGGTGTACCTGTCAATCAACATGGTAATTTGTGTCACTTGTTGTCAATTAATGTGATAACTACATATGTGTGATTAGCATATATTAGCATGTATGATCTGCTTTGATTGTTAAATGTTGACAGTGACATGTGTTTAGCACCCTGGTGTTGATGACCTGTGGTGAACTTGTTCGCTGACCACATTATTATTATTGACCACTGCCCACAGATATTTTTTTGTCACTGTCTATAATACAGTTATAGCTTTCTTAATTAATTGTTGACCACTGTCTGCAACTTTCTTTTCCTTAATTGTTGACCAATTATTGTAGATATACTTTCCTTAATTGTTGACCACTGTTTTTATACATACTTTAATTGTTGACCACTGTTTGTAGATATACTTTCCTTAATTGTTGACCACTGTTTCTAGATTTACTGACCACTGTTTGTAGATATACGTTCCTTAATTGTTGAACACTGTTTGTAAATGCACATTCCTCAATTGTTGACCCCTGTTTCTAGATAGTCTATCCTTAATTGTTGACCACTGTTTCTAGATATACTTTCCTACATTGTTGACCACTGTTTCTAGATATACTTTCCTTAATTGTTGACCACTGTTTGTAGATATACTTTCCTTAATTGTTGACCACTGTTTGTAAATATATGTTTCTTAATTTATTGACCACTGTTTGTAAATACACATTCCTTTATTGTTGACCCCTGTTTGTAGATATAGTATTCTTAATTGTTGACCATAGTTGGTAGATAAATATTCCTTAATTGTTGACCACTGTTTGTAGATATGCTTTTCTTAATTGCTGACCACTGTTTGTAGATATGCTTTTCTTAATTGTTGACAACTGTTTGTAGATATACTTTCCTTAATTGTTGACCACTGTTTGTAGATATGCTTTTCTTAATTGTTGACAACTGTTTGTAGATATGCTTTTCTTAATTGTTGACCACTGTTTGTAGATATACTTTCCTTAATTGTTGACAACTGTTTGTAGATATACTTTCCTTAATTGTTGACCACTGTTTGTAGATATGCTTTTCATAAATGTTGACCACTGTTTGTAGATATACTTTCCTTAATTGTTGACCAATCTACAGCTATACCTATGTTGTTTCTTACATTTTGCATTATATTCACTATTTTAAAATCTCTTGTCTCACAGTAGGTGTACAATTTTTTTACTTGTCTATGTGGGACTACTTGTTTATGTGGAATTACTTGTCTATGTGGAACTACTTGTCTATGTGGAATTACTTGTTTATGTGGAATTACTTGTCTATGTGGAACTACTTGTCTATGTGGAATTACTTGTCTATGTGGAACTACTTGTCTATGTGGAACTACATGTCTATGTGGAATTACTTGTCTATATGGAACTACTTGTCTATAAGGAACTACTTGTCTATATGGAACTACTTGTCTATATGGAACTACTTGTCTATGTGGAAATACTTGTCTATGTGGAAATACTTGTTTATGTGGAAATACTTGTCTATGTGGAACTTCTTGTGTATGTGGAACTACTTGTCTATGTGGAACTTCTTGTCTATATGGAACTACTTGTCTATGTGGAACTACTTGTCCATGTGGAACTTCTTGTCTATTTGGAACTACTTGTGTATGTGGAACTACTTGTCTATGTGGCACTACTTGGCCGTGTGGAGCCCTTAAAAATTTGCAATATACCATTTAAATACTACATGGTCTAAGAGTGTATATTTGATCATGATATGTTGACTTAAATAAAATGACTATATATTTTTTAGGTAATGGTTGTTTCATTATAAAGAAAAGTGAATAGTTAAAACATTGATAGTGCTTTCTGGGAACAAAGTATTAGGTGAGACTTAGAAAATGTAACAAGATGAGGCTCTGTCAGAGCAAATGTTAAATTTGTGTGTCAAACTGTAAAACAAATCTATGGAAACTTAATTTCCTGATATTTTATTAATTTTATCCTTGACTAAAAATATGTTTTTGTAGGTTTCAGTCACAATATTTTGGACACTTACTTGAAGCAAAAAATCCAAGCAGTTCAAATGAAAGTTTATTTCAGCCAAATAAACAAAGATTTATTTGTTCAGATAATTCCTGGTGAGAGGTAATAAGATAGTGAAAAAAAAGTGGCCTTTAAAATGACCATGCATTATACGAACGGGAGAAATTATGGTCTTAAATGTTTAATTTGTGCTGTTGCTGGTCTGACCTTGATACTTAAGTCTCTCATTGTGGTTGACATGATGTCAGTGATGTCCGAATCTGTCATTCAAAACCATATTTTGCCTTTTCTGCCTGGTTAACACTGTTGCAAGGTATTCATAAAGTAAATCTCCTTGACAACAAGATTGATCACCCAGCTCTGCCTGGTGTGACTTTCTATCTCTTTGCTTGGCTTTGATTGATTGTGGACATTTGTCTCGGCTTTCTGTGTGGATTCTGATATTCCACCTTTCAAAAAGAGCTTTGTTTGATTGAGCTCTACATTCCCCAGGCAGTCCATTTGATTTTCTTCTTCCATGACCTAAGTATTGAACAGAATTTGAAAATCTGAAACCCCTGAAAATTATACAATCTATTTTCTGTATTTTGATACAGCAAAATTGTATATATATATAAAAAAAAGAAAATATTTGTTAATGCAATGGACCTCTGTGGTTAGGATCTAAGGCACTGTCTCAAGATCATTTAAATATCTCTCACTGCTAAGGTCATTGGTTCGAATCCTGCTCGCTCCAAAAGCTTTATGTGAAAAAGTTTGCCAGTTCTTTGCAGAAGGACAGTGGTTCTACTCTGATCAATTCTGAGGTCTTCCAATAATATTGGATATGCCATCATGAAATTTATTTAAAATGGCTTTAAACCCATTTGGAAAAAAACAAATTATTTATGCAATTACTTGTGCGTTAAGAAATATCATTAAATTTGTTTTAAATTTGAATATGAAGAAATTTAAACTGAGATTAAAAATGTTTAATGAAGAACCATAAGACCCATCACTACTTTATAGCAGTTCGTGACTGAGGCCAAGGAAAATGTGACAACTTGAATGATTCAGGAACTTTTTTAACTTAAAACAAAGATCCGAGAGAGAAATATTAACAGATATTTAAGAGTCAGGCATGCCTTATTAATTTGAAGTTATTCAAGGTTCAAAACTTTCGTGTTTTAATCCCTGATATAGGGCAACCATCAGAAGAACAGCTGAGCACCGCTGGGACTCATTTCCCACTGTGTGCAGGCACAGTCAGTAAAAGATGTTACTCCCTATATAAATCATTGAGGGGAAATTGCGGAGCATCTTCAGCTGGCTTTATCAAAGTGTTAGACATTGTAGTGTCGGTAAGGTTGTTACTGTGGATCACCAGACATATAAAACAACAAACTCTCAATTACTTATTCACATCCTAAAATGTTTTCATACAAGCATAAATAAGGTTTTTATAACCCCTAAGAATGAGGAAACTGTGTGGGTTTGTGGTTGTGGTGGTGGCTTGCGGATGTTGTCACTTGTATATACATCCCCAAATTGTTTCTGCTAAATATTTTTTTTTTTCAAGATATTAAATATGAAATTTTATGTTTTAGGCTCCTGACATAAAAAGGAAGCAAGGGTTTGATTTTTAGATAAATCTTTGTACTAATAAAAAAATTGGTTTCTGTTCAATGACTTTTAGGTTTATTTTTCTTGTATGACTCCTAATTTAGTTTTGATTCCATTTTACAAGCATAATTTATAATGCTTGTAACTATGATGGGGGTAATTATGTTAACAACCTTGCACTCCTCAATTATAACTAACAAAATATTACACACTCAAAACTGAATCTGATTTCAAAGCTTCAGTGGAGGCCTTTTTGTGTTCCATAGACAAACTGCTTTAATTGTTAGCTTCACATGCAGTAGTTAATCTTCACTCTTCATCAACATGACCCACAGAGTTAACTTGTTCATCGTCTCATGTTTTTTCATTGTTTATTTTGTTGCTAGAAATTCTGGGTTTTTTTTTTTTTTTGGATGACACTAGTTTTCAGATCAAAGTTTAGGTGTTGATTAATATCGTCTCATGATTTTTCATGGTTTATTTTGTTGCTAGAAATTCTGTTGTTTTTTTTTATGAATGACACTATTTTCAGATCACAGTTTAGGGGTCGATTAATATTGTCTCATGTTTTTTCATGGTTTATTTTGTTGCTAGAAATGCTGGGTTTGATGCGATGGCGCGTTGTCTGTTGACTGTTAGCAGCACTTTCTCTAAAACCACTAGGCCAATTAAACTGGAACTTCACATGGATGTTTTTTTTTAGATTTGAAATTCAAGATGGCCACCATTACTAAAAATAGCCCAAAACTTAAAATATTTTCTTCTCATGAACAGCCCAACAGATTTTCAAAATGTTTATGTAGTAATGATGACCAACTATAGTTTTGTTAGATTTGTTCAAATGGTGTCCCTAGGTTTAAAAATGACCCCGCCTCGAGGGTTCAATTAGGGAACACATATCATTATAATATATATATATATATATTTTAAAAAAAATATATATATAAATAGAAATGATTTTGCCTATATCTTCACAGAAGCATTGTTTGGTGAAGGAGGTTCAGATTTGTAAAAAAAAAATGACTGGGTTCCACTGTCTTAAGGGGTCAGGAAGGGCCCCTAAAAGGTAAAAATTGGGAAATACTAAAATCATTTTCTTAATAACCGGTATGTCAGATTTGTTGATATTTGGCATAAATTATTCCTATGTGTACCTAGGGGTTTGATTGCAGATAAGAATTTAGGGGCTAAAATTTATAGGGGCCATGTTAGGGGACTTAGAATTTTACATAGGGATACTATGGGAAAACAGAAAGTTCTCTTTTTTTCATCTATTCTGAAACGACAAAGCCAATGTAACTGAAACTTTACATGGATGTTTCTATTGCACAGGAGACTATACAGTAGATTTTTTTTTTTTTTTTCGATCTGAAATTCAAGATGGCCACCATTACTAAAAATAGTCCAAAACTTAAAAAAATCTTCTCTCATGAACAGCCCAACAGATTTTCAAAATGTTAATGTAGTAATGATGACCAACTATAGTTTTGTTACATGTGTTCAAATGGTGATCCTAGGGTTAAAAATGACCCCGCCCCAAGGGTTCAGTTAGTGGACACATCATTATAATAATTTTTTTTTTTTTTTTTTTTTTTTTAAATGGAAATGATTTTGCTTATATCTATCTTCACAGAAGCATTGTTTGGTGAAAGAGGGTTCAGTTTTGTAAAATGACTGGGTTCCACTGTCTTAAGGGGTCAGGAGGGGCTCCAAAAGGGTAAAAATTGGGAATTACAAAAACTGTTGTCAGATTTGTTCATATTTGGCATAAATTATCCCTATGTGTAGGGGTTTGATTGCAGATAAGAATTTAGGGGCTAAATTTACAAATGAATATTACAGGGAAAACTTATTTTTTTCATTTTGCATCCATGTGTACAAAAAAAAATCTTTTCAAAATTTTAATCATTTTTGCTCATAACAAATCGCTAATTGTGATTGAAGTTCTGACAAATTAAGGGGCTGGGTTGTATAATGGTTCTGTACAGGGGACTATATTCTTTTACAGATGAATGGTATGGGAATTTAAAGTATTTCCTTTTCAAACCCAAGCAATTAAGTTTTTGTTCAGTATGGGTGTGGTGGGGTATTTATCCATAAGTTGTTAAGACGACCCCTCAAAGAGTGTCAATATTGTGAAATTTCAAAAAGGGCTGTGGTCACTATGATTCAGTAGAGCGTCCTCCGGCCCTCTTGGGCCTCTTGTTTTTTATGACACTATTTTTCAGATTAAAGTTTAGGGATTGATTAATATGTCTTTTGTTTTTTCATGGTTTATTTTGTTGATAGAAATTCTGACTTTTTATTTTAGATGACACTATTTCACAGATCTGTCATTGACAAAAAACGTTTTGTCATCTCTGCACAGCTTATTGTGTGAGTGGATGTCCATGAAGTAAATCCAGTCTGACACCAAGATTGATCATGATAGTCCTCCTAAAGTGACTTTCTATCTCTTAACCAAGTTTGATTGATTGTTAACATTCATTTAGGATTTTGTATGGAACACTTAGAGAGCCTTAACCATTATAAACCTTAGCACTTCTTAAAAGACTTTAAAATCCTGTTCTGCTTCTTCATTTTGATTTCACCAATATGTTTAACTGTACATGTATTTAGTAAGGTATTTAGACTTTAGGATCAATTTGCACAATGAGCCTCATTAAATAAAATGTGGATGAACAGCTTTTTTGTTATTTGGATATCCTCCTAGTCGCTTTATACTGACACAGGACTAACCTGTCTGTCTGTTAATGTCTCAATCCATAGTGTCTAGACATGAAGCTTCAGTCTAAGGTGCTGTCTCAAGGTCACATTACCTCTCATCGCTATGGTTGTATGTTTGAGTCTCCCCTGCTCCAAAAACTCTATGTGAGAAAGTTTGTCAGTTAATTGCGGAAGGATGTTGGCTCTACTCAGATTCATTCTGAGGTCTTCCTCCACCAATGAAACTCGATATGGCATAAAATTATATAACCCGAAATGTTGAAAATGGCGTTAAACCTCTTTCTTTTTATTCTTTAAAAAATGAAGCAGCTTCAACTTCAAGCTCCAAGTTTCAGTTTTCAAGTTCAGTTAACTACTGTCAACATCAGACACAGCAGATGTTTGGAGAAATTGACAGAGAAGACATGAAGGAGATGATGCAAACACATATATACGTTTTGAAGAAAGTGGCATGTAAAGCATGGCCTAAATAGGTCACTGTGCCTGCAGGGGCACCATGGAAAGGGCATGACTTAGCTTAGTGGGCTCTCTCCAAAATATCAGTCAGCTTTGGTGACAAGTATTGATGTCGAAAAACTTTAGACACAGCAAAATGCGACATTTAGTTAAATGGGTCTGTCTTGGCTCATCAGTCTTAATGGTTTATGTTTCATTGAAAAACAGAAAACATAAATATGCATAATTGTTGGGCCAGCACACTGACACACTATCAACAATCTTATAAAATATAGATTGCACTCTGTGGTTTGACAGGTCATGATCAGTTTCTGTTTATATATTTAGGAAGGGAAGAATTAAACGTTGGTTTAGGCCATATTTAAAATATTAGGGGTAATTATTTACTAATATCTGACTCAAGATTTTATAGAAATAGAAATATTTTACAGTTGTTGTTTTTTTGTCAGGCAATCTACTTTCCTTTGCTCGGATGTTGGGAAATAATATGCCTTAAGTTTGAACTGATTTATATTACTTTGTTTGTGAAACAAATTCTTATACCACTTGTACACTCCCAAGTCTTCCTGGGTAAAATCAGTACTAAGCTTGAGTGCAAAAAGTGTCTTGCTGAAGGACACCACACATAGCCATGGCGGAGGATTAAACCCAAGACCGTCTGATCAAGGGTTCAATGCTCTACCACTGGACCATGTGCTCCACAAACACCTTTGATTACTCAAGGCACTATTCTTAGATGTTCTTTTATTTGAAAAAAATGTTTAAACCGTTTGCATTAATTAAAATATTCAAAGTAGTATCAGCTTGATATCTTTTCTTTTTCAATCTAAAGTTTGAATGTTAATGGAATTTGGTACAGACCTGCTGTAGAATGATTTCCAATTTGTGGATAATGAAAGAGCTCCTTTATGTATCAACCATAATCGTATATGATGTTTATTTGAGTGTTAATGGCAAGGTGGCAGGAATACCTAAAGATATAGCAGGTCATAAAAAATGTTTGCAAATTAGATTATGAAAGGTGCTTGTATAATAGATATAATCACAGACTATTATGATTAATATATATTTACATATTTTTTTATTAACAAAGTGGCTGCTCTGCCAAGGGCTCATTAAGTAAATATGTTTATTGCAAATGTACTTGGGTAAGGTTTCTGCGGATGTTATATTTGGCATCAGGCTTGTTATTTCTGATTGTCTGTATGGGAAGGTTTATGTATCTGTTTGTTTCTTATACAGTAAAACTTGTCTTAAGCAGCCAATCAAGTAGGAGAAAAAGTGGCCTTTTAAGACAGGTTGTTGCTTAATACAGGTTAATTTGCTCTGAATGTATAGAAATGGGAAATAGCAATTGTGGCTGCTTAAGACAAGTGGCTGCTTAATAGAGGTGGTCAGTTTGACTGTATATCCTAAGTATAAACTACTAAGCAGTTTTAAAATAATGTAATTCTATGTGCATTCCCAAGATTTTTCAGCATATGGGGTAAACAATTCTTCACACGTTCCCAACCTAAAATGAACAAACAAACAAAAGGGGAATTTTACAATTTTCAAAAAAAAAACAGCTCAAACTATTTTTTAGCTCAGAGAGGCACAATGCTCCTGGCTTTAACATAGAGTCATTCAACTTAATTGTTCATTATGATGTATAAAATTCAATTGCAATTATTGAATTATTCAAAAATGTCCACCGTTTCTTTTATATTATGTGTGATGCTTGACTGGCATCTACTAATTCTTTTTTTTCATTGCAATTTTGGTTTGGTTACTTTGAAGTTTAAAAAGTGTTCCATAGCTTACATTCTTTCAATATTTTCTAAAAGATGAAATAATAGATTGATTGATTGAATATTTAGCGTCATATTTATGCCATCGAGGGCCAACAAATGTTCCAGTGTTTCCTGAGATCCTGAAAGGTTATAATAACCAGTACTTGAGCACACCCCATTTCCACAAGTAACTGATAACTTCTCCACTTGAATCAGCGGTGAGAGACAAATGATAAAAAGACACAATGTTGTATATCATCACGCAGACTGTGAGCAGGTGGGAATTTAAACACATGATCCCTGGAGTGGATTGGTAGTCTTGACGCTCTACTGACTGAGCTGATCAGGTCCAGCTGGAAATGATTGCAAAAATATTCAAAGAGTACAAAATATATGATGGCATTCAAAAATGCTGTGTCATTCATTTATTATTTTCACATTGGAATGAAATATGAGGAATAAGTATAGTCCACAATCAGAAAATGAAATATTATGGCTATTATATTATATTATATCAGCTTTTGAAACATAATTTCACACCTGATGTAGTCATAAACTAACTTACCTTATGAAAGATGAAATATATAGCTAACCCTGTGTAGTATGAGTAATAGGTACATTGTCTATTGACTGAAAATGTCCATATTAAAATGACTGATCTCCAGTTTTTTACCCCAAAACGCACATGGTAATCTTGATGTTTTAATTCTACTTCTCTGTTCATACTTACATCTGTGAATATGGAATTGATTGAGTATTGAAAACATATTTAAAAAAAAAAACAGAATTTTTTTTTTTATGTCAAACATGAAATTGATGCAATAAAAGGTTTTGTCTTTCTGTAGGTAAAATAAATTCAACAAAAGATGCTTTTTTCTGTTGAAATATTTATTTGAGTCATTTTGTTGTAATCAGTGCATTAATTTAAAAAATATATATTAAAAATAAAGCAGTAAGTATATTTGTAGCTTATTTGAACTCAAATAGACTATAATTATTTCATACAGTTAAATATTGACTAACAACAGTAGAGTTCCAATTATTTGTAGGAGGGAGCAGTCTGGAATGGCTTTCAGTTTATTATGTACAAAGGCAGCATTCACACTTTTCAAACATTGCAGTTAATATAATGCAATATTTCTATGCATTTAAGTTGATTTTGCAATGAATACAAATGCAGAAACATGAAAAACAAAAGCTCTTAGTCTAATGTTTGAAATATAATTTAAAAATCATCTAGGATTAAAGCTCCATATAACTTCATGATGCTTAGAAGTCAGGAGGAGTGTTAGCAAAACAGACTACCAGTGGTAATATATAAGGTTAATGACACTTTCTGTGGTATCTAACATGAAGTGTGCTATCTTTATTGTCCATAACTTGAAGTGTGCTATCTTTATTGTCCTTAACATGAAGTGTGCTATCTTTATTGTCCATAACATGAAGTGTGCTATCTTTATTGCCCTTAACATGAAGTGTGCTATCTTTATTGTCCTTAACATGAAGTGTGCTATCTTTATTGTCCATAAATGACCATAATATTAAGTGTTATATCTTTATTGTCAATGACATGAAGTGTGCTATCTTTATTGTCCTTAACATGAAGTGTGCTATCTTTATTGTCCATAAATGACCATAATATTAAGTGTTATATCTTTATTGTCAATGACATGAAGTGTGCTATCTTTATTAACCATAACTTGAAGTGTGCTATCTTTATTGACCATAATATGAAGTGCGCTGTCTTTAATGTCCATACTATGAAGTGTGCTATCTTTATTGTCCATACTATTAAATGAGCTTTCTTTATTGACCATAACATGAAGTGTGCTATCTTTATTGACCATAATATGAAGTGTGCTATCTTTATTGACCATAACTGATCATAATATTGAGTGTGCTATCTTTATTGTCCATAACATGAAGTGTGCTATCTTTATTGACCATAACTTGAAGTGTGCTATTTTTATTGTCCATAACATGAAGTGTGCTATCTTTATTGACCATAACATGAAGTGTGCTATCTTTAATGTCCATAATATGAAGTGTGCTATCTTTATTGTACATTATAATGTCAGAGGTATGGACCTTGAAACATTACAAATGCACTATTTGACTTTGTGTGAACTCTAGCATCCATAATTTTCATTTCTTTGTCACCAAACTGACACAGTTCTTATATAACCATAATATATTCGGGAAAATAATCGGATTATTAATGTCAGAGTTCTGGTCTTGAAACAATAAAAAATGTACTGTTTGACTGTTAGGGCATTTTAGCATCAGCTTTTTCTGTTGATTCTCACAAAACTTGAACAGTAGTTACATAACCATAATATCTCAGACAAGTTACTGAAATGGCCAAATTGGATTTTTATGGCCCTTGAAACATTAAAAATTGGACTATTTAGTTGCTCCTCACCAAACTTGCACGGTAGTTATATAACATAATATATCGGACAAGTTCTTGAACTGGCAAAATTAGGTTATTAATGTCTTAGTAATGGCCACTGAATTGTCAAAAATTGCAAAAAATAGAAGCCTTTTTTTTTATTTTGATCCTCATCAAACTTTCACAGTAGTTATATAACCATAATATCTCAGAAAAGTTCTAGAAATGGCAAAATCGGAATATTAATGTCAGAGTAATGGCCCTTTTATCATAAAAAATTGCATTATTTGACCTTGTGTGCTCGCAACTTTCACTTGATGTCGACAAAATTTACATAGAAGTTATATAACCATATCTTTGACAAGTTCTTGAACTGGTCAAACCGTCTTTGGTATTGTCTCCTCTGCCCAGGTGAGCGATTTAAGGCCACTCTGGCCCTCTTGTTGTATCTACATTTGCTGCTCTTACTGCTGCTGCTGCTGTTTTGAGAGTAGTGTGCTTGGGGATGAAGCTGATTTTAATGATGATAATACTGTTTATCTCTCTACAGTCAAGAGTCAAGATATATTGATTGATATCTGACTCAGTTAACCTCGCAGAGAGAAAGAATTTACATGCCCGAATCTGTTGTTTCAAATCTAAACTATTTCTATCATATCCATCTATTATAATCATCTTTTCCACCTATGGAATATAAAAATCACTTACTGATAAACAACATGTGCAATAGCTAATCCAAGCTTAGCATTTTTCATTTTTTTCGCCAATTACATAATTGTTCTAGGGTATATATAATGGTTGCTATCTGCAACTTTCAGGCTCAGGGTAATACATTTTCATTATATTTATTAATTTATGAGCCTTTGTATGACACTAAGCATCCTTAATGTGATGGACAACAGTTTCTTCGCAGACAGTTTTGACGGTTTCTGGCAGGAGCCGGATTTATACGACCTTTGGTGATTACATCTGCATTGGATGTATTTCTTGAAGACTTCTGAGTTCGAATGTAAATGTGTTTTGGGTTTTTTACCGTCGCTTACTTTTTTTTTCTGTTTATCTGAAGATGGTGTCAAAATTTGCCATAGCTCAACTCACTAGTTTTAATGTTTTCTTAAAAGAAAGGATGCTGTGAACAATGTTAAATGGTGACGTCCATTGAAGAAAATTGTGCTAAAACTGAATATTTAAAAACAAAGTTATTTTCGTGATGGCCTGGAATGAACAGGGACATTTTTTATGAAGATGGAATTCTGTTCTGACTTCTTATACAGAAAAGGTATGATGCTATTGTTAGTTTTGTTAATGGGACAAAATTATTGATTTTTCTGTTGTTCATTTGTTAGTTATTAAAAAAAAAAAAAATAATTGCGAAAACTTTTATCTTCAGCAATGTTACTACAGTATTGGAATTATAAATTATATTAATATTTTTATTTTATTTTTTCTTGTTGCATAATATTTGTGATGTAAGTTTCCTTCATCAAAACAATATAGAATTTCATATTCTTTATATTCCCTCCAATGAACAACTTTTTTAGTTGACGGGGCGAAGTCAAAGGAGAGCTATTGTCATGACCCCGGCATCGTCGGCATCGTCTGTAGACACCACAGTTAAACTTTTGCATTTAAGTTTAAGATATCTATACAACCACTCATTGGATGTGAATGAAACTTTGCATGTGTGTTAACCATCATCAATGGAACACACAGAGACAAAAACCATAACTGTGGATTGCATTTTGACACAGTTATGGCCCTTTTGGGACTTAGACACCCAGAGGTGAGCTTTGTTGGTCTTCTGACAACTCGTGTTCACGATTTGAAATTGATTACGACATTAAAAATGTTAATTATTAATTTTATATATTGTTACATATTATTATGACTATATTATGTACATCATGAGTTCAACTCATTTTTGTTGCTATACTAATTGAAACTTGGTATACATAACTAACATCAAGTGGATATGCGCATATTGTTTGGAAGTCAAGTTTCAATAGTTTTTTTCTTGTATTATATGTCAGTTTTTAGTCTTAACAATGTTACATAAAATCACTGGATTATTTCTATCGATGGCATTTTCCAGGGGGCATGTGTCATATAATGTTAACATTATTCTCATTATAAATGATATTTAGATAAGACAGTTATCCAAAACTTAATTTAACATAGTGTTCTTGACGTGGGGACAATCCTTGATCTCCACATATCATTGAACATACAATTTACTTGGTAAAAATATCAATCATAACTCTTCCAAGTGTTTGTTCAACTGCCAATAAACAATTTGTATGGCTATTTTGTAAAAGTAAGAGAGAAAGAATTCCCCGATAATGCAGGCATATTGTGCCATTCCGCCATTTGTGACTTGGAATGATGTGCCATCATTGTGAATATATTCATGAGTTGCTGAACAGGCGATTCTCAGTGAAAAAAGGCAATCTAATTGGAATATATTTCATATTACCTCTGTAAGTGATACTTTTCATGCTGATTTGATGTTAATGTGATACTGTATACTCTACATAAATCAGTTAACCAATCAAATAATCAAACCCAATCAATCAATTGATCGTTTTGTCTTTTTCTGTGTTGGAATTGTTATTGACAATTTTGTCACCTCTTTTTCGGTGATTCAACTGTGCCTTTTATTTCTTTGTAAATGATGTCTACATACAGTCACTCTTTTGAAAATAATTTCTGCCATCCTATGCTCATTCCTGTGTCAATAGTGTCTCTAATAATATGTTCACTCCTTTGTCAATAATGTCAACAGTATTACGGTCGCTCCTTTGTCAACAATGTCTGCTGTACTACAGTCACTCCATTGTCAATAATGTTTACGGTACAACAGTCACTCCTTTGTCAACAATGTCTGCCGTACTACAGGCACTCCATTGTCGATAATGTCTACTGTACTACAGTCATTTCTTTGTCAATAATGTCTACAGTACTACAGTCACTTCTTTGTCAATAATGTCTACAGTACTACAGTCAATCCTTTGTCAATAATGCCTGCCCTACTACAGTCACTCCTTTGTCAATAATGTCTACTGTACTACAGTCACTTCTTTGTCAATAATGTCTGCCATATTGTAGTCACTCCTTTGTCAATAATGTCTACTGAACTACGGTCACTCCTTTGTCAATAATGTCTACTGTACTAAGGTCACTCCTTTTGTCAAAAATGTCTATAGTACTACGGTCACTCCTTTGTCAATAATGTTTACTGTACTAAGGTCACTCCTTTTGTCAATAATGTCTATAGTACTACGGTCACTCTTTTGTCAGTAATGTCTACAGTATTAATTATGGTTACCCCTTTGTCAATAATGTCTACTGTACTACGATCACTCCTTTGTCAATAATGTCTACTGTACTACGATCACTCCTTTGTCAATAATGTCTATAGTACTACAGTCAGTTGTTTGTCAATAATGTCTACCTTACTATGGTCACTCTTTTGTCAATAATGTCTGCAGTACTACTGCCAATTCTCCGTTGGTTTGTATGGTGATTATTTTAGCTCACCTGGCCTAAAAGGTCTGTGAGGTCATGTGGCCCCTGTCTTTATCTGTTAACTTGCTACATTTTAATCTTCTCTGAAACTAATTAGCCAAATGTATTCATACTTTGCAGGAATGTTCCTTAGATACTATGTTTTTAGTCCTACTCTGACGTTCATATTATCAGTTCTTTTTATAACACCCACTTGACATCTTCGTCAGCTTTTCTTTGACATGTTTGCAACTTCTTTGTCAGCTTTGTCTTTGATACTATTTTCACATATTCATCAGACATGTTTCTGACATTTAGTCAGATCTTTTCAGCTTTGTCTTTTATACTATTTTCACATATTCATCAGACATGTTTCTGATATTTAGTCATATCTTTTCAGCTTTGCCTTTTATACTATTTTCACATATTCATCAATCATGTTTCTGATATTTAGTCACATCTTTTCAGCTTTGCCTTTATACTATTTTCACATATTCATCAGACATGTTTATGATATTTAGTCACATCTTTGTCAGCTCTGTCTTTAATACTATTTTCACATATTCATCAGACATGTTTCTGATATTTAGTCAGATCTTTTCAGCTTTGTCTTTTATACTATTTTCATATATATTTATAAGACATGTTTGTGATATTAAGTCACATCTTTTTCAGCTTTGCATTTGACAATCCCATCATTTGTTTTTCAGATATATGTTTTATTTATTACAAAATCTTCTGTATTTGTCAATAGCACAGTGTCTGCATATCATTTTTTTTTTTGGTCAATTCTGACACATATTTGTTAGAATTGTCTGTTCCACGTTACAAAATGTCTTTTCAAATTAATTGTTTCTTTGCCAGTAGAGCTGTTCCCAATATAACATTTGTGCTGAAGTCAACATTTCCTGTGTCATCTATAAGACTAGTGAACAAATCAAAGGAGCACGAAGATGATATGTTTTATCACAGTGTAATTTGTTTTGTCAAGATTCATTTTGCATTTCCTAATGAAATCAAGGCTACAGAGTTAGTCTGTCCCAAGCATTTATTTGCTCTTATTGATTGATTGACTGGCTGCTGGAACCAATTTTGGTACCTTGCGATCTACTCTCATCATTTTTTTAACACTTCTACAAGCTTAACTGAGTGATAAATTTCATGAATCTGTCAAAAGAATGGAGTTTATGGGTCTTGGTTTTTGAGGAGATTTGGGGATATTATGCACCTACCTGTATATGGGATTATTGGATGATGAGCTGGTAAGAACAAATCTGTATGTTTGATTGATAAAAGTTGTTGAAAGTTTAAGAAGATGAACAGATTATGAATATGATGGAGAAATGACATGTATGAATTCATTTGTTGATCAAGTGGTTGGCATTTTATTTATATAATAATTGAATAATATTGATATCACTGTTTGAGTTATAAAAACAGATTTTTTATTTTAATAGTGATCAAATGTTGGTTATAGAGATAGTTATGCGCCCTTGTGGTTTGCTTGCATCCATTAACCAACTAACTGTCTGTGAGTTTAAAAGAAAAAATTAAGTGTGTTTATTTCACAATGAAATGAATGTTTATCTTATACTCTTGTTTGTGATATGATCTTTCATAAAAGAACTTACAATAGCAGATTGGAATTGTAAACCAAATATGATTGGTTCAAACGACACCGAAGACAATGAATGGAGTTATAGTTATGACCATCAAATGTTCATTTGTAAACGTGTTTCACACACAAATTAATTTTGTTCTGTTCCAAATATAGAGAAATGTACTTCTGGAACACTGAACACAGTGCCGATGGTTCTTAAAAGTGTCTTGTTTCCATAGACAGTCCTCCGATGATCCAAATATGCAAAAAAAACATGGGGTTGTTTTTTTACAATTTCGATGGTTTGATTACATCCCTTCATGACAATACTGCCCCTTTGTTGCTATGTATCTACGCATCTTTAAGCTTTATCCAATAGTACCCATTATCATCCAAACTTGGCAGAACTCATGAAAATGTTCTAATGTTTTCATATGTACAAAAAAGCATTACACAGCTCTAATTACTTGGGTGCAGTAATCTTGCTACCATCACTAAGGGGAGGTAATTGGTAGGTGAGACCTATAATAAACTCAAGAAAACTGTTACTACGTGAAGAGCAGCATTAGAGTTGATCTCTACTTAGTAGTGTTACTCTCAACAAGTGAATCAATAGCATACCTGCTTCATACTTATTACAGCAACATACATTTCTTCCTGATATTTGATAAGTAATTAGGCAGCATAATGTAACAACATACGAGGTATGTCCCAAAAGTAATAGGACGACCCTTTCATTTTTGTATTTAGGGCATCACATGTAAACCAGTGGTATCAATGGGTAGATCGACACATCTTCTATTGTCATAAAACATCAAATCAACTTTCAGTCATCATTAAGTTCAAGCAAAAGTCACCATAGTAACGCCAGTTTAGAAGTATGGGGGAATTTGAAATTAAACACCATTTAAAAAAACAACATAGCCTTGGAAAGCAGACAACTTCCTCAGTATCTTGCCAAATGTTATAAAATAGCAGTGGACTTAATTTCAGATCATGTGCGAATGTCGTTTAAAAATTGGACATTGTCAATAAACATTTGAATATTGTCTGCACTTTCGAAAGAACAAGTGCGAATTTGAATAGCAAAAAAATTGGACAACGTCACGCCTAGAGTGGAAATTTGGAGTGTGGTAAAATTTTGTGTTGGGTGTAATATGACCCCACAGGATACTTTGAAGTTTATTTCACACAACTCTTTAACAGAAAGCATACCCTGGAGTCTTATCTATTGGTGGTACAAAAGGGTTTCTAATGATGAGGCAAAAGTAACTGACCATCAGCACTCTGGTTGACCGAAATCTTGTGTGTTTTTTCTGGGATTCATGTCAGTTCTTGGTGAAAAGTGCTTTCAGTACCTCCAGGCTATGTACCTGAGTGTACATTCTGTGGTAAGGATCTATGAGTCATGATAGTATCGTAACATGTACCAGTAGTGGGTGCAGTACCACAAAAATTGTGTTTTGCACAACGGTTCATAGTTCGAAAAAAGAATAACTTTCATTTGAATGTCAACTTGACGTCGCACAAATAACGTCAAACTCCCCACGTACTTTGTTACATATACAATTTGACTTGTCAAAATTAATGTTAAATGGACATACTTCATACATTATCTTATACCTCAGCAGACAAGTAAACATCATACTTTTCCTCATTCCTCACCAAACAATTAAACACCATACTTTACCTCAATGGTACCTCACCAAACAATTAAACATTATACATTGTCTCATATTTCAGCAGACAATTAAACATCATACTTTACCTACTACCTCAGCAAACAATTGAACACCAAACTTTACGTCATACCTCAGCAAACAATTAAACTCACACTTTACTTATACCTCAGCAAACAATTAAATATCAAACTTTACATCATACCTCAGCAAACAATTAAACACCATACTTTACCTCATACCTCAGCAAACAATTAAACATCATACTTTACTTATACCTCAACAAACAATTAAACACCATACTTTACCTCAATGATACCTCACCAAACAATTAAACATTATACATTGTCTCATATCTCAGCAGACAATTAAACATCATACTTTACCTCATACCTCAGCAAACAATTAAACATCATACTTTACCTCATACTTCAGCAAACAATTAAATATCATACTTTACCTCATACCTCAGCAAACAATTAAACATCATACTTTATCTCATACCTCAGCAAACAATTAAACATCATACTTTACCTCATACCTCAGCAAGCAATTAAACACCATACTTTACCTCATACCTCAGCAAACAATTAAATATCACATTTTACTTATACCTCAGTAAACAATTAAATATCATACTTTACATCATACCTCAGCAAACAGTTAAACACCAAACTTTACCTCATAACTCAGCAAACATTTAAATACCACACTTTACTCATAACTCAGCAAACAATTGAATATCACACTTTACATCATACCTTAGCAAACAATTAAACGTCATACTTTACCCCATACCTCAGCAAAAACTTAAACATCATACTTTACCTCGAAGCTCAGCAAATAATTAAACATCATAATTTACCCCATACCTTAGCAAACAATTAAACATACTTTACCTCATACCTCAGGACTAAATCAAATATCTTACTTTACCTCATATCTCAGCATACAATTAAACATTGTTCTTTATCTCATACCTCAGTAAATAATTAATTACTATACATTACCTCATACATCAGGACTCAATTAAACATTTTACTTTACCTCATACCTCAGCAGACATTTGAACATCACGCTTTGCCTCATCCTTCAGCAATTAATTAAATATCATAATTTACATCATAATGAAGAAATTATTATTGAAATCTTTACCGCATACATCTCATAATTAATGTTACACTTCACCTTATAGTTTAACTTTACACTTTACCTCATACATAAGCAGCTGTTAAATGTGGCCATACCTCATACCGTAACCGATAATCAAATAACAGACTTTATCAGTTTAAACAATTCTATTCCAATCTATCTCATTCCAATTCTAATGACAATTCAATCTCGTTTAATGTGCTCATCTTATTTTAAAATAAGGCATACTGCCTTAAAGAAACAAAAAAAAGTTAAACAAAAAATGTTTTATATTTTCCTTGAGTGAAGAATGATTGAAGTTGATGGCATCATTGAATGGTGTCACCATGGCAACATGGTGAAGCACCCAGCCTCTCTTGGGAGCAGATGATTTGCATGGAAGCAGAGTGTCTCCATATTGACAGTGAGTTATTGCCAGATCATGGAGATGCCTGACTGTGTTTGACAACAAATTATCATAAATCTTCCCAGTATCTCACTTGGCTGCTGCGTGGAGCTGCGATCTGTAACTCCTTAATGTGAACTATGTACTATGACAATTTTACACATAAAAACACATTGGGAAGTGAAATTTTGAGATTTTAATGAAATTAGAGCTTAGTTTGACTTTTTTTGCCACTGCCATTTATGCAGTTAGGGGCATACACAAAGATACAGAGATTGTGAAATTGGCCCCTAGCCCGAAACACATATAGTAAACAAAGTAAGCATACACAAGTTAACCCACCACCTCACATGGTATGTACCTGACCTTTTATGTTTTTTTCTCAAAAAGTATTGAAGCAATTTCCTTGAAAATTGGACTTCAATAAGAAAGAACATTAACCTTTACTCCATAGATACTCATTTTCCCACACCAATCACAGAAGGCCTCTGAAAACAGTGCACTTCCTGCACTGTTTTCCACTCTGTCAGTTAATATAAACATAATTCACCCAATAATTCAAAAGTCTTCTATACTAGGTGTCCAAAGGCTTCAATGATTTACCTTTGGCTTTAAAGTTGCCCTTGATTGTCTGTCTGTCTGTAAGTCCGTCAGCCCATACATTTACTTTCATGTCAGCTCTACTTCTAAACTTCTCAACCAGTTTTTGCCACTTGCTAGGGCATATCATTATTTCATTTTGGTCAATTTTGTTCTGGTCACAAAATTGAAAAGTGTGCAGATAAGTTGCTCTAAATTTTTATTTGTTTTTACCCTTGTCTTGTGGCTTTGATTGTTCCAGAATGGTTTAATTATTACTTTTATGGAAACATATCAATCCAAGGGTTTGTGTTTGAATACCCACCGATTACAGTTTTTGGAATATATTGATATATACACTATTTTTGGAAAACCCTCATATTAATATATATGTCATTAGATCACATTGTCATATGTCTTTCAAAGCTAGTTCAAGTGGAAAAATTTATTAGTTTCATGGGGAGCAAGGTGTGGTCAATATGGGTTAACCTTCAACGATTCAAGGAAAGAGTTAGGACAGTAAACACCAAAGTGTAATCTTTTAATTTATGGCACAGCTTGGAATTGAACCTAGAACCATATGCATGCAGGTACAGCAATTACACCACCGGAACACATGATACTGTTTGCAGGCTAGCATTTCTACTTATTGGCCAAATACAGATGTGGTTTGTTCAGTAATGTTTAATTCTTAAAATACGTACCAGATAATGTATTTTTGTATGATTTTACTTTTTACTATCAATTAGAGGATAGTTCTATGTCTGGTCCACCCAGTGTCAGTATAATATGATTGGGTGGGGTATAATTTCATGTGTCTGTGGCATGATACTCCAGTGTGGCAGCACTCAGAATACTGTCTCAAGTAGACACCATCACGTTGGACAGCAAAATTGTTGAAAGCGACCCTTAACACCATACAACAGTTCAACTACAACAAATTTACAAGAGTAATTGCCCTTTAGTTTTCACAGGCCAACCTTCATCACACACCGCAGTTACATACAATTAAAAAACATAAGAATTACGCAAGAATATAAAAGTACAATAATCATGATGAAATACAATATATAACACCGCTGAGCCAGAAATGATTTATCTGTTGTTTTGTAAAGAATGAAATATGTTTATAATTATGTCAACAACTAGTAAATAATGGCAAAAGTTATTGGTGGATGTTTGCTGGTGGGTAGTGAAAGGGGGTGCTTGTGACTGAGCAAGTTGTTGGTTATCCCTAGGTATCTGTAACCCAGCACCAGGTATGCCCCTGCAGTTCCACACTCCACTGTCAACCCCAGGTATGGTATCTGTTACCCAGCACCAGGTATGCCCCTGCAGTTCCACACTCCACTGTCAACCCCTGGTATGGTATCTGTTACCCAGCACCAGGTATACCCCTGCAGTTCCACACTCCACTGTCAACCCTTGGTATGGTATCTGTTACCCAGCACCAGGTATGCCCCTGCAGTTCCACACTCCACTGTCAACCCCAGGTATGGTATCTGTTACCCAGCACCAGGTATGCCCCTGCAGTTCCACACTCCACTGTCAACCCTTGGTATGGTATCTGTTACCCAGCACCAGGTATGCCCCTGCAGTTCCACACTCCACTGTCAACCCCTGGTATGGTATCTGTTACCCAGCACCAGGTATGCCCCTGCAGTTCCACACTCCACTGTCAACCCTTGGTATGGTATCTGTTACCCAGCACCAGGTATGCCCCTGCAGTTCCACACTCCACTGTCAACCCCTGGTATGGTATCTGTTACCCAGCACCAGGTATACCCCTGCAGTTCCACACTCCACTGTCAACCCCTGGTATGGTATCTGTTACCCAGTACCAGGTATGCCCCTGCAGTTCCACCCTCTACTGTCAACCCTTGGTATGGTATCTGTTACCCAGCACCAGGTATGCCCCTGCAGTTCCACCCTCAACTGTCAACCCTTGGTATGGTATCTGTTACCCAGCACCAGGTATGCCCCTGCAGTTCTACACTCCACTGTCAACCCTTGGTATGGTATCTGTTACCCAACACCAGGTATGCCCCTGCAGTTCCACACTCCACTGTCAACCCTTGGTATGGTATCTGTTACCCAGCACCAGATATACCCCTGCAGTTCCACAATCCACTGTCAACCCTTGGTATGGTATCTGTTACCCAACACCAGATATGCCCCTGCAGTTCCACAATCCACTGTCAACCCCAGGTATGGTATCGGTTACCAAACACCAGATATACCCCTGCAGTTCCACACTCCACTGTCAACCCCTGGTATGGTATTGGTTACCAAACACCAGATATACCCCTGCAGTTCCACACTCCACTGTCAACCCCTGGTATGGTATATGTAACCCATTACCAGATATAACCCTGCAGTTCCACACTCCACTGTCAACCCTTGGTATGGTATCTGTTACCCAACACCAGGTATACCCCCCTGGTATGGTATCTGTTACCAAACATCAGATATACCCCGGCAGTTCCACACTCCACTGTCAACCCCTGGTATGGTATATGTTACCCAACACCAGGTATGCCCCTGCAGTTCCACCCTCCACTGTCAACCCCAGGGATATTACCCAGCACCAGATATACCCCTGCAGTTCCACAATCCACTGTCAACCCTTGGTATGGTATCTGTTACCCAACACCAGATATGCCCCTGCAGTTCCACAATCCACTGTCAACCTCAGGTATGGTATCGGTTACCAAACACCAGATATACCCCTGCAGTTCCACACTCCACTGTCAACCCCTGGTATGGTATCTGTTACCCAGTACCAGGTATACCCCTGCAGTTCCACACTCCACTGTCAACCCTTGGTATGGTATCTGTTACCCAGCACCAGGTATGCCCCTGCAGTTCCACACTCCACTGTCAACCCCAGGTATGGTATCTGTTACCCAGCACCAGGTATGCCCCTGCAGTTCCGCACTCCACTGTCAACCCCAGGTATGGTATCTGTTACCCAGCACCAGGTATGCCCCTGCAGTTCCACACTCCACTGTCAACCCTTGGTATGGTATCTGTTACCCAGCACCAGGTATGCCCCTGCAGTTCCACACTCCACTGTCAACCCCTGGTATGGTATCTGTTACCCAGCACCAGGTATACCCCTGCAGTTCCACACTCAACCGTCAACCCTTGGTATGGTATCTGTTACCCAGCACCAGGTATGCCCCTGCAGTTCCACACTCCACTGTCAACCCCTGGTATGGTATCTGTTACCCAACACCAGGTATACCCCCCTGGTATGGTATCTGTTACCAAACATCAGATATACCCCGGCAGTTCCACACTCCACTGTCAACCCCTGGTATGGTATATGTTACCCAACACCAGGTATGCCCCTGCAGTTCCACCCTCCACTGTCAACCCCAGGGATGTTACCCAGCACCAGATATACCCCTGCAGTTCCACAATCCACTGTCAACCCTTGGTATGGTATCTGTTACCCAACACCAGATATGCCCCTGCAGTTCCACAATCGACTGTCAACCTCAGGTATGGTATCGGTTACCAAACACCAGATATACCCCTGCAGTTCCACACTCCACTGTCAACCCCTGGTATGGTATCTGTTACCCAGTACCAGGTATACCCCTGCAGTTCCACACTCCACTGTCAACCCTTGGTATGGTATCTGTTACCCAGCACCAGGTATGCCCCTGCAGTTCCACACTCCACTGTCAACCCCTGGTATGGTATCTGTTACCCAGCACCAGGTATGCCCCTGCAGTTCCGCACTCCACTGTCAACCCCAGGTATGGTATCTGTTACCCAGCACCAGGTATGCCCCTGCAGTTCCACACTCCACTGTCAACCCTTGGTATGGTATCTGTTACCCAGCACCAGGTATGCCCCTGCAGTTCCACACTCCACTGTCAACCCCTGGTATGGTATCTGTTACCCAGCACCAGGTATACCCCTGCAGTTCCACACTCAACTGTCAACCCTTGGTATGGTATCTGTTACCCAGCACCAGGTATGCCCCTGCAGTTCCACACTCGTCTGTCAACCCCAGGTATGGTATCTGTTACCCAGCACCAGGTATGCCCCTGCAGTTCCACAATCCACTGTCAACCCTTGGTATGGTATCTGTTACCCAGCACCAGGTATGCCCCTGCAGTTCCACACTCCACTGTCAACCCCTGGTATGGTATCTGTTACCCAGCACCAGGTATGCCCCTGCAGTTCCACACTCCACTGTCAACCCTTGGTATGGTATCTGTTACCCAGCACCAGGTATGCCCCTGCAGTTCCACACTCCACTGTCAACCCCTGGTATGGTATCTGTTACCCAGCACCAGGTATATCCCTGCAGTTCCATACTCCACTGTCAACCCCTGGTATGGTATCTGTTACCCAGCACCAGGTATGCCCCTGCAGTTCCACCCTCAACTGTCAACCCTTGGTATGGTATCTGTTACCCAGCACCAGGTATGCCCCTGCAGTTCCACCCTCAACTGTCAACCCTTGGTATGGTATCTGTTACCCAGCACCAGGTATGCCCCTGCAGTTCCACACTCCACTGTCAACCCTTGGTATGGTATCTGTTACCCAACACCAGATATGCCCCTGCAGTTCCACAATCCACTGTCAACCCCTGGTATGGTATCTGTTACCCAGCACCAGATATACCCCTGCAGTTCAACACTCCACTGTCAACCCTTGGTATGGTATCTGTTACCCAGCACCAGATATACCCCTGCAGTTCCACAATCCACTGTCAACCCTTGGTATGGTATATGTTACCCAACACCAGATATGCCCCTGCAGTACACAATCCACTGTCAACCCCTGGTATGGTATCGGTTACCAAACACCAGATATACCCCTGCAGTTCCACACTCCACTGTCAACCCCTGGTATGGTATTGGTTACCAAACACCAGATATACCCCGGTAGTTCCACACTCCACTGTCAACCCCTGGTATGGTATATGTTACCCAACACCAGGTATACCCCCCTGGTATGGTATCTGTTACCAAACATCAGATATACCCCGGTAGTTCCACACTCCACTGTCAACCCCTGGTATGGTATATGTTACCCAGCACCAGGTATGCCCCTGCAGTTCCACCCTCCACTGTCAATCCCAGGGATGTTACCCAGCACCAGATATACCCCTGCAGTTCCACAATCCACTGTCAACCCTTGGTATGGTATCTGTTACCCAACACCAAATATGCCCCTGCAGTTCCACAATCCACTGTCAACCTCAGGTATGGTATCGGTTACCAAACACCAGATATACCCCTGCAGTTCCACACTCCACTGTCAACCCCTGGTATGGTATTGGTTACCAAACACCAGATATACCCCTGCAGTTCCACACTCCACTGTCAACCCCTGGTATGGTATATGTAACCCATTACCAGATATAACCCTGCAGTTCCACACTCCACTGTCAACCCCAGGTATGGTATCTGTTACCCAACACCAGGTATACCCCCCTGGTATGGTATCTGTTACCAAACATCAGATATACCCCGGCAGTTCCACACTCCACTGTCAACCCCTGGTATGGTATATGTTACCCAGCACCAGGTATGCCCCTGCAGTTCCACCCTCCACTGTCAACCCCAGGGATGTTACCCAGCACCAGATATACCCCTGCAGTTCCACAATCCACTGTCAACCCTTGGTATGGTATCTGTTACCCAACACCAAATATGCCCCTGCAGTTCCACAATCCACTGTCAACCTCAGGTATGGTATCGGTTACCAAACACCAGATATACCCCTGCAGTTCCACACTCCACTGTCAACCCCTGGTATGGTATTGGTTACCAAACACCAGATATACCCCTGCAGTTCCACACTCCACTGTCAACCCCTGGTATGGTATATGTAACCCATTACCAGATATAACCCTGCAGTTCCACACTCCACTGTCAACCCCTGGTATGGTATGGGTTACCAAACACCAGATATACCCCTGCAGTTCCACACTCCACTGTCATCCCCAGGTATGGTATCTGTTACCCAACACCAGGTATACCCCCCTGGTATGGTATCTGTTACCAAACATCAGATATACCCCGGCAATTTCACACTCCACTGTCAACCCCTGGTATGGTATATGTTACCCAACACCAGGTATGCCCCTGCAGTTCCACCCTCCACTGTCAACCCCAGGGATGTTACCCAGCACCAGATATGCCCCTGCAGTTCAACACTCCACTGTCAACCTCAGGTATGGTATATGTTACCCAACACCAGATATGCCCCTGCAGTTCCACACTCCACTGTCAACCTCAGGTATGGCATATGTTACCCAACACCAGATATGCCCCTGCAGTTCAACACTCCACTGTCAACCTCAGGTATGGCATATGTTACCCAACAACAGATATGCCCCTGCAGTTCCACACTCCACTGTCAATCCCAGGTATGGCATATGTTACCCAACACCAGATATGCCCCTGCAGTTCAACACTCCACTGTCAATCCCAGGTATGGTATATGTTACCCAACACCAGATATGCCCCTGCAGTTCCACCCTCCACTGTCAACCTCAGGTATGTTACCCAGCACCAGATATGCCCCTGCAGTTCAACACTCCACTGTCAACCTCAGGTATGGTATATGTTACCCAACACCAGATATGCCCCTGCAGTTTCCAACTCCACTGTCAACCCTGGGTATGGTATCATGCTACCCAACATCAGGTATGCCCCTGCAGCAACACACTCCTTGTCTGCTTCCACCACTCACTCCTTGACTGATGTTATATGTCAACATAGATAATTGGCAGACCATTACCTCACCAGCTGTCTGCCTTATTACACTTCTATAAATTGCTGCTAAACCTCAAGTGGACAGAAAATATTTTTCTTAGGTTTATGAGGCTTTCTATTCCAGAGTCATATTCAATATTTATTATTTTATTTTATAATGAATCCACTGGTCTAATATCAGAGCTTTTTCTGTTTTGTACAAGTCTATAAGCTGCCTTAAATTTCACACTGGGACTTTTTTCTGGTTGGTACCACTTTGTTCACTGTCATCAGTTGCAACGAGAGCTATTTCTGGCTGGTACCAATCTGTTGTCTGCCATCAGTGGCCACACTAGCTATTTCTGGTTGGTATCAATCTGTTGTCTGCCATCAGTTGCCACAATAGCTTTTTCTGGTTGGTACCAATATGTTGTCTGCCATCAGTTGCCACAAAAGCTATTTCTGATTTGTATCAATCTGTTGTCTGCCATCAGTTGCCACAAGAGCTATTTCTGGTTGGTATCAATCTGTTGTCTGCCCTCAGTGGCCTCACTAGCTATTTCTGGTTGGTATCAATCTGATATCTGCCATCAGTTGCCACAATAGCTTTTTCTGGTTGGTACCAATCTGTTGTCTGCCATCAGTTGCCACAAAAGCTATTTCTGATTGGTATCAATTTGTTGTCTGCCATCAGTTGCCACAATAGCTTTTTCTGGTCGGTACCAATCTGTTGTCTGCCATCAGTTGCCACAAAAGCTATTTCTGATTGGTATCAATCTGTTGTCTGCCATCAGTTGCCACAATAGCTATTTCTGGTTGGTATCAATCTGTTGTCTGCCATCAGTGGCCTCACTAGCTATTTCTGGTTGGTATCAATCTGTTGTCTGCCATCAGTTGCCACAATAGCTTTTTCTGGTCGGTACCAATCTGTTGTCTGCCATCAGTTGCCATAAAAGCTATTTCTGATTTGTATCAATCTGTTGTCTGCCATCAGTTGCCACAAGAGCTATTTCTGGTTGGTATCAATATTTTGTCTGCTTTCAGTTGCCTCAATAGCTATTTCTGGCTGGGACCAATCTGTTGTCTGCCATCAGTTGCCACAAAAGCTCTTTTTGATTGGTTTCAATCTGTTGTCTGCCATCAATTGCCTCAACAGCTATTTCTGGTTGGTAACACTTTGTTCACTGTCATCAGTTGCCACAAGAGCTATTTCTGGTTGGTATCAATCTGTTGTCTGCCATCAGTTGCCTCAATAGCTATTTCTGGCTGGTACCAATCTGTTGTCTGCCATCAGTTGCCACAATAGCTATTTCTGGCTGGTACCAATCTGTTGTCTGCCATCAGTTGCCACAATAGCTGTTTCTGGCTGGTACTATCTGTTGTTGCCATCAGTTGCCACAATAGCTATTTCTGACTGGTACCAATCTGTTGTCTGCCATCAGTTGCCACAATAGCTATTTCTGACTGGTACCAATCTGTTGTCTGCCATCAGTTGCCACAATAGCTATTTCTGGCTGGTACCATCTGTTGTCTGCCATCAGTTGCCTTGGTAGCTATTTCTGACTGGTACCAATCTGTTGTCTGCCATCAGTTGCAACAATAGCTATTTCTGGTTGGTACCAATCTGTTGTCTGCCATCAGTTGCCACAATAGCTATTTCTGGTTGGTACCAATCTGTTGTCTGCCACCAGTTGCCACAATAGCTATTTCTGGCTGGTATCAATCTGTTATCTGCCATCAATTGCCACAGTAGCTATTTCTGGCTGGTGCTCATCTGTTATCTACCATCAGTTGCCACAATAACTACTTCTGGTTGGTACCAATCTGTTTTCTTCCATCAATTGCCACAATAACTATTTTTGACTGGTACCAATCTGTTATCTGCCATTAGTTGCCACAATAGCTATTTCTGGTTGGTACCAATCTGTTATCTGCCGTAAGTTGCCACAATAGCTGTTTCTGATCGGTACCAATTTGTTATCTACCATCAGTTGCCACAATAGGTATTTCTGGCTGGTACCAGTCTGTTGTCTGCCATCAATTGCAGAATTCTTAAAATCTTCTCCAGTGGATTTAGTAAGCCAGTAGAACATTTGTTTGAATGGTAACTCTTGTTTATTTATTTACTGAGTCTTGCTACATATTGCCAAAATGTGTTTCAATCAGTTCAAATTAATTACTTTTGTTTGTTCACAATGCGTTTGTTGATGAAAGTCAGTAAGAACTTTCTAATTAGTGTTGATGGACCAGGGTGTATGATGGACTGCTAATGGAAGCTCTTAAATCAAATGTGCAAGCTTTGTGACTGTTTTAATGATGTTGGTGGAGATTCTTACCTTACTGTTCATGTCCATTATACAGTTAACGATGTAGAGAGTCTGATCAGCATCTAGCTTTGTCAACAACAACTTGGCTGGTACTTACTTACTGTTCATGTCCATTATACAGTTAACAATGAAGAACCAAACCAACCAATGTTATATTGCAGTCTGATCAGTATCTAGCTTTGTCAACAACAACTTGGCTGGTACTTACTTACTGTTCATGTCCATTATACAGTTAACAATGAAGAACCAAACCAACCCAAGTTATATTGCAGTCTGATCAGTATCTAGCTTTGTCAACAACAACTTGGCTGAGTACTTACTTACTGTTCATGTCCATTATACAGTTAACAATGAAGAACCAAACCAACCTAAGTTATATTGCAGTCTGATCAGTATCTAGCTTTGTCAACAACAACTTGACTGGTACTTACTTACTGTTCATGTCCATTATACAGTTAACAATGAAGAACCAAACCAACCCAAGTTATATTGCAGTCTGATCAGTATCTAGTTTTGTCAACAACAACTTGGCTGGTACTTACTTACTGTTCATGTCCATTATACAGTTAACAATGTAGAACCAAACCAGCCCAAGTTATATTGCATTCTGATCAGTATCTAGCTTTGTCAACAACAACTTGACTGGTACTTACTTACTGTTCATGTCCATTATACAGTTAACAATGAAGAACCAAACCAACCCAAGTTATATTGCAGTCTGATCAGTATCTAGTTTTGTCAACAACAACTTGGCTGGTACTTACTTACTGTTCATGTCCATTATACAGTTAACAATGAAGAACCAAACCAACCCAAGTTATATTGCAGTCTGATCAGTATCTAGCTTTGTCAATAACAACTTGGCTGAGTACTTACTTACTGTTCATGTCCATTATACAGTTAACAATGAAGAACCAAACCAACCCAAGTTATATTGCAGTCTGATCAGTATCTAGCTTTGTCAACAACAACTTGGCTGAGTACTTACTTACTGTTCATGTCCATTATACAGTTAACAATGAAGAACCAAACCAACCCAAGTTATATTGCAGTCTGATCAGTATCTAGCTTTGTCAACAACAACTTGGCTGAGTACTTACTTACTGTTCATGTCCATTATACAGTTAACAATGAAGAACCAAACCAACCCAAGTTATATTGCAGTCTGATCAGTATCTAGCTTTGTCAACAACAACTTGACTGAGTACTTACTTACTGTTCATGTCCATTATACAGTTAACAATGTAGAACCAAACCAACCCAAGTTATATTGCAGTCTGATCAGTATCTAGCTTTGTCAACAACAACTTGGCTGAGTACTTACTTACTGTTCATGTCCATTATACAGTTAACAATGTAGAACCAAACCAACCCAAGTTATATTGCAGTCTGATCAGTATCTAGCTTTGTCAACAACAACTTGGCTGAGTACTTACCTACTGTTCATGTCCATTATACAGTTAACAATGAAGAACCAAACCAAGCCAAGTTATATTGCAGTCTGATCAGTATCTAGCTTTGTCAACAACAACTTGACTGAGTACTTACTTACTGTTCATGTCCATTATACAGTTAACAATGAAGAACCAAACCAAGCCAAGTTATATTGCAGTCTGATCAGTATCTAGCTTTGTCAACAACAACTTGACTGAGTACTTACTTACTGTTCATGTCCATTATACAGTTAACAATGAAGAACCAAACCAAGCCAAGTTATATTGCAGTCTGATCAGTATCTTGCTTTGTCAATAACAACTTGGCTGAGTACTTACTTACTGTTCATGTCCATTATACAGTTAACAATGTAGAACCAAACCAACCCAAGTTATATTGCAGTCTGATCAGTATCTAGCTTTGTCAACAACAACTTGGCTGAGTACTTACTTACTGTTCATGTCCATTATACAGTTAACAATGAAGAACCAAACCAAGCCAAGTTATATTGCAGTCTGATCAGTATCTAGCTTTGTCAACAACAACTTGACTGAGTACTTACTTACTGTTCATGTCCATTATACAGTTAACAATGAAGAACCAAACCAACCCAAGTTATATTGCAGTCTGATCAGTATCTAGCTTTGTCGACAACAACTTGACTGAGTACTTACTTACTGTTCATGTCCATTATACAGTTAACAATGAAGAACCAAACCAACCCAAGTTATATTGCAGTCTGATCAGTATCTAGCTTTGTCAACAACAACTTGACTGAGTACTTACTTACTGTTCATGTCCATTATACAGTTAACAATGAAGAACCAAACCAACCCAAGTTATATTGCAGTCTGATCAGTATCTAGCTTTGTCGACAACAACTTGACTGAGTACTTACTTACTGTTCATGTCCATTATACAGTTAAAAATGTAGAACCAAACCAGCCCAAGTTATATTGCAGTCTGATCAGTATCTAGCTTTGTCGACAACAACTTGACTGAGTACTTACTTACTGTTCATGTCCATTATACAGTTAAAAATGTAGAACCAAACCAGCCCAAGTTATATTGCAGTCTGATCAGTATCTAGCTTTGTCAACAACAACTTGACTGGTACTTACTTACTGTTCATGTCCATTATACAGTTAACAATGTAGAACCAAACCAACCCAAGTTATATTGCAGTCTGATCAGTATCTAGCTTTGTCGACAACAACTTGACTGAGTACTTACTTACTGTTCATGTCCATTATACAGTTAAAAATGTAGAACCAAACCAGCCCAAGTTATATTGCAGTCTGATCAGTATCTAGCTTTGTCAACAACAACTTGACTGTGTACTTACTTACTGTTCATGTCCATTATACAGTTAACAATGAAGAACCAAACCAACCCAAGTTATATTGCAGTCTGATCAGTATCTAGCTTTGTCGACAACAACTTGACTGAGTACTTACTTACTGTTCATGTCCATTATACAGTTAAAAATGTAAAACCAAACCAGCCCAAGTTATATTGCAGTCTGATCAGTATTTAGCTTTGTCGACAACAACTTGACTGAGTACTTACTTACTGTTCATGTCCATTATACAGTTAAAAATGTAGAACCAAACCAGCCCAAGTTATATTGCAGTCTGATCAGTATCTAGCTTTGTCAACAACAACTTGACTGGTACTTACTTACTGTTCATGTCCATTATACAGTTAACAATGTAGAACCAAACCAACCCAAGTTATATTGCAGTCTGATCAGTATCTAGCTTTGTCGACAACAACTTGACTGAGTACTTACTTACTGTTCATGTCCATTATACAGTTAAAAATGTAGAACCAAACCAGCCCAAGTTATATTGCAGTCTGATCAGTATCTAGCTTTGTCAACAACAACTTGACTGAGTACTTACTTACTGTTCATGTCCATTATACAGTTAACAATGTAGAACCAAACCAACCCAAGTTATATTGCAGTCTGATCAGTATCTAGCTTTGTCAACAACAACTTGACTGAGTACTTACTTACTGTTCATTATTATTGGTAATACTGAAAATATCAGAAATGTCTACTGATTTTAGAAAAAAAAACTTGAATGTTAACAAAGATATTTATAATTGATTAACTTTTTAAGTATCTGCAGAATTAGATAAAAATTGTTGAAAGTGAGCCCAGGGCCTACCTATCCTGTTTCACTCTTTATCCGAGGCGGACTGGTGTGAGGTGAGAATAAAAATAGATCCGAACATAGTTTTCAGTTTTATTTTTTGTTTTAGACTTTGCATTGTTTGGTTATAAAATAAAATGACACGAGAAGACATTATGGTTGTAAGTCTGTAAGGTTGGCTGAATAACACCCCGGAGAACAAGCAATGTTTTTGTTTGTCAGTATCTTAAGAGAAATAAGTTCTGTCATGGTGATATACGACCATAGAGATGTCCACAGACATCAATGTCAGATTCCGCTGTATAATCATTCGTGTAATGGCTGTCATCCAGCTGGCACAAAGAAGTTTTTTTACTTACACTTTTGTCTGTTAATTGTTGTTTAAGAACATTTATTGTGTTTGAAGGGTATTGTTCTGTATCTCTGGCGCAGCTTTTAATAATTTTTTAATGTCACTTTTAAGAAAATTCTCACTTGTATTCTGACGTCTGCTTGAAACAATGAACTCTACACAAGTCTTTTTTTTAAGAAGTCGCACTTAAACATCACATTCATTGTCATACCCATTTCACACATTCTGCATGCACTTATTTTAACTTCTTGAAATATAGAAAATCTTGAACAAAATTATGGTAGCAGAAATAGTGAAATTTTCCTATTACAATTATTATTTTTCTTTGGTTGGTTATATCTAGAAAGTCCCCATTAAGTAACATTGTATCAATATGGCCATGGTTTAATAAATGAAAAAAAAATAACATATGTTATTACAAACACGTTTCAGAAACCTGATTGGAACTGCTCTTTAACACCACAAGTATTTGCAAACTGGAAAGTAGGTGAAACTTACCTTTGGTACTGATAATTTGATTATATTCACTTAGTGTCATTGTTGCATATTGTTGATTATCATTTCTATTATGGCTGGCATTGTCTTCTTCTCACAAAATATTTATCATTATTTGTCAGCATCATCCACTTCTTCATCATCTGTCACCATCATTATGTCACTGACCTTTGATACATCTATACATAGGGTTGAGACAGTGGTGGTTAACTCAATGGTTAACCTGTCTGACTATCAATTCTGGGCCCAGCCACAGTCTAGCTCATTGGTTAGCCTGTCTGACTATCAATTCTGGGCCTAGCCACAGTCTTGCATCTCTTTGTCATTCATTTCTAACTGTTGATTCTGATAACTGCTGAAAGTTTTCAGTTACTTGCGAAGATGGGTGTGCTTTTAGAATATAAGGAAAGAGTGGTTATGTTAACATTGGTGATGAACTTTAGCACTGGGTTTAGTTGAAATATGAGAGCTTAGTTTCTACATTAATTAACAGACCTGATGCTGGCCGTCAATTAAACAAGTCAATCATCCAATCAGCGATCGATATTGCTTCCAATTTTACCATTTTCCTTAGACAAGCTGACAGTATCTTTAAGTAAACACTACATTTCTTTACTTAGACGAACAACGACACATTGTCAGTGGGCAGAGTGATAGCCATTGTCGCGTCAGGTCATTATATGCTTGAGCTTAATCTTCATTGAATTGTCATGTGCACTTTGAAATTAACTGATTAAACCAAGAATGTTTCTTCTTTCAAAATTATTTGTATTTTTCTGAAAGAGAAGGCAGAACAAGTGTAGAAAAGGAGTGTGGGGATTTTAGGATGATTTCTAATTTTTGTCCTCACATTTTACACATTATATTTTATAAGTCGCCCACCATAAAGTCTCTTCTCACGAAAGAATTTAACTATTTAATTCAATGACAAATTATACTCTTAAATATTTTATAGCTGGCTCAATTTATGATTTCTTTTTATGCCATTTTTTTACATGGAGTTATTGCTGTAGGTTTTCTATGTATGTCAATGTCAAATGTTGCGGAGGTTATAAACTAAAATAATTCCATAATTCACATCACTGACTATTAATGCTCATATTTCACATTTTTATGCAATTCTCTCAAAAATATAGAAAAATTAAAAAAGAAAGTAAATTTGTATTGGAATTTGGAGAAGCTGCCACCTTCCATATGGTTAATTCCATCACAAATATTCTGATTATATACATATGTAAACGTATTTTTAGATAAGGCCATTACAAATTAATTCCTGGATCTTCATCCAAATTTTTTTTAAAAATGGGGAGGGCAGGAGGATTTTATTTTTTATGAAAATTAAAAGGGTCGGGGCGACATGAAAATTAGGGGGCAGGAGAGGATGATAATCTAGCAATTAATTTAACATGGCCTAATGTGTATACAAATATTGACTATAAACTGTCAGACTAAAATAAAGTAACTAAATTTGCTGCAGTCTGTTTAATTTCAAAATGATGAATCTTTCATCATTAATCTATAGCCATTTTAAATAAATAGTAAAAGTATAAAAGTATAAGAGAAATGAGCTGAAATTTATTTGGATATTGGTAAGTTATCAAGCTATGGAACGTTTTGGTATTATTTATCCAACTTGTATCTAAATTATTCATTTGTAAGTAATGTTTTCAGTCACAACAGTTTCTTAAAATTACTTTGAAAAATAATAATGAAACCCCAAGCAGAATTTCTCAAATATTATCTTAATCTAAACCAAAGTGGTGGTTTGATATTTTATGCAACAGAGATTTAACCCATGACCTTCCACTTGACAATCTGCTGCATTGACCAGTACACCATTGAGGCCTCCAGCTATACCCGGGCTCGAGTCACAGTCTCAGCATTGAGAGTTAAATGATCAAAGCCCAAGAAGAGCCCCGTTGTCCGTATAATATGTCTGGTTGGATCATCATGTTTGAGAAGCTTCATACTTTAAAGTTTGGTGGATATGAAAGTCTGCCATGTGTAGACACACAATCAAGACATGATGGACACAAAGACAGGAAACAATATAAAAAAACAACCTAATCTTTTTAAAAATTTCAAAATTGTCATATGTCAGACACTTGACCCCATTTACTGAAAGTCTTCAACATGTTAGCTTAATTTCAGACTTGAAGGGATATAAATCTTCCCTTAATTAATAGGACAAGTAAATATTTTTGTCCATTACCTCTGCAGTTTTATCATAAAAGACAAAATTTTGACACGAAAAGCATCAATTAAGGTAATTAGCTATATATGTTTTATTAATTATGAAACAACATATTTTATTTTTATGCCTCGTTAGCGCTAACAGTTCGTGTCCTTGGTCATAGCATCATAAAAACAATGTTAAAAATGGCATCAACTGTCACCGAATTAGTGATTAAGGAATTTGTGATTAAACGAAACTCTTACACAAGATGTTGGAACAATCAATCAGAGAAAAGCTTCAAGATAAAGGTACAGCAGTGCCCTTCTAAACTCACTCACCTGATATGGATATGATACTGAAAAAAATGTGAGGGCAAAATTCTTGTTTGTGTTTAGAGCTAATTTACAACAACTTGGCTGTCACATTTTACATTAGTTGGTGTCAGAAGTGACTCGTGTAATGATTAACACCAGATGATGAATCCTTCTCTCTCAGTCTCGCATTGTTAATGCTGTGGGTCGTAATTGATGATGTCTTCTCGATGGCCCGGTCATTTGCCAGGACAGTTGTTGTCATGTAAATGTTTCAATATGCTGAAAAAATAATAAGTTTATACAATTATGATTTTGAATTTCAGTAAATTATATGTCTGTTGATTTCCGATCAGTGACTTCTGAGAAAGTCTCTGTATTTAAATAATATTTAGCGTGTTAGCTTTATAATCATAAAATACAGGTAAAGTTAGATAATTGTAAACATTGATCAAATTTTACAGGAGTTTTTTTACAGCTATAGTTTATACCCTTAAGTACAGTAGTCTGTCACCATTGTTAGCTATAATCTCTAACCTTGGGAACAGTAGTCTGTAACCATTGTAAGCTATAGTCTGTCACCTTGGGTACATTAGTCTGTAACCATTGTTAGCTGTAGTTTATAACCTAGGGTACTGTGGTCTGTAACCACTGTTAGCTATAGTCAGTCACCTTGGGTACATTAGTCTGTAACCATTGTTAGCTATAGTCTGTAACCACGGGTACCATTGTGATTTGTAGTTTGTAACCTTGGGTACTGTAGTCTGTAACTTTGGGTACTGTAGTCTGTCACCATTGTTAGCTATAGCCTGTAACCTTGGGTACTGTAGTCAGTAACTATTGTTAGCTATAGTCTATAACCTTGGGTACAGTAGTATGTAGCCATTGTTAGCTATAGTCTGTAACCTTGTGTACAGTAGTATGTAGCCATTGTTAGCTATAGTATGTAATCTTGGGTACAGTAGTCTGTAACCTTGGGTACTGTTGTCTGTAACCATTGTGAGCTATAGTTTGTAACCTTGGGTACTGTAGTTTGTAACCTTGGTAACTGTAGCCTGTAACCATTGGTATGTGACCTTGGATACTGTAGTATGTAACAATTGTTAGGTACAGTCTGTAACCTTAGGTACAGTAGTCTGTAACCATGGTTAGCTATAGTCTGTAACCTTGTGAACAGTAGTCTGTAACCATTGTTAGCTATAGTCTTTAACCTTGGGTACAGTAGTATGTAACCATTGTTAGCTTTAGTCTTTAACCTTGGATTCTGTAGTCTGTAACCATTGTTAGGTACAGTCTGTAACATTGGGTACTGTAGTCTGTAACCATTGTTAGCTGTCATCTATAACCTTGTGTACTGTAGCCTGTAACAATTGTTAGCTGTAGCCTGTAACATTGGGTACTGTATTCTGTAACCACTGTTAACTGTAGTCTGTAGCCTTGTGTACTGTAGTCTGTAACCTTGGGTACTGTAATGGGTAACCATTGTTTGTTATAATCTGTAACCTTGGGTACTGTAGTCTGTCACCATTGTTAGTTATAGCCTGTAACCTTGAGTACAGTAGTCTGTAACCATTGTTAGCTATAGTCTGTTATCTTGGGTACCATAGTCAGTAACTATTGTTAGCTATAGTTTGTAACCTTGGGTACAGTAGTATGTTACCATTGTTAGCTATAGTCTGTAACATTGGGTACTGTAGTATGTAACCATTGTTAGCTATAGTCTGTCACCATTGTTAGCTATAGCCTGTAACCTTGAGTACAGTAGTCTGTAACCATTGTTAGCTATAGTCTGTTATCTTGGGTACAGTAGTCAGTAACTATTGTTAGCTATAATCTATAACCTTGGGTACTATAGTATGTAACCATTGTTAGCTATAGTCTGTAACATTGGGTACTGTAGTATGTAACCATTGTTAGCTATAGTCTGTAACCATTGTTAGCTATAGTCTGTAACATTGGGTACTGTAGTCTGTAACCATTGTAAGCTATAGTCTGTAACATTGGGTACTGTAGTCTGTAACCATTGTTAGCTATAGTCTGTAACATTGGGTACTGTATTCTGTAACCGTTGTTAGCTATAGTTTGTAACCTTGGGTACTGTAGTCTGTAACCATTGTTAGCTATAGTCTGTAACCTCGAGTAAAGACGTCTGTAACCATTGTTAGCTATAGTCTGCATCCATCCTTATTTTTGGCCATTTCATAATGATGTTAAGGGGTATTTTATAGTAATACATTGACTGAGAGCCAAACAGTGTATACACTATTACAGTGCTACTAAATTACTGTAAGTCATATCTTGATATACATTGTTTCTAATGGTAGTGATGGCGTTACTGAGTTAAAATAAAAATGTGGTCACAGCTAATATACCTGAGATAGATAAATCTGCATCCGTGTGGGGGTTTTCACAGGGACAACTAATCAGAGCTGCTGGCTGATGACAGCAGGTACATCTTCTTCAAAATGAAGGATTGAAATACACAGCTTGCCACATATGGTCACTGTTTTAGTTTGTTGCGGTACGTACTTGTGTCGGTAATATTGAGAATCTTGCATCAGTGAAAGATGGTGGGGAGTTTGTTGATCAAGTATCGGAAGTTGAGATTGCGAGAAATGCAACTGGGGTTTATTGGAAATCACCTGTGCATGAGAGGTTTGGTCATGTTTTATACATATATATATATATTTCTGTGTATTTTTATTTAAAGTTTGCTTGTTTAACACTTTACTTCATATAGACGCCTTTGGACACCTCTAATATAGATGCCTTTGGACACCTTTTATAGAAGGTTTTTGAATTATTGGGTGAATTATGTTTATATTAACTGACAGAGTGGAAAACAGTGCAGGAAGTGTTCAGATTGCTCGTTACGAGCAATCTGAACTCTTCCTGCACTGTTTTCATAGGCCTTCTGTGATTGGTGCGGGAAAACGTGTATCTATGGAGTAAAGGGTTAAAGAAATTTAAAACAGAACATGTCTTTATTCAAGAATTTATGAAATAGTTCTCATAAAAAGTTCAATATTTCTCTACATATTTATAGTCATTGGCGAGTTTCTCATTTTATAGAGACAGTATTTGGATATTATTTAAGTTTTGGTATGTTGTTTTCGTGTGTGTTTGTGTATTTTTCTGTTGTTGTTGGTTTTTGTAGGGAGGGGTTAGTGGGGTTTAATGCCATTTTCCATACATTACATATTATTTATATGACATCGAGACTTGAATGGATGTAGGAATACTCTAGGTATATACAGGAGTCTGAGTAAAACCACTACTCTTTTTGTATAAGGTGTCAAAACTTTCTCACATGAAATGTTTGCACTCAGCTGGGTTCAAACCAGTGACCTCAACAATGGGAGGTTGGTGATCTTGAGACAGCTCCTGGGTCCATTTGGCTCAGAGAAATCACAAGATCAAGTTCATGTATTCCCTATTGTTTATTATCTTTTATCAATCTTACAAAAGGTCCCACCATGTGTTATACAATAAGGAAAGGAATAAATGAATTTGATAAAAATGACTTTGCTTTCCATGTGTTATACAATAAGGAAAGGAATAAATGAATTTGATAAAAATGACTTTGTTTTCCATGTGTTATACAATAAGGAAAGGAATAAATGAATTTGATAAAAATTACTTTGTTTTCCATGTGTTATACAATAAGGAAAGGAATAAATGAATTTGATAAAAATTACTTTGTTTTCCATGTGTTATACAATAAGGAAAGGAATAAATGAATTTGATAAAAATGACTTTGTTTTCCATGTGTTATACAATAAGGAAAGGAATAAATGAATTTGATAAAAATGACTTTATTTTATGATAAAACATTTGTTTAAAAAAAGCAACAACAACAACAGAGCACAATTATGATGTTAATGAATGTAATAACCATAATGAACTAGATTATTAAAAGATTCAACAAAAATGATTATGCACTGTTATTTAAATTACATCTTTTGTAAGTAAAAATAAAATTGATCCAGAACTTCTTCCTAATGTTGGAATAATAGAAGCTGTATCAGGCTCTGTAAGTTTCCTATATTGTTTGTACTAAATGTTATTTGTTTCGTATGAGGGTTAAAAATGGTTTAAACTGTTAATTGTCATTAACTTACAGGGATCAGTTTGGTTTATTTTGTAAATAAATAATTGAATACAGATTCACACGAGGAGCCAGAATATCTTATACTGGCGGTAGATAAACTGCTTAGATAATTTAAACTTTCAATGCCCGAGTTTCCTATATAGAAACAACTTAAAATTGATAAGAAATCTTAAGCCTTAATTAAAAATTAACTGTTGTATAAAGAGACCTGTTGACATACAGAAGCGAGTTAAAACAAATTTGTTTACTAGGAAAGCAGCTATGTCACAATACATCATTAATTATTGCGAGAAAAAAAACAACACTACTTGGAAAGATATTGTCAGGTAAGAAACTGTCATGATGTCAATTCAAGCATACTATTTTGTTATGCTTTAATTTAAAACTTCATTTAAAAATGGTCTGTAATTTCTTTGTGTGTCCTTTAACAATACAGTTACTGTTATTTATTTTCTTTTTCATTATCAGTGGGATAGTTGAAAAAAGAGACATACAGCAAGGAGGTTGATATAATCACATGTTAAACAAATTATGTAAACAAATTATTTTTTTTATTTACATCAATTGTGAAACAAGTTGTTACAATTAAGACAAATCATGCCCGAAGTTTTCCAGGGCTGTGTTCATTTCGTTGAAATGCTTAATTTGTTTGCAAATGTTTGATAACAGAAGTCAACTGAACGACACGCTTGCTAACAGAGGAAACACCTCTGAGAGCTGTTAGCTTGTGTTTAATTGTGTGACCTAATGAGAAACGGAGGAACAGCACCGAGTAGACCGATTTCTGTTTACTTTTCGTTCGTTTGTTTCTTCACCAATTAAATTTATAAACGATGTAAACATGTTTAATCATGCTGAACACAGACAGCCCTGGTTAGAACCAGTTAAAAGCATATGTTTTTAATGTGCCTTACTCAAGGACATCACACATAGCCGTGATGGAGGATCAAACTGGTCAAACACCATCAGACAGGACCCCTAATCTCTAATTGCTGAGATTGTGGATTTAAGTGGAAGCTGTAGCTGGTGGACAGTGTTGGTCACTCTCACCAGAGGCTGTAGGTTTGATCCCCAGCCTCTCAATAAACACCACTCAGTACTGGCTCTTCCAAGGTAGCAGACTCACAAGCTCTGCACTTTCTTCACAATCCAGCTATAACAAATTGGTATAAACTAAGCACAGCTCAGTGTTAAAACTTAATCAGGGAAAGTTTGTTGGTTACCAGTCCTTGCAGAAGTATGGTGATTCTATTAAGATTCATTGTAAGATCTTCCTGGATGCCATTTATCACATGTAATGTTATGAAATAGTATTAAACCATATGAAAAAAATATGAAGTCAAAGGTCATGCAATACATTACAATAGTAAGTTTAATCATTTTCTCATCTACTATCTATTGACAATCAACATTGTGTAAATCATTAAAGATAAATTAAACTAAGTTTAAGGCTGTTTTGCGATGATTTGATAATTACTTTTCCATTATAATTATTTACAAATTTAAGGGTTATGTCGTTAATTAATTGCCCCAAGGTTTGAAGGGAGATAATGACTTTGACAGTGCACAGTGTCCCATATGTTTGTTTTTCTTGTACATTTTGCTGTGATCATGATGTCTGCCCATCAATCACTGGTTATCTTGTCATAATTTATACATACTTAAGTGTGATGTTAATTTTGATGATTATCACAATTTGATGGTCAACATTATCACTGCGTGATGGACCATAAATGTCATTTTGCATGATTGGTTATTGTCAAATAATGGTTCCTAGTATCAATATTTCCTTTTAAGATATTTCAAATATTCTATGAAAAAATTTAGGTCCAAAGATCCCAATAATATTTGAATATTTAGACGTTTCTGTCATTGTTACTTTCATTTTCTATTTCAATCTTTATGTGTTTCTTATAAAATAACTGTTTCATGCTTATAATGAATTGTGGGTAACTTCAGATAGAAACCAAATGTTTTAATCATTTCAGGTTTCTGCAGGTGTAGAATTTATGTTCTAGGCTTTATTTTTTTTAAAAAGAGGATAATTCTACTGCTGTCATTCAGTATTCATACATTGGTTAGCTGTCAAATTAAGTTCTACCAATCTCCTGGCTGAGTGAACTATATAGCATATTGCAGAACACTTCCATCACTGTTTGAAGTTACAATGGTATATATATAACTAGTAACTACTAATCATCGAATCATTTTAAAGTCTAATATATGTTGTTTGATTAGTTAAAGTACCATTTCGACACAAGCCACCTATATTCATTGTAGTTTTACTGTCCATCATGATGGTATTAAGGGGTAGTTAGTTCTGTCATTATTATCATTATCACTCTTTTTTTACTTTTATATGATTGGAATATATCATGAAGTATTTATAGTATTTCACATACATTTGTTAATAAATTTCGAGGGGTCTTTCTCAGTATAAATTGCGCAAGTTCTATTTTATTTAGTAATATTATATAAAAAAAAAAACAAACTCTAAATTTGTTGATTATCTTTGGAATTGTCATAGTTTGTTTGTTGTCGTCTCTTTAATTTAAACTTATTTGTTTTATTTTGATTGTGAATTATTACAACTTATACAAATCAGGCTCAAAATCTTCCACAGGCAGAACCAGTACTATGCATATGCGGAAATGGTGTCTTGGTCGAGGACACCACTTTAATTTGTTCATTATTTTGACACCGCCTTGTGAAAGGCAGTACGAAAGTAAATGTTATATCTTATTAATAAAGCTTTGAATATTATTAATGAAAATGAATATTGATATTTTGAAAGTTAAATAACATAGAGCCATACGATGTTCACCCTGTCACCAGTACGCACATTATTCACAAATAGTCGTCGATGCCATTTATTAACAGTGAGCTAATTGAGTGCAAACCCTATTTTAAAAAAAATCTTGCCTATGGTTTTCACCTTTCTTCAATAACTAACTATAAGAAGTTCCGTTATCATGACAAAATGTGCGTAAACGTAATTTACAGTCCCTCAATAATTATTACTTTATACAATCTCACATTTAATCAATAATTAACAATGCCTGAAGTGAAAGTGATGGTACTTGATAAAAAAAAATAGTTGTAAACAACAATAAATTAGACCATGTAAGCAAAAATAGAGAATATATTATTAATACACGATAGTTTTATATAAGGCAGGTCTGATTTGTCAAAACAGAAGACAAAACAAATCCATCATGTGCTGTTTTCAAGTCGATGAAAGATAAATTAAATAGAAATCTTTGTCTCTTCCAATTCTCTTAATTTAGTAGATGCAGTTTTGATTAATAAAGACACTAATTTCTCTGACATTTGTGACTGCCTGCAGCTGCTACCCCTGTTATGACAAAAATTGTTCTTCAGGAAGTGTAACAGGTGCCTCCACAATGGCCGTGACTACATTGATTGACAGGTTTTATACAGGTGAAATTACCAACTCGCAAAAACAGATAACCATTGAAAACTCACGATTTTGACAACTTAATAATTTGAACATTTAAACATTTGCCCCATGGGAAATATCTCACTCGCTGGAAAATTGGGATATAGTTATAATATTGTGATAGTGAAAGTGGGCTGGCTTGTGAGGCAGTATTGACAGATGCCTGCATGTCTGTGAACTAATACCACTGTAACTTAATGCATGTTGATTGAGGAGTGATTGTGGAGTACTAGCGGACAGTTTTATACTAGTGATTGTGTTCTGGGAAGGTGAGAAAAATATTTTATTTTAAGCTAATTTATATAACCCTGCTGTTGACTTAAATTTTGATTGTTGTGAACTATTGCACGTGGAATACTACAGTTACCAATTTTCCACCGTTATTTACCCCATGTGTGTTTAAGATAAGGTTTAATAAGTTGTGGCAGTTTATTGTTAAATTTCATAAATTAGTGAATTTTCAGTTCAGACTTATTTATATTACTTTGACTGTGAAACTAGTTATTACAACTTTTACAATAATAGACAAATCTCCTGGGTGGAACCATTGCTTATCATGACATGCGGATAAAATGTCTTGCTCAAAGACATCGCACATAGCTGTGGTGGAAGATCGAACCCGTGCCAAGATACAAGATATAGATATATTATATCCATTGTGGGAAGGATATATATGTATGTATATATATATATATATATATTTATATATATATTGTTGTATCTTGTGTACACCTTGTACAGCTGTTGCTGGGGATCAAACCCACGCCGACTGATCCTGGTCCGAGACTACCACTGGACTACTTGCTCCGCACGTAAAAGATAATATGATAAGTGTGTTTGCAAATTTGTAAATAAAGTAACTTATATTATGTTGTCAAATCAACATTATTTCATCATATGCTAGTTATGCTTGTATGTTAGCAGTACACTGACTCCTCTATGGCATAGAGGTGTCATTTACAGATCACTATCCTTTCGTCGTTTCCAGCCCAGCATATTAAAAAAGAATAACTTTTGTAAGATATTTGGACAGCTTCTTGTGTAGGTGTGCTAGAGGCTTTTTGGGGAGTTCTCAACCATTCACACGCAGTGGTAATACAACTACTTATGTTGGTGCACTAGAGGAACTTCTGGGTGTTCTCAACCTTTCACAGGCAGTGGTAATACAACTACTTGTGTTGGTGCACTAGAGGAACTTCTGGGCGTTCTCAGCCTTTCACAGGCAGTGGTAATACAACTACTTATGTTGGTGCACTAGAGGAACTTTTGGGTGTTCTCAACCTTTTACAGGCAGTGGTAATACAACTACTTATGTTGGTGCACTAGAGTAACTTCTGGGTGTTCTCAACCTTTCACAGGCAGTGGTAAAACAACTACTTATGTTTGTGCACTAGAGGAACTTTTGGGTGTTCTCAACCTTTCACAGGCAGTGGTAATACAACTACTTACGTAGGTATGTTAGAGGAACCTCTGGGCATTCTCAACCTTTCACAGGCAGTGGTAATACAACTTCTTGTGTAGGTGTGCTAGAGGACCTTCTGGGCGTTCTCAACCTTTCACAGGCAGCGGTAATACAACTACTTACGTAGGTATGCTAGAGGAATTTCTGGGCGTTCTCAACCTTTCACAGGCAGTGGTAATACAACTACTTGTGTTGGTGTGCTAGAGGAACTTCTGGGTGTTCTCAACCTTTCACAGGCAGTGGTAATACAACTACTTGTGTTGGTGCGCTAGAGGAACTTCTGGGTGTTCTCAACCTTTCACAGGCAGTGGTAATACAACTACTTGTGTTGGTGCGCTAGAGGAACTTCTGGGTGTTCTCAACCTTTCACAGGCAGTGGTAATACAACTACTTACGTAAGTATGCTAGAGGAACTTCTGGGCGTTCTCAACCTTTCACAGGCAGTGGTAATACAACTTCTTGTGTTAGTGCACTAGAGGACCTTCTGGGCGTTCTCAACCTTTCATAGGCAGTGGTAATACAACTTCTTGTGTTGGTGCACTAGAGGAACTTCTATGTGTTCTCAACCTTTCACAGGCAGTGGTTATACAATTACTTGTGTGGGTGTGCTAGAGGAACTTCTGGGTGTTCTCAACCTTTCACAGGTAGTGGTAATACAACTACTTACAGGGGGATATTCCCAGCTAACCATTGTCAAGAATGTATTACACACAAGGAATTTAAAAATCACTCCTAAATGCCATGTGATAATACAGCAAACTTTTGCCAGACTGTGAATTGCTTACAAAATAACATCAGTGTCAATCAACTTTGTTTCTAAATCACACATGTCTGTATTATGTGATGAGTACTAGGTATTTCATTTATTCATAAATACGTTGGCTCCAGATTCATTTAATTGGCTCTTCTTACAAAAGGTCATGTCAGCTTAATATTGTGCAGTATTTATCTGCCAATGTTGTTAATGGTCATTTTAGGCATGTTTTGTGCTTTATTTGCTACATTCTGCATTTCTAAAAGTGCTTGACTAACTTTTAATGAAATTTTATACAGAATAATTTACGGAAGCAGAAATGTCAGAAGAAATTTCCAGTTTAGCTTTTCAAGTAGATACTAAAATAAGTTTCCGGTATACAGTTTTTATTTCAAGAACCAATTTCTTTTGAAAAGCTTTTCCTATTGACATGTCCATCATTCTGCAACTTGAGTGTCATTATTTTTCCTTAAAAAAAAAAAAAGATTCATTTTCAAAAATTTGTGCTTGTGTTGTTTGAAATAGAATAGATTTGAAGTCCAGGCAGTTAATTACTTGGAAAAGTGTGTTTGATATATTTGTATAAGTATTTGATACATTTATATCAATGTTAAAACCTCTTGACATGTCCTGGGTGAAATGTAATATGGAAAAAAAAACCTACAGTCTCAGAAGTTGTCATAAATCACAGAATGCTGAGGGGATGACCCATAAAGAGTGGGTGTAGCTACAACTAATCCACAACAATAAGATAAAATAATAAATGAACCATTTGATACAGACAGGATAAAGGAAAGTGCCAACATTGTCAACATGAACTGACAATGTTGTCCTGTATCATTTGGATAAGTTGGTGGAGTTACGGAATAAATAGTGACAGGGAGGAATGACAGGCATAATTGGAGGTGATTTGTATTTGACATCTGCAATGATTGCACACTTGCAACACTTCTATATCTGTCCCTTAGGTATTATTCTGCCATCTTGGATTCATCTCGCACTGTCACACAGATTTAGACCTGCATATATATTGGCGACAAGAGTATTGCAACTGTTTCTGGTGGAATATTGAGGGCAAGGGGTGTTATAAATGTTTTGGTGGAATATTTAAGGAAAGGGATGTTACAAATGTTTCTGATGGAATATTTAGGGAAATGGAGATGGAATATTGAGGAAAGGGAATTTATAGATGGAATAATTGAAAGAATTATATATACGTATAAAGTTTATGCCGGAATATTGAAAGAAGGGGTTGTTACAAATGTCATTGAAATAATATTGAGGGAAATACTAGTTATAACGAATTTTATGTAAATGATGGAGTATTGAGGGAAGTAAAAATATTTTAGGGTTTGTTTTTGAGAAAGGATTTGAAGATAGTAGGACAGAACAAAATGTTTTATATGGAACAATAAGAAAAGAAAAATTTACAAAAAAAAAATTATACAGCTGTTATAAAAAACTGATCTAAGGTATTATGCTCCTTTTCTCTTGTCATTTAACAAAAGTTTACCCCATAAGTAAGTTTAATGAAATTTAATCCAAACTTCCTCCAAGAAAATGCCTTTGTTCATTTGCAACCCTGATTGTGAGTAAAACTTTCAGCTGTTAAAACAAATAAGTAAATTTTAGAAAGTCTGAGTATTACCCTTTAAAATAATTAGTGATTTTCCGACAGAAATTAGGAAACTCAGGGATTTGAACAATGTAATAATTTCTGTTTTAAATAACGACTTACCAAACTTAATGTTGCACTAATCTTGTACATTTATTGACTCTCTTGAGGTCCTTGTAACATGTTGTTCAGCTTGAAACCGCAAATAAAAAAAAAATATGTAAAAAAATTGTTTAGAATTTTAAGTGTGAAGGATTAAGTTTTGATGGCAATTTGTTTTATCTTATTAATGCAAAGTGATTCATTTTGCTTTTAATTGTCTTTAATAATGGATTTTATCACGCAGTTTTGGGTTTGTCAGTATGTTTATCTCAATGTTTAAATAAAAAGTCCAGTTGATGTGGTAGGAATATTTCTTTTTTTTCAGTTTTCATGGCACAATATATCCTGAAATATTGCAGTTTTAAGAGGTGCCATCTTTATATTGCATTTGGAAAAGTAAATAATACCGTAAATTTGCACAGGATAAAGACGGTTGTCACAATTACTAATTGTTTATTATTTGATGGTGCTGATGAGTAACAAAGAGTAGAAGTTGTTATAGCTTTTAATTAGATTTGAAATGATATATGTAATAAATAATTGGCTAAGGCAATCCATCACATGTAATGGCACGTTAAGTGCTTGCTGTCTTTTTGTCTAATTGTTTATATTATTCTTCTGCATACAATGTGAACAGTTAGGAAGCTTTCTTGTTAACTATAAACAATTAAGTCTGTAGCATAAGCATGCATGTCAGTGCAGCTGCAGTTTAGTGTTTTTGTTCTTGTTAACTATAAACAATAAAGTCTGCAGTAGAACCATGCATGTCAGTGCAGCTGCAGTTCAGTGTTGTTGTTCTTGTTAACTATAAACAATTAAGTCTGCAGTAGAACCATGCATGTCAGTGCAGCTGTGGTTCAGTGTTGTTGTTCTTGTTAACTATAAACAATTAAATCTGCAACAGAACCATGCATGTCAGTGCAGTTGCAGTTCAGTGTTGTTCTTGTTAACTATAAACAATAAAGTCTGCAGCAGAACCATGCATGTCAGTGCAGCTGCAGTTCAGTTTTGTTGTTCTTGTTAATTATAACAATTAAGTCTGCAGCAGAACCATGCATGTCAGTGCAGCTGCAGTTCAGTGTTGTTGTTCTTGTTAACTATAAACAATTAAGTCTGCAGTAGAACCATGCATGTCAGTGCAGCTGCAGTTCAGTGTTGTTTTCCTTGTTAACTATAACAATTAAGTCTGCAGCAGAACCATGCATGTCAGTGCAGCTGCAGTTCAGTGTTGTTGTTCTTGTTAACTATAAACAATTAAGTCTGCTGTAGAACCATGCATGTCAGTGCAGCTGTGGTTCAGTGTTGTTGTTCTTGTTAACTATAAACAATAAAGTTTGCAGCAGAACCATGCATGTCAGTGCAGCTGCAGTTCAGTGTTCTTCTTGTTAACTATAAACAATTAAGTCTGCAGCAGAACCATGCATGTCAGTGCAGCTGCAGTTCAGTGTTGTTGTTCTTGTTAACTATAAACAATTAAGTCTGCTGTAGAACCATGCATGTCAGTGCAGCTGCGGTTCAGTGTTGTTGTTCTTGTTAACTATAAACAATAAAGTTTGCAGCAGAACCATGCGTGTCAGTGCAGCTGCAGTTCAGTGTTCTTCTTGTTAACTATAAACAATAAAGTCGTCAGTAGAACCATGCTTGTCAGTGCAGCTGCGGTTCAGTGTTTTTTGTTCTTGTTAACTATAAACAATAAAGTCTGCAGTAGAACCATGCATGTCAGTGCAGCTGTGGTTCAGTGTTTTTGTTCTTGTTAACTATAAACAATAAAGTCTGCAGTAGAACCATGCATGTCAGTGCAGCTGCAGTTCAGTGTTGTTGTTCTTGTTAACTATAAACAATAAAGTCTGCAGCAGAACCATGCATGTCAGTGCAGCTGTGGTTCAGTGTTTTTGTTCTTGTTAACTATAAACAATAAAGTCGTCAGTAGAACCATGCTTGTCAGTGCAGCTGCGGTTCAGTGTTTTTTGTTCTTGTTAACTATAAACAATAAAGTCTGCAGTAGAACCATGCATGTCAGTGCAGCTGCGGTTCAGTGTTTTTGTTCTTGTTAACTATAAACAATAAAGTCTGCAGTAGAACCATGCATGTCAGTGCAGCTGCGGTTCAGTGTTTTTGTTCTTGTTAGCTATAAACAATAAAGTCTGCAGTAGAACCATGCATGTCAGTGCAGCTGCGGTTCAGTGTTGTTGTTCTTGTTAACTATAAACAATAAAGTCGTCAGTAGAACCATGCATGTCAGTGCAGCTGCGGTTCAGTGTTTTTGTTCTTGTTAACTATAAACAATAAAGTCTGCAGTAGAACCATGCATGTCAGTGCAGCTGCGATTCAGTGTTGTTGTTCTTGTTAACTATAAACAATTAAGTCTGCACAAACCATGCATGTCAGTGCAGCTGCAGTTCAGTGTTGTTGTTCTTGTTAACTATAAACAATAACGTCTGCACAAACCATGCATGTCAGTGCAGCTACAGTTCAGTGTTGTTATTCTTGTTTGTACCTGGCAACAACAGTCATGTCAGTTAGTTGTCTTAAAAAGATGTTGGGTAACCTATGTGTGCAAATAATATGTCTTCAACCTGTCTTTGGAAGTCATCTGTCTTAGAAGATGTTGGTGTCACTTGTCTGTGTAAGTCATCTGTCTTCAAAGTGTTGGTGTCATTTGTCTGTGTAAGTCATCTGTCTTCAAAGTGTTAATGTCACTTGTCTGTGTAAGTCATTTGACTTTAAGGTGTTGGTGTCACTTGTCTGTGTAAGTCATCTATCTTCAAGGTGTTGGTGTCACTTGTCTGTGTAAGTAATCTGTCTTCAAAGAATTGATGTCACTTGTCTGTGTAAGTCATCTGTCTTCAAAGTGTTGATGTCACTTGTCTGTGTAAGTCATCTGTCTTCAAAGTGTTGATGTCACTTGTCTGTGTAAGTCATCTGTCTTCAAAGTGTTGATGTTACTTGTCTGTGTAAGTCATCTGTCTTCAAAGTGTTGATGTCACTTGTCTGTGTAAGTCATTTGACTTCAAGGTGTTGGTGTCACTTGTCTGTGTAAGTCATCTATCTTCAAGGTGTTGGTGTCACTTGTCTGTGTAAGTCATCTGTCTTCAAGGTGTTGGTGTCACTTGTCTGTGTAAGTCATCTGTCTTCAAAGAGTTGATGTCACTTGTCTGTGTTAGTCATCTGACTTTAAGGTGTTGGTGTCACTTGTCTGTGTAAGTCATCTATCTTCAAGGTGTTGGTGTCACTTGTCTGTGTAAGTCATCTGTCTTCAAGGTGTTGGTGTCACTTGTCTGTGTAAGTCATATGTCTTCAAAGTGTTGATGTCACATGTCTGTGTAAGTCATCTGACTTTAAGGTGTTGATGTCACTTGTCTGTGTAAGTCATATGTCTTCAAAGTGTTGATGTCACATGTCTGTGTAAGTCATCTGTCTTTAAGGTGTTGGTGTCACTTGTCTGTATAAGTCATCTGTCTTTAAGGTGTTGGTGTCGCTTGTCTGTGTTCAAGGTGTTGGTGTAATTTGTTTGTGTAAGTCATCTGACTTCAAGGTGTTGGTGTCATATGTCTGTATAAGTCTTGGTAAATCATTTGTTTTGGAAGATGACGGTGTCACTTGTCTGTGCAAGTCATCTGACTTAAAGTGTTGGTGTCACTTGTCTGTGTAAATCATCTGACTTCAAGGTGTTGGTGCCACATGTCTGTATAAGTCTGTGTGAGTCATTTGTCATGGAAGATGTTGGTGACATGTCTCTGTAACAGGAATGCAACAAATACTTTTCCTACTTGCATGTCTCAATATGCACAGGCTGAAATTAGAATATGCAAGCGCTGCAGAATCAATCACCCATAATTATTGAAAACCAACATTGTCAGCTGTCTAAAACCTGCCAGTCGAAATGCTTGTGAGAGTGAATTGGTGGAACAGCTATTTGGCATGTGGATAGTGTGTGACCTTGAGAGGTGTAATAACAAGGGAAACTTTATGCATTAAGTGTAATTGGTTTTAAACTTCCCAGGGTATAAATTTGACTTAAGGCCCTGTCACACACTACCAATGTACGTTGCCAGGACTAAATTTGAACATAAAATTAACAATGGCGAGAAAATCAACGAGCTCAGACGAGAAAGCTGCTGATCCATTACAGGGCGCTACCGTTGCTCTACTGACATTAAAGAAGCCATCCTGGAGTACTGCTGTTGTACTGTCATTGTAGTCCCATTGCTCGCTCCGGCAGTACAACGGTGGAAATATTTGAGCATGTCCAAAATTTCTACCATCGCCTGCCGTTGCTAAAGTTTTTCGCCGATGTTCTGACAATGTATTACCGTTCTTTAGCGATGTGATACCATTGCCCTGCCATACTTGTACTGATCCCCGAAAATCGCCAAATTTGTGCACCGGTATAGCTCCAGCGACCCAAATTGGCTAGGTGTAACAGGCCCTTTATAGCTGTTGTCATTAGGACAGTGATATTGTAACATGTTAAAATTAATAATATATCATTTTAGCTTAATGTAAAATTCTGTACAAAAAACTTTTTGAAAGGTAAAAGACAAATTAAAACGTCAATGATTTCTATTTTCATATTAAATGATGCCAGTTTCTCAATTTGAAAGTGTATGTCTCATGCAGATATTGTGTGTTATGTAAAACATGTATTATTATGTTAAACATGTTATGAATCTTTGCATCTGACACAAAATAAAGTCTCCTGGTTTTCTGCAAGAAACATATTCCTTGTTTTAAGTGAATAAAGTGGGTGTTTCTTTCAAAATTTCTTTTGGGGTTGCTTCAGTACCCTTAGTGGCTCTTGCTATTTCAGTAACAGGATTTATTTCTTGTCTGATATTTATTTACCTGTCAGACTGTGAAAAATTGACAAATGGGATTTTAAACATGCCCATGTAGGGGGTGTTCTTAAAGATTTTGTAAAAAGAGGTGACATTACTTGATGATTATAAATCAATCAAGACATGACAGGTGAGAGAGAGAAAAATATAGGTGTGGGCAAGATCGCAGGTATAAACCGAATGATGTTATTGCGGGACAGTTCATATCTCATTGTTATTCATGTAATAGTTATTTAAAACTTAAAGTTAAAAAAAAAAAAACTGGAGATAAGAGTGAGAGTTTAATTTTCAGCTGTTTCGGTTAATCCTAACACAGCAAAGTTTCCAGGAGAGACTTGCACAACTATATATTTAGATAATTTTATAGTCACTTAGAAGGGGTATGAATAAAAAACAAAACAAACAATGTATAGCCTGATCATAATTTCTTCCAGCCAGGCCCGAGTAGCTCAGTCCGTTAAGCATCTGACTATCAATCCACAGGCCGGGAGTTCGAATCCCCGCCCGGCAACAATCTCTGTGATGATTGATATACAACATTGTGTCTCATTATCATTTGTCTCTCACCACTGATTCAAGTGGGAAAGTTATCAGTTACTTGTAGAAATGGGGTGTGCTCGAGTATTGGTTAACCTTTCAGGATCCCAGGAAACAGTGGTTAGGTTAACTGATCATCTGTTAGCCCTCGATGGCAAAAAAATGAAGCTAAATATTTAATAAATCAATCAATTATTCCTTCCAAACTGATCTAAATCTATGTGCATTGTTTACAAATGGTATGTAGACAAAAACTGTAAAAACCAAGAGCTACTATGGTTACTCTGGTATTGCTTTAAAATTACATTACTTGTTGATTATAGCCAGGCCCGGTTAGCTAAGTCAGTAGCAGGCCAAGGGGTCGTGAATTTGAATCTCCGCCTGCCCACTGTCTTTGTGTTAATTGGTATACAACAATGCATCTCATCGTCAGTTGTTTCTCACCACTGATTGAAGTGCGAAAAGTATTAGTAACTTGCTGAGATGGGTGTGCTCGAGAACTGGTTCACCTTCTAGGACCACAGGAAAACCCTCGATGGCATAAAAATGACACTAAATATTCAAACAAACATACAAATTGAAACATGTTGTTTTTAATATGTAAAATATGGGAGTTTTATTACTGTTTAAGTGTATGATATGCAAGTTGTTGTTATTGTTATAAACAATCCAAGTTTACCAGTTGTTGTTGTTGTTGTTGTTGTTGTTAAGCGTCTCTTTCAACAATTCTACAGTTATATCGCGACAGTGTCTACTTGAGAAAGTATTCTAAGCGCTGCCGCAGTTGAGTATCGTGCTGCAGACACATGGTATGATACCGCATTTAGTCACAAGCGAGCAAGCTTCTAGTACCATTTTTCAAGTCTTTGGTATGAACCTGTGCTGGGGATTGAACCCAAACCTTCCACATGCGAGGTGGATGCTCTACCACAAGACTACCGCGGTGGTCCTATATAAAATAGATATGGGCTTGTCTGAAGTATTTATTATATGATCCAATAATTATAACATTTACATGTGTATTCCCTTTCACACTATGCAGGTTAACTAACAATTATAGAGGAGAATGTAAATTCCTATGATAATCCACATATATAAACAGTGTGTTTTTATGTTATAATACTTAATACAATAGAACTCCATCATTTATTCTAAAACGGACCCTTCGAAAGTAATCAACAAACACATATGTTATACTTTAAATACTTCACTATGCAGTCAAGCTGTGAAGCGGCCACCTTTATTGAAGCAACCACATCTGCTAATTCCCATATGCAGAATAACCTGTATAAAGCAACAACCTGTCTTAAAAGCCCACTTTTGCTCCTTCCCTTGACTGGCTGCTTAAGACAAGTCTGACTGTATATTCAAATTGTACAAAATGTAAGAAAACATCACAAGTGGCTGATGATAATAATAATAATAATGATGATAACTACCCCTTGGTACTGTCATTATTATGTTGTTAACAATAGTTTTGATGCATCCTTTAAACACATGAACCTGCAACTTGTAATGTGCAAAAAAATATCTCATTTCTTGGAACAGCGCTGTTTCGCAGTTGAAATCTTCCACCATACATATACAATTTGCTTCTTTTTCATTAGCAGAATTGTGGAAAAGTAGCTTTTTTTATATGCCCTTAAGGCTTTAGTTTTATGTTGTATGTTATCGAGAGGAATTCCTGGTGCACAATTGTTGCAAATTAGTGCACATTTCCCAGTATTAATACCCTGGTAATGAGAAATTAGTATTTTCTGATGGAGCAAGATTTCTCCAAGAATACAATCCCGTAGAGATAATATCTCGTTTCCAAGTTGCCAAATTTGTTCAGAGTAGCACTTTTATAGTCGCATTCAGTGAATTTTATAAGATTTTACTGTAATCTCCCAAGGGTGCCATATAAGGGCATGTGTTTTCAATCATGTCATTTTGTATAGGATATTCATCAATAAATTCTCTTCTGTCATGACAAGATCTTTGTCATCAAGGTATGATGGAAATACTACTGTCTACTGTGTATCTGGTAAATGTAGGGACACTTATATCTTGTGTCTCGCAGGACAGAAAAATTCATATTTTTTCCAACCACTTCACTTTTTTATTACTCAGTATATTGTTAAATGTTCGTGCTCTTGACCTGATCTGTTAAATTTAAATGATGAATTCAGAAGGTGATGATATGTAATGATATTGATGATGATGATGACAATGATGACAACATTGATGATGACATTGATGATGATGATTTTGAGAATGATAATGGAGATGCTGATGATGATGACAATGGTGATAACATTGATGATGATGATAATGATAGTGGTAATAATGATAATGAAAGTGATGATGATAAAAATTGAATAACATAAATGACTGTGATGATGAAAATTGTGACTTTGCTGATGATTATGAGAGTGAATGGGTGATGTTTGTTGTAGGCAACATGATCAAAGCAATTTTTTTCAGATTTTGAGTTTGACATTAACAGTGATAATAACGATGATGCTGATAATGATGCTGGTGATGATGTAATGGTCATTAAATGATGGAAATTATGTACATGACTCAAAGTGATGGTTCAGGGAAGTTAAACAAAAAATATATAGTTATGAATATATTTTACTGATGATGATGCTGATAATAGTTGTGATGAGGACAAGAGAACTTCTTCAAAATGAAGAGTACAATTTACTATAATCGTTCAAAAAGGTACTGAGTTCCTATTTTGCTGTTTTCTGTTGATAAACTTTTGCGGAAGTATCGTTAAAATTGATGGATCTCACTTTTAAAAGATGGTGTATGACACTGGATGAAACAAGAGATATAGTTAAACAGGGTATGCAGGTTCTAGTTATACCGGGAGATTTATGACCGCAGTGGCGTCAAGAGAATTAGAAGCTCTGAATGATGAAGTAGGCAGGCATGTATTAATGTGTTTTTGTAATAATGCATGATTTATCTACTGTGTTGGCCATGCAGGGCACTTTAACTCCTATACTCTATTGTAGAATGCATCCAGTGTCCCAATCCTTATATCTGTCAAAAGTTTCTTTTGTTGCATTTTTTTGTTTGTAATTTTTGAGCTGTGAGATATTGGGATGTTTTTAATTTGATAATATTATAGTGCATGCTGGTGCGGATGGCAGTGCTGGCACAGAAGCTCAGATATGTATGTCAATGCTAGGATAAAGGCTATATAAAGGGAGATAAGTATGTCAGTGCTAGGATAAATGCCATATAAAGGGAGAATACTGGCTTTGTAATCATAATTTTATATTAATAATTACTAATTTAAAGCACTACCTGCATAAACACATAGATCAGGAAAAAAGCAAATTCATAGTGTTTGTCATTTTTACAATTAACAAAAAAGACATTCATTTAATATGTTGTGTGTTTCTGTATAATTATAGAATGCAGGCAAATTAAAACTTTGATACCAAAATGTCAGTGTTGGTCAAATTTTACAAGAGTTATGGCCCCTTTGTTACCTAATTTTGATAAACAATTAGTTTCCGATTGAAAATTTCTTAAAGGGTCTTTGTATTTAACCCTTTACTCCATAGATACGAGTTTTCCTGCACCAATCACAGAAGGCAATTAAAACAGTGCAGTGTTTCCACTCTGTCAGTTAATATAAACATAATTCACCCATTGCTGATACGTGGTGAATTAATGCTTTCAATATTAGAGGTGTCCAAAGGCGTCTATATGAAGTAAAGGGTTAACAAAGATTTGGTATGTAGCTATCTGTTGTAAAATACAGGTCAAGCTTGATATTGTTCAGCATCTGTTAAATTTGACAGGAGTAATGACCCCTTTTTAACTTAAATTTTTGGTAAAATTTCTATTTAATTTTTTGATAGCAGTGCATCTATGTCCTATGGACTCATATGTAGCCTATACAATTATATATGGTTTAGTTGTATATGGACTAGCTTTAGTAATGAGAAACTGAAGTAATATTCAAGATTGTTGGAGTGGGGTGGGGGGGGAGGGGTGTATTTTTTTTTATTAAGATAACCAACAAACCAACTTCCGGACAATTACATCAGTAGCACATTAGTTCAGTTCCAATTTTTGTCTCTCCACCTATTTGGTTGACATTATATATTTGTCTGTGTTACCAATTTATTTCTCCATTATAACAACATTTCCAGCCTATCAGCCTGTTTTTATGTAGTTTGAATTAATTTGTGATTTATGTCATATGACAAGCACACGGGATTGGTGATACAATGGTGATATCGGCCAGTTTCCATCAGCAGTGTACCGACATCCACTTATATATCATTCATATAATTGATTCTACATTATTAATAGATATGTGTTTTTGACTGCAGTACGGGTTACCAAGACACCAGAGGTCTTTTTGTTTTGTGTTTAATTCCCTTTAACTTAAAGTGGCAAAATTGCCAAGTTTTGTTTAAACTATTGTTTTAAAATTTCTTATCTATTCATTAAAAAATGATGCGTAATAGCTGTAAAATATTACATCATCATCGTAACATTATGAGAAAAGGTTTAAAGGGGACACACAGCTATATTGAAAAAACGATTAAATATTTATTCGTATACAAGCATCTGGGCTGTGTTCAGTTCGGTTAAACCTTTGCTTATGTTAGCTAACATATTTTCCAGGACACTGGCTCAACCTCATATTAGTATGCAGTATGTGATAATTTCAAAGAACCAGGAATGAAACATGTTTACTGTCACTGCTGAATGCAATCCAGATCAATCTGTACACATGTGAATATAAATAACCATATGTAAACATTTATATCCTTGTATAACTGCATTTCTATCTGAAATATTGTGCTAGTTAAAAATTCTTAAAAAACACAAATTGATATAATTATATTACCAATAAAACCTAATGGAAATAAAATATGTTTGTCAATATTATATGACTAGGAATATGCGATATATTATACAGATGCCTTTCCGTCATTTACAAGAGTTATGCCCCTTTCTAAACTTGAATCGAAATTAGGGTCTGAACATATACTGGGGTTTTTCAAATTTAATATTTTCATCATGTAGATAGATAATTTTCAGAAATAAAATTTGGTACAAATTTACCAAAATTGTCAGGTGCCTCTTTAAAATCATTGCATGATAGAGATGTGTGAAACAGTGACTGGGGTGAGAGAGAAAAAATAGTCAAATATATATTTGTTATTTCTCTGATATATTTACATTTTCTGTAAGCTTTATGTAGAATGTGTTCCTATTGAACCCTTTATACAGTATGAGGTAGGTAGAATAAATGGCAATCTGTAGAGGTCTGAAACTAACAAAATAGAAAAGACAATCAATGAACGTCCAATCCTGTCACAGGGAATCGACAGGATATTGTCCTAAAACTTAAGGTTTTTTAATGTCGCCTCAAACCTGTATTGGTCCTCAAAAATGAAAGGTGTTTCAGGTCATGGGAGACTCATGTATCACACCATTCTATTGTAAAATTGTGGTCAAGTTTGAGAAAAATACTGATAAATTATATCTCATAAATGTGCTGTGCCAGTAAAAAAAAATGTTACAAATGGGGTTTTGTGTCTTTTCACCTCATAGTTCCAAGCCACCTCATTTGAAGGTCAGAGGATTGATGGCAAGTTTGAATTGCTTAGATATTCATACATTGGGTTATTATTTAACTGCAAAAAAATTGATTTGAACATGTAACAGGGCTTATTTAAAGTCACCAGTACTTTCGGATTTCAACCAGCTTTTGTAGTCCTAAAACAATTTTTTATTTCAAAATCTGATAGAACATCATTCCAGATATTTTGTACAAGTTGTACATTGTAGGGAACGCAATCACATTCACCAAACCTTGGACTGCACCAAACCTTGGACTGGACCAAGCCTTGGACTGTACCAAACCTTGGACTGCACCAAACCTTGGACTGCACCAAACCTTGGACTGGACCAAGCCTTGGACTGCACCAAACCTTGGACTGCACTAAACCTTGGACTGCACCAAACCTTGGACTGCATCAAACCTTGGACTGCACCAAACCTTGGACTGCACCAAACCTTGGACTGCACCAAGCCTTGGACTGCACCAAACCTTGGACTGTACCAAGCCTTGGACTGCACCAAACCTTGGATTGCACCAAGCCTTGGATTGCACCAAACTTTGGACTAAACCAAGCCTCGGAATGATTTGTTTTGTTGCCAGACCAAAATTGCACCAGTAATTCTTTGATATAATGTTCACCATTTATTTTAGGAAAGCAAAATGGTTGATCACAAAAGTTGACAGATGCATCTTCAATGAACACTAAATATATGATATTTGTAGTTAACATTTCCATACTGGTTATACATGACACAAACATTATATGGCACTTTCTAGGACTTTGATGTACATTTTACTGATGCAATATAATTGACACAAACATTATAAGGCACTCTTAAGGTCTTTGATGTACATTTTACCAATGCAATATTCCTTTGATCTTAGCAGATGCACTGTTATGTCACTCTGCAATCATAGAAATGACAGCCATTGTGGTCACCATCACAGTTATATAATAACACAATATAATGGAATACTACCATTTTTTTATTCATGTAAATAAGCATGTTGTCAAAAAGTATTTATTTTAATAATATTTTCAATATTTTAATGAATTTTACAATAGTATTGACATTAATATTTCTTCAGGTAAAAGATGGAAGGCGATAGTACACATATTTACATAGAATTATATATATTTAAGCACAATATAACTGCACCTGCTATTGACTCACATTTAGTTTGGCATGAATATTATTGCTAATGAATGCCATATTCAATGAATATGCTTTGACAATGTTAAAGATGTTAAATCATTTTCAGAGGCACTGACTAACGGAGAACTGGCATGACATCCAGTATATACGATACTTCCAGTTTGTCGGTATTTTCTGAACCAAATTTATTGAAATGATTGATTTAAAGCCATTAATACATGTCAGGGATTAAAATGTACATGAGAATGTAACTGTTACGGAGCAGATTTCTCATAAAACAAATCTGTCACCTTTGCCAAGACAAGAATTTGACTATTCCATGGAAAAATATAAATATATGTTAAGATTCCATTGACGGATGTCTTAATATTTCTGTGAAAATAGTCATCCCCCACCACTGACCCCCACTGAAAATCTTACATCTGCCTATGAAACCATTATTGAAACTCACTCTTAAACAGTGAGTGAGTAGCTTGGAGTGAAACAACTCAGACCATCAAGTCGCCAGCAGCCATAAAGCTTTTATATGATTCAGATTGAGCAGTTTGTTTGATATGACACTTCAGTCAAAATCAATTACGGGACTCTGGACATGTTTTGTGATTTAAAGGCTCAATTATGGTCATAAATCTTTCAGTTTGACATTCACTTTGGCATCTGCTGGAACACTGTATTGAGTTATAGGGTTTAGTAAGTCAGGTTTAAGGTGGAAGGATTCATCAGTAAAATATTGGTAAAACATGGTTTTCATCAGTCTATGTGTCCATGTGGCTTGTCTTGTGACTTACCCTGTATCTTGCCTTGTGTCTTACCCTGTAGCTTGCCTTGTCTTACCCTGTGGCTTGCCTTGTGACTTACCCTGTAGCTTGCCTTGTGTCTTACCCTGTGGCTTGCCTTGTAACTTACCCTGTGGCTTGCCTTGTGACTTACCCTGTGGCTTGCCTTGTGTCTTACCCTGTGGCTTGCCTTGTGCCTTACCCTGTGGCTTGCCTTGTGACTTACCCTGTAGCTTGCCTTGTGTCTTACCCTGTGGCTTGCCTTGTGACTTACCCTGTGGCTTGCCTTGTGACTTACCCTGTGGCTTGCCTTGTGTCTTACCCTGTGGCTTGCTTTGTGTCTTACCCTGTGGCTTGCCTTGCGCTCTCCTAGTCTGACAATCAGCTCACCATCCATCATGGAGTAATTTATCTCAAGATTTTTTAAGTTTGATTTTATTAAAAAAATTAATGAATATTAAGCTGAAATTTTAGACAGTTTATTTTGATTTTGAGGATGGCAGAACTTGCAATAACCATTGAAGATTTAACTCGTTAAATAGTGTTATTTGATTCATAGCATGTGAGTCAACTTCGGACTCAAAATTTTGTATTGAATCAAACTGATGGTAATGAATAAAAATCGCAAATTTTCTCTTAGAAAAATATTAAAAGTATTTGAGTTTTTTCTTAAGTTTTAAGTTTCCACCATTTTTAAAGAAATAAATGTAATTTTGATACTCATAACATTGAGTATAATTGGCTGAGATTTGAGTCACTGTGTGAGTGACCTTTATACAGTAATTGTATTTATTTCAGCAACAGCGAATAATCAATTTGACTCATAATCAATTTGACTCGCACAAATAGTCTTGCCTTGAGTGTCTTACTGGAAGGGTGGGCGTTAATGATGCCGCTGGGACATCTCATAAAGAATTGCCATTTGTTCTCAATTAAAACATGAACCAAGCAATAAAATGTGATTAGCATTATTTTCAAATTTTTATGAAGTCATAAATGAGAAAAAAATGAATGGTTTAATTTAAATTTGTGGCATGATTGGGAGGGTTGTTGACAGAGTTGTCTTTTTTATGAGATTCATTTTACAAGTTGTTCTGAAAAACAGTGAAAAAACCAAGTTGCCTGGTATTAATCAATCTTAACAACGGATATTTATCTTCACTTAATTTACATCCGTGGCATTGAGAGGCGATTAACAGGGGAGGTAAATCATGCCATTGTGACATCTGCAATTGCATATGCATCAGCTCTCCCTGCACACCCTGCGTCACATGTTCTCTAGAGGTGTGGCTAGATTGATGTATCTGTAGTCCAATGGGATACACCCCCTTTTGTGTTGATAAATGCTTATTATCTGATTAACAAAAGAAAAGGTGCATTACAGACAGGCATGTTGTGAAAAGATTTACTATAATATCATTTGACATTGACTGGCCAGTTGTTAATAGAAGATGGCGGATTGAGGTGGAAAAATTATTTAGCAAGTTTGCTGGAGATAAAGATACATCAGAATCCGACATAACGGATGAGTGCTACCATTTAGGCATTTATACCTGGACAGGTTTTTGTGGTGTGATTAAGTGGGCAGCTGGCGGTATCTTGGCCAGGCATAACCCTCAAGGCCACCGTAACAAGTATTGTCATGACTGACAGCCTCGTCACTTCACTGACATAGCTGATGTATTATGGGATGTTAACACATCTGGCATGAAAAATTGTAATGGGGTTACGGTCTATTGTTCCAGAGATTTGTCGAAGACCAGAGGTCAGGTTGGGTCCGTTTATAATTTTCTTGATGAGGGACATCTGATGTGTGGGGTGGTATAAGGGTCAGCAATCTATTCTGTTCTAGTTGAGTCATGCTTTCCGAGGTTATTAAAAATGATAACTATTTCAAAATTGTTTTAATATCTGACGTTGACATGGAATTGATGGTTTCTGTCATTTTCGCTCTGTGTTGTACAGTGGCTGATGTTTGTTTCACTCAGAAACTTCTGAAATTGATGATGGATTGTAAAAGTGGCAAAGTGTCTGGATGAATGTGTTGTCAGAAAAAACACATGGAGAGGAAGAATATATTAATTATATTAATATTTGTATGCCATTCTGATCTTCTTTTTTTTTTTTTTTTTACATAAAACAAGATACATTGTATATAAGTTAACAACTGTTCTGCTGCCAAAAGAAAACAATTAAAAAAAATAAACCAGTAACAAATTAGATTTTTTTACAATTATAAGGCAACTATAATTTCAGAAAATATCAATATTAAGTGTGTTGTACTATTGCCTGTTCTGATAGCGTAGTGGTAATTGTTTGAACTGTCAAACCGAACGTTGCGAGTTCGAGCCGTATCTATGTTGCTTTTTTATATCTAGTTTATTTTATAGTTTATGTAACAGATAAATCTGCTAGCATACTACAAACACCCCTACAATGGAAGGTTCCATCTAAAAATAGAATGACGTAGTTTCAAAATAGCTGATTCAGTTTATACCTGTCTTACTTGTATAAAATATATGAAGATGTTTACAACCATTCTGTAGCAAACAAAACAGACTGTAGTATATATCACCATTCTTGTTTTCAACAAATATCACTTGTATCCATGGTAAATAAAACAACATAATCTGATAACTGAACATTTCCATTGTTGTCGGTTTTCATTCAACAGTTTCCATATCTGAGTTTTGATTTATTTCAGTTTCATGAAAAACATAAACTGTCACAACAAATCACAGATGATATTATTTTATTTATTAAAAAAAACCATCCCGAAAACCATATTACTTTTAATTTCAAGTCAAGGGAGATAATTCAAACTACACACAGCCTGTACCAAAGGAGTTAAGGCATGGTGGCCTAAGTATTCAGCAGGGATGACAGATATTTCCCGATATTCTTGGTGTTTTATCACCCTCGACAGCAGGCAATTACCCCCTCATATTCACGCGCTCATTCCTGAAATGGACAGATTTTAAATCGTAGTAATTATACTGTGTCCACAATGAAGAACTTAGCCCTCCCATGTTTGATTAAAAACTGAAGGGTGGTCATTTTATGGTCAGTTTTGGTCCATTCTTCATTGACGCACATCTCCCGACAAATGGCATCGCGCAGTAAAAATGATAGACAATTGTTGCTACGGTTTTATTTCTGTATTCTGCATTGTTGTTGATTTACAACACGAGCGAAATAATTACATATCACATGAAATAGAGGACAATTATTTTGTATATAATAGGTAATTTCACATCTTCAGTTAATGTCTTACTGTCTAGTTTCGAGTAAAATGTCAGTATGCCTGTCATGATCTTATATTGAACGATGGACAAGATCGTCAACTTCAGTTGCACTTCCATTTCCTAGATAATGCAGCATTCAGAGCAATATGTGCTGATATGTTAGAAAAAGTTGTATGACTTAAATTCTGATAATTAGTGATTTAATTTTAAACACATTAATACATCATAGATCTTAACTTAACTTGTGCTAGACTTGAAAAATGATGGTTGACGGATTCTTTTTATTATCATTAGATTTTTTTTCTATAAAATTCCTTGTCAGTTGTGCTGTGTTTATTTCAACTAGGCTCCTGTTCCAACAACATATTTATCTCTATACTTAAATAGAATAGAATATTATTGTTGTACTGTGTTTGGCGGCACAATTAACAATTTTTCAGTTATATTGTGACAGTGTCTATAAAGATTTTAAGAATATTAAAGTAACAAGTCAAAATTAACTTAAGTTTTTACGTATTTAAGTAAAATGTTAGAAAGAAAATATTGGTGGAAGCTTCAGGGGTCAGCTATATCTTTTTATTTGTCTCGCGGACTGGTCACTTACATACACTTTTTCACATGGGTACCTTTAAAATGGAGGACAAATTATTTGTTAAATGTATTAAGTTATTTATGTAAAGTGTAAGAGAGAAACAGGTCTGCTGAAGGACCATTTGACATATTGTAAAATTAATCACTTTTATAATATTATGCAAGTACCATAACAAATTGTATATATGTGTATATTAGAGTGATTTTTGTGGCTGTAGGATGATTTAAGACACTGTCTTAACTCTTTACTTCATAAAGACGCCTTTGGACACCTCTATTACAGACGCCTTTGGACACCTCTAATATAGAAGGCTTTTGAATTAATAGGTGAATTATTTTTATATTAACTGACAGATTGGAAAACAGTGCAGGAAGTGTTCAGATTGCTCGTTACGAGCAATCTGAACTCTTCCTGCACTGTTTTCATTGGCCCTCTGTGATTGATGCGAGAAAATGCGTATCCATGGAGTAAAGAGTTAAAACCACTAACTTCTCACTGCTGATGGAGGTCTCAGGTTCAAGCCCAGCTCCGTCAAATGTAGAAAGTTACTTGCAGAAGGAAAGACTATGTTATTTCTCAGTTTCATTCTGAGGATTTCCTAAACCAGTGGAATAGAATGCCACATCAACATCAAAAACTGCAATGTGTTGAACAATTTTGTTTTAACCCTGTCCAAAAATAATGTTGCAACTCAATCATTGTACTCAACTCAATGATACGAGCAGTAATGAGTACACCAGTGGCATACATTGAGAGTTTCATAAGAAAAATGAGATTTTCCCATTACGAGAGTCATTTAAAACCCATTTACTATCATGATTTATTGTTCAAGAGTAAATGAAAATAAAAATCCCCCAAGACATCTGTGTTTGACACATTTCAAATTTTTATTTATGTAAAATTTTAAAGCTCAAATTCACTTTATAATAGGATTTCTTTATTTATATCTTTTTATCATGTCTGAACTACTTTCCATTCTATTGTGAAAGTTCATCTTAAAACCATGTACTCCCAAATGGGAGGTGGCCTCAAACTCTCTGTCCATTGTTTGTTAATAATGAGCCACGGTAGAGGTAACACATTGGCATGGTGGGATTTTATTTTTGAATTTTAAATTGAAATGTTTCAAAATGGAATTGACAACGTATAATGAATGAGTCCGGTATTGTTTGTTACATTATTTTGACGGAGTTGTTACTGGTGAGTGACAGGTGATTCTCAATGAATCGTAACAAACCATCTGTTCCCTCATGACCTTTCTCCTTTATATTCTATCCCACGTTCCATCTCGGGAGAGGTCATATATTTTCTCAAAACATTTCGCTATACTGTTTATAATATATATATAAAAATACTACACTTGAAATACCAAACTTTTGTAATATGTGTTAATAAAATTAATACAGGTAAACAAGTCAATTCTTTCCCTGTTAGAATGATTTTTTTATCTTACTTATCAAAATATGATATAATTATATGATAGTAAAATACATGGAAACAAGGAAGTACAGTAAATGTTTTGTGATTTAAGTATTTTATGGTGAGAATAATAAGGCTTAATGAACTTCACAATGCATTTTAGCTTTTTTCACTTCCTAGCAACATTTCTTGTACTGTATTTATATCAAGTGAAATAGAATATTTCTACCCAGTGCTCCTCCACCACCCCAGTGGTAGATTAGATATGTAGGAGCAAGAACACATGACTGTGAAGTGCAGTGAGGTCATGGGTTGGATCCCAGGCTTGACCAAATGGCCTCTCTAAAACAACCCTCAGTATTGGTTCTACCTAAGAAATGGACTAGAGAGAGATCCATATAAACTGACAATTGAGCTAGAATAAATTGGAACAAGCTAAAACTAAAACCATAATGATAAAAGAGTCCTCCATGCCTTTGTGGTCAAATTTACTTCATCAAGATTGCTTGCCTGTCACCATTGAGGTCATGGGTTCGAGCCTAGCTTGGTTCATTTAGGACTTAATGTGAGAAGTTTGCAAGAATGGTATGTTGTTCTCAAATTCATTCTTAGGTCTTCATCCACTAATAAAGTTTAAATTAAAGATTTCACAACGTGTCTAAATAATATGATGTAAAAATATCATATAACGTCCCAATTTAGGAGGTAAATGCAAGGAAGTTGGCACAATTACATCAGAAATATTAAAGAGAATTGTATTAACTGTTAAAAAAATGAAGAGTTACAAAATACATTATTAATTCGGATTATTCCCTTTACATCTGATCTAAAAATTTACTTGGACAAAACACATATCTCAGTATGACATAATGAATAAGAATAGATAGAAATAATGGTACATCACTGGAAACAAACGTGGTTGATAAAAAATAATGAATGAATCATTTGAAAATAGAGATGAATCTATCATGCAGAAGGATTGCATAGAGTTTCTGTAAATTATCTCTGACAATACATCATAGCCATAATTGTGATAGAGTAACAAGGGCATGGTCTAAAAACTGAGCAGACTGATAACAGAATCATTGCATCATCTCTTTTATGTGATGGACTAAAATTATGTAAAATGGCAACTATGGTATTGCCATAGAGATTTGAATTAGTATCTCAAAAAAAGCGAGATGCAAGAAAATGCGATTAATCTTATGAAATGATATATATATATTTCATGTTATTCGATTATGAACGCATTACTTTTGGGTCCTGACCAATGGCCTTGTTAGACGCTGCTGTATGATGACCATTTACCTCTCACCACTTCGGTTGTGGGTTTGATTGGTAAAAAAACTTGATGACATTTTGAGAAAGTTTTCCGGTTGCATGTACATGCAGAAGGATGGTTGTTCTACTCAGATTCTGAGATATTCCTCCATAAAAAAACTGGATACGCCATATATAACCTTTCATGTGTTGAACATGGTGTTAAACCCCATTAAATAAATCAATATGTTTGGTAGTGATGACTTGATTATAACTCTTCACCACTTGATGCAGTTGCAGTTGTTAGTACTGGGAGTTGTCATTTTCACCTGTCCTTTGTTAAAATTGTCATCAACTGTTTTTCCAAACAATTTTCTTCTGTAATTAATTCAAGTTTGTTAAAATATTACCAGTAGGTCTCTATTCTTTCAAGATGATAATTATAATGGTTCAGTTAGGAGGTGATTTCAGATGACACCTGGATGAAATACTTTAAATGCATGTGTGTTTACATTGACTGCTATAAAAACAAACATTATAATTCAGCTTTGCTACAGTGACCCAAAATTGACAATTGTGTCGGATTTGTTTATTATTTATTTATTTTTTTGTAAAATACTCAATCAGAGGTCAGAATCTAGTTAAGTTGAGTGGTTTGAGGGCCCTTTGGATGTCTTTTTATTATGTCCTGAGAACAGAAAAAAGAAATTGTCATCATGTTTATTGCGATGCATGCAGCTTCCAATAGAATGCTTCCGCTGCACCCCGATGCAAACATCATGAAAATGCAAGCGTTCTTGAGATCAGGAATCAATTACATCAAAACTGAAATATATCCAGTTAATTGTTGGAGGATTTCTTGCAGTTCTCGATTATTTGGAGCAATCTGCTGAATTATTCGTATAATGTGTAACCCAGGACTCAGAATGACATCACATGATGCATGTCATTCAAATTCTGTCTTCATGCGTTCATTTGTAATACTGTTATGCTTCACGATATAAGAAACTTTAAAATGTTAAATTTCTCATTCTCCCCCCCCCCCCCCCCCCCACAAAAAAATACAGATCGCACACAATTTATCAGTTTAGACCTTATCTGGGAAATCGGGTGTTTTTGTGTCACTGGGGATGAATATAGAAAGAAAAAGATTGAAATAGATGATAATGTTTTTATGTAACCTTTTTTCTCTTACGATGGGCAACTATCCCACTCCTCCTCCCCCTCCCCACCTCACAAGCACACGCACACACACACACACACACACACAAACTTTGTCAATAGGGTTAGCATGGTATTTTGGTTGCAGGGGTAATATAGGGACTATGCACCAATTTTAAGAAGGCAGCAAAACAAAAAAGACAGACTACAATGTCCTATAGTCATGATTTTCAAACTTATTTAAAATGGCTCGTCTTTTACTGAATAACGACATATAATTGTTTTAGTTCCCTATTATGACCAGTCCTATACAGGTATAATGATTATAGAGTTGTAGTTTTTTCAATTTGACATGTGATGACGTATTCTGTATGGAGATAATTATTTGTGAACAACCACTCATAAATGCACAGACCAGACTACGGGGAGCCTCAATGAAACAATGAAAGTACAGAATATATTCTGTAAAATTTCTGTTAAAGTCTCATCCCCTCATAAATTCCCTGCCCCAAGTGTAGGAATGTTAGGTTCTGGGATTTCAGGGTGTTGTCATTAGTTGGTAGGAAATACTGGTAATTGTCATATATCTAAAACTAAACTTAATCTCATTTGTCCATTTACCCTTTGAGTGAAAAAAAGGGTGCCAGCTGTCCTTTTAAGTTCGTGATATTAACCTTTTTGTATATATAAAAAAATAAACTTTTCTTTTGTTATTCCCCTTAGGTTTATTTACTTTTTTTTATAACTCTTCTTTTATACTTCTGTACCCTATAATTATTGATTGTGATATATGTAATAAAACAAGTATGGACTTTTCAGCTTTTTAATATGACGTAATATCATAAAAAGGGCAAATAACTCATTTTTCTCGTATGAAATCATATTCAACAGGTGAAAAGTCTATATTTATATAATATCAGACAAACTGAACATTACAATTTCACTTCTATTAAGTTTCCATAGAAAGTTGCACGCTGTATTTACTGATATTGGATATTTACGATTTCTACGTTTATGATGTGATAATCTTGTCACAACGACACACGTGTCAAACAACTTACGAATAAATTATCAACCAGGGAACCCCAGTAATCATGTTTCTTCCATTGTTAAAGTCAATAATACTTGAAAACTTTGTGATAATTTTACATTAATTTTCTGCTACATTTGAGCACAAAGAACATTAAAATAAAGAAAAAAGTATAGAAAACCCCTCCACCGAAATTCCTGTCATTTAACGGGCAGATTTGTATTTAAGGTGTCACATAATATGAAATAAGCATAAGATAATGAAGGCTTAAATACATGATTAAATAATTGCATTAAGGCAATTAGCGCAAGTGAAATATATTGTAAGACAGGGGACAATTAAATTTGTATTGTACAATTATCAGAAATTGAATGTTGAATTGAAAAATAAGTGTATTTAAGGAAATCCTCTTAAAACTATTTTATAGTACTTGGTAGGCTCAATTTTTTATAATGTGTTAATACTTCAGGAAGTTATTGGGTACATTGTAATAGGTATTTCAGAGTAAAGTGACTCCGAACGTTAAGTATTGAAAGAGAACATTTTCACTTAAAACCTGAACCAATGTATTAATACAAATGAGGATTCTCACCAATTCATGTTGTAACATAGTGAGTTTGAAGTCCCCACCCAAGTATGAAGTTTTGAGGTATCTACAACATTTTTCGAGGATTATTAAAAATAAAATGCAGAATGTCAGAATACTCTTTACAATTTTTTCTGTATATTTTATACCAATTTTCGCAGATTTTTTTCCCACCTTTGTACATTATGTCCATGTGTTTTCTCTCAAAACCTTTGATGAATTTGGTGTCTGAATAATCCAGGTGGAAAATGTATGCCCAAGTCATTTCAAATCAGAGTTCTTAATTAAAAAATATATCAACTCATTAAAATTCAGATTCAAAATCCCCAATTACACTGGGGAAGTCTAATTATTGTTAGTTTCATTAATTCATGTTGCAACACAGTCAGTTGGAAATCCCCCATTACAGTCAAGGAATTGTTATTAGTATCCACATCATTCAAATTATGTTGCAACATAGACTGGAAACTTAAAATTACAAACAAGGAATTTATTTCACTGTGTAGCACCTTGCCCCGAAAACTCCAACAACAAACCCTAAAATATTAGTGTCTGTTTAGTCAAAATTTAGCAAATTTAGGGGGCAAGTATGGGTCCTGTATATGCTTTCACCAAGTGAAATATAGTCCTGAAATCTCCAATTTAATACTTGGAATTTTTATTTCTGTGTGTATAAACAAGGCTTAAAATTCTCAACTAACAACAGGAATAATTTGTTTTTGTACCTCAGATCAAATGTAGCGAAAGTGTAAAGCCAAATAAAGTGGTAAAGTAGTCGATAACATTTCAAGTTTGTGTGACTGGAAATCTGGTAATAAACATCAACATAGCACCGTACAATAGAAGATGATTGAAATATTGTTTCTACAAAGGACAACAATAAAATTAAACAGTTTCTAAAGAGAGTCACAAACCGATTTGTAATCTCGTGAGATTTGAAACTGTTATAGTACGAGCGTCGCTGTGACAGATAGATTTGTCGTGAGGAGAATTCATCCTTGTGCAATTTGGTTTCAGTGTCAATCTTCAGATTATACTGGCTCTACATTTGGCTCTGCCTGTAATTTACTTCCAAGTGTTACATCTCAGTTTGAGGTGTTTGAATGCGACATATTTTATATTCACATGTCATGTATCATCGGTGTGACGTGTCTCATTGGCAATATGTGTTTTGTGCATATGGCAAGCTTGATCATTCTCATTTTTTGTCATTTTTTATTTAGTACTTCATATTTTACAATTAAATAAGATATGTCTCATTGGATCGTCATGTTATAGTAATATGACATTTCTGTCAATATGATATGTCTCAATGGATCGTCATGTTTTAGTAATATGACATTTCTGCCAATAAGACGTGTTTCATGGGATCGTCATGTTTTAGTAATAAGCCATTTTTGTCAATATAACATGTCTTATTTGATCGTCATGTTATTGTAATATGCCATTTCTGTCAATATGACATGTCTCATTGGATTGTCATGTTTTAGTAATATGACATTTCTGCCAATATGACATGTCTCATTGGATCATCATGTTTAAGTTATATGCCATTTCCGTCAATATGACATGTCTTATTGGATCATCATGTTATAGTAATATGACATTTCCATCAATGACATGTGTCATGCCAATCGTGTCCAGATGTGTCCCATTAACTCATATGGCTTTAATTGTCTTATTTTTGTGTTTATAAGGTCTGTTAGTACCACATTTCCTATGTAATGTCATATTAGAAATGTTTTGGCATGTCTTGGACATATATCATGTCACATTGGTATGTCATGTCTTATATGTCATCTCCGTAATTACAACCATTGGTATGCATGTCAGATCAAGTACCTTTGAACCAATTGAATCAAAATTACTTACATTCATTGAATCTACATTGTACATAATTACCTAAAAAATGGATCTAAATTCATAAACATGAACTTACTGAAGTGGTTAAAAACTGGAAATCCAGTTATTAACATGTTGTCAGACAGTAACCAAACAAAAGGCAGCATGGTACGCCTGTATATGTTTGATATGGAGGTAATACTGTCAATATTGGGACTATAATGCTTTATTGTATGAGAGTAACTGTATATGTTTTAAATGATGTAGGTATCATCATCAGCAGCAGCAAAGGCTGCTACAGTGAGTCAGATATTGATATTAATTCTGTTATAGTACAGTCATGGGTAAAACATTTACTTAAAACACTATTACTGTTGTCCGTTTACTTGTGAAGAATGGTGGTTCTACTTATATTTAAATTAATTGCTAGATCATCCAATTTTTTCTTTATAAAGGCGAGGGGTGGGGGGAGGGGTAGGATTTTATTTTTTATTATTATTTATTTATATTTCTTTATGAAAATAAAAATGGAGCTGCCGGGAGGGGATTTTAATTTTGCAATTAATTTATTATGGCCTTAAGGTGAAATTGGCGATGTTTTTTCTCATATTTTCTTTTCAATTCTTGTTTATTAAAGTGAAATTTGAAATTGGCTAGTTCAACATCTTGAAATAAAGGTCAATAAATCACAGAATATCCTGTTGGTGTGCTGTTGGCTAGTAAAGAAGAAGTGTTCTATGTCCAATATCCAGTAATTTATGGCCCAGCCCTGAGATTGAAGATTAGTCATATGTCCAATATTTACAAGATAAACAGGCCAGTAAGTCATTCAAGGGCTCATGTTAACTTGTACTGAGCATTTATGGGTAGTTCAACACATTATAGCACAGGTTTATATCACTGCGTATGTAACACCCATTATAGTCCAGGTTTATATCACTGCGTATATAACACCCATTATAGCCCAGGTTTATATCACTGCATATATAACACCCATTATAGCCCAGGTTTATATCACTGCATATATAACACCCATTATAGCCCAGGTTTATATCACTGCATATATAACACCCATTATAGCCCAGGTTTATATCACTGCATATATAACACCCATTATAGCCCATTTTACATCACTGCATATGTAACACCCATTATAGCCCAGGTTTATATCACTGTGTATGTAACACCCATTATAGCCCAGGATTATATCACTGCATATATAACACCCATTATAGCCCAGGTTTATATCACTGTGTATGTAACACCCATTATAGTCCAGGTTTATATCACTGTGTATATAACACCCATTATAGTCCAGGTTTATATCACTGCATATGTAACACCCATTATAGCCCAGGTTTATATCACTGTGTATGTAACACCCATTATAGTCCAGGTTTATATCACTGTGTATATAACACCCATTATAGTCCAGGTTTATATCACTGCATATGTAACACCCATTATAGCCCAGGTTTATATCACTGTGTATGTAACACCCATTATAGCCCAGGTTTATATCACTGTGTATGTAACACCCATTATAGCCCAGGTTTATATCACTGTGTATGTAACACCCATTATAGCCCAGGTTTATATCACTGTGTATGTAACACCCATTATAGTCCAGGTTTATATCACTGTGTATGTAACACCCATTATAGTCCAGGTTTATATCACTGCATATGTAACACCCATTATAGTCCAGGTTTATATCACTGTGTATGTAACACCCATTATAGTCCAGGTTTATATCACTGCATATGTAACACCCATTATAGCCCAGGTTTATATCACTGTGTATGTAACACCCATTATAGTCCAGGTTTATATCACTGTGTATGTAACACCCATTATAGTCCAGGTTTATATCACTGCATATGTAACACCCATTATAGCCCAGGTTTATATCACTGCATATGTAACACCCATTATAGCCCAGGTTTATATCACTGTGTATGTAACACCCATTATAGCCCAGGTTTATATCACTGTGTATGTAACACCCATTATAGTCCAGGTTTATATCACTGCATATGTAACACCCATTATAGCCCAGGTTTATATCACTGTGTATGTAACACCCATTATAGCCCAGGTTTATATCACTGCATATGTAACACCCATTATAGCCCAGGTTTATATCACTGCATATGTAACACCCATTATAGTCCAGGTTTATATCACTGCGTATATAACACCCATTATAGCCCAGGTTTATATCACTGCGTATATAACACCCATTATAGCCCAGGTTTATATCACTGCGTATATAACACCCATTATAGCCCAGGTTTATATCACTGCGTATATAACACCCATTATAGCCCAGGTTTATATCACTGTGTATGTAACACCCATTATAGCCCATTTTACATCACTGCATATGTAACACCCATTATAGCCCAGGTTTATATCACTGCGTATGTAACAACCATTATAGCCCAGGTTTATATCACTGTGTATATAACACCCATTATAGCCCATTTTACATCACTGCATATGTAACAACAATTATAGCCCAGGTTTATATCACTGTGTATGCAACACCCATTTTAGCCCAGGTTTATATCACTGTGTATGTAACACCCATTATAGCCTAAGTTTATATCACTGTGTATGTAACACCCATTATAACCCAGGTTTATATCACTGCATATGTAACACTCATTATAGCTTAGGTTTTTATCACTGCGTATATAACACCCATTATAGCCCAGGTTTATATCGCTGCATATGTAACACCCATTATAGCCCATTTTTACATCACTTCATATGTAACACCCATTATAGCCCAGGTTTATATTGCTGCGTATGTAACACCCATTATAGTCCAGGTTTATATCGCTGTGTATGTAACACCCATTATAGCCCAGGTTTATATTGCTGCGTATGTAACACCCATTATAGTCCAGGTTTATATCGCTGTGTATGTAACACCCATTATAGCCCAGGTTTATATCACTGTGTATGTAACACCCATTATAGCCCAGGTTTATATCACTGCATATATAACACCCATTATAGCCCAGGTCTATCTCGCTGCGTATGTAACACCCATTATAGCCCAGGTTTATATTGCTGCGTATATAACACCCATTATAGCCCAGGTCTATCTCGCTGCGTATGTAACACCCATTATAGCCCAGGTTTATATCGCTGCCTTTGTAACACCCATTTAGCCCAGGTTTATATCGCTGCGTATGTAACACCCATTATAGCCCAGGTTTATATCACTGTGTATGTAACACCCATTATAGTCCAGGTTTATATCACTGTGTATGTAACACCCATTATAGCCCAGGTTTATATCACTGCATATATAACACCCATTTAGCCCAGGTCTATCTCGCTGCGTATGTAACACCCATTATAGCCCAGGTTTATATTGCTGCGTATATAACACCCATTATAGCCCAGGTCTATCTCGCTGCGTATGTAACACCCATTATAGCCAAGGTTTATATCGCTGCCTTTGTAACACCCATTTAGCCCAGGTTTATATCGCTGTGTATGTAACACCCATTATAGCCCAGGTTTATATCACTGTGTATGTAACACCCATTATAGCCCAGGTTTATATCACTGTGTATGTAACACCCATTATAGCCCAGGTCTATCTCGCTGCGTATGTAACACCCATTATAGCCCAGGTTTATATTGCTGCGTATATAACACCCATTATAGCCCAGGTCTATCTCGCTGCGTATGTAACACCCATTATAGCCCAGGTTTATATCGCTGCCTTTGTAACACCCATTTAGCCCAGGTTTATATCGCTGCGTATGTTACACCCATTATAGACCAGGATTATATCACTGCATGTGTAACACCCATTATAGCCACAATTATACACTAGATTCCATTTTACAGTAACAATGTGTTAATATTAGCTCAAACTTCATAAGCACATTCACATTTTATACACATTTTGTTATATATTACTAAAAATGTTTGTAATGGAGTGAGTTGAATTTGATAGAGTTGTGCCCCTTTTCTTATTGTTGTTAGAAATAGATATAATTGCTTGCATATAATTTAGTTCTACGCTGATTTGATTTATTTTATGTATATAACATCATTGTGTTGTGTTTTTAGAAATAAAATTATTTTTGTAATTCAATGTAACATTAAACATCCTTATACAACACCTGGCTCATTTTAACTATTTTAAGATATTCAATGAGGCTGCAAAAAATAAACATTGATGTCCTAGATTGACCATTGTCCAACTGTTGACCACTTATGTTTAAACTGTTTGCAAGGACAGATTTATGTCACTTAAATTTTTCAATAAGGCGTCTTTGATGTGTTAGACCACTTGTACAGTTGTCACATTGTTCCTTTATTTTTGGGCTTCTGAGAAGGTTCAACCTTAGTTTGACTAAATTTATAAAATATGGTGTTTCATGAGACATTGTAATTAATTTAAATGAGAAATGGGGCTAAGATGTTGTCCTAATTTCTCAGCCAATATAATCACTCATATTTTTCAAAAAAGAACAATCTATTTTTACATAGACTGTTATAACTATCAGTAGATGTTGACCTACTTCCTCAGCCAATGAAATTGCTCCAGACGCAAGAAAAAATATTGACATGTAAGCCGGTTAGAAGTTTCACTAACCTATACTGAGATTAATCAATTAAAAATTTAATGAGGCCCGGTTTCTCATTCTCAATTTCTCATTCTCACTGCTCCTGGCTTATTAACAGTTTTTGATCCTCATGATATCACATGTTAGGCTGTGAAAAAACTACTCTCCCTTTGTGAAGTCTGTATCACCAATTAGTATGCGATTGATGATGATTACGGTCTTATCAATCATGTGAATGATAAATGGCCGATCAACTCTCCAATGGTCACATCCATTATTTCGCTACAGTCAGTATTCAAACAGCATGATTTGTCTTCATTTCTTCACCTGTCAAATATCACAGAGATTTATACACATTCGGACTTGTATTAATATGTTGTTCCATTCTCTCTCTGTATTTTATAGTGACTGAGTCTGTTAACTTTTACTGTTAAAACTCCCCCGAATGATGTTGTATTGTTTAATCATTATATTTCACCACTAAGTAAATGGACGGATTAAATATGAAGTGAGATCTTTCGAAAAGATTTTAAGGAAGATGTGAAAGTGCTTGGATATTGCCCTGTCTTCGAGATTCAGATTTCATTTAAGGGATATACGTAATTACTAATTATGGAGTCAAGCAAATGAACCCTTGATAATTGTTGTGCCAAAACTGCTGTATGTGTAATTACTATGCTGACAAAAACATGACAATGCTAAGTCTTACAGACAGGAAAGTTTGTCATTAAAGTAATAAAATATAGTTTTGATTTTTTTTAACCAATTTCTTTTGAAAAACAAAACAAAACGGAAGTTCTCCTTCTCGTAAACTATTACATTCAGAGTTTGGTCCTGGCATTCCTGTCTGATTTACAGGTGTGGCAAAGAATGTCTCTACTGCAAGGTTATTAAGTAAGATGCGGGCAGGAATTATGACACCTGACACTCTAGGTGTGACTTGTCATCTGACGAGCGCCTCTCAATGACAAGCCATTAACACAACATCAAAGCCATGTCATCATCATACACAGCTTCTGTGTGCATCAGGTTGCCTTTGTTTTACGTGTGTTGGCTGCATTTTGCACATTTAACAAGCACCGGCTTCCATTGATGTCAATCAGCATCAGTTACAGTGTCTAATGTTGATAATAACTCAGATTCTGTGATCTCTTTATTGGCTATGATGTCTACTGTCGATAATATTTTTTGAAACAGTTGTCTTCTTTATTTGGCGTGTTGATTAATATTGATAATACTGGTTCTGTGTTGTTATTTATTTGCTATTTTGTTTAATATGTTTCGGCATGATGTCTTTTTTTTTAAAGGGACACATGGCAAGTTGGAACCAATCTTTACCCATGTTCACACTTCAAACAAGAAGATATAGCTAACCATATTGAGATATTAATCTTAAAGTATTTTCAAAACTTCATATTTAAGAACTTATATAAGTTTTTTTAAAAAAACTAGTGGTGTCACTTATTTGAAACAATGAGTTAAATCTATTTTTAAAAAAAATTGATATTTTCAGTCTTATCAAAAAAAAAAGAATTTGATAGAACTAAAATATATGTTACAGATATGACCACAAATATGTGAAATACGTGTATGATGCTTTTTACAAGACTTGTGTCTTTTCAGAAGAAGAAACAAAATTATATACTGAGGTATTCAAATGTCGTATTTGCAATATATGGATTTATATAATCATTTACATTCTAATGACCATTTATTTCTCACTGCTGCGGAAGGACGACGGTTCTACTCAGATTCATTCTGAGTTTCTCCACCAATATAACAGTATTTGCCATAATTATATATCCTGTCAGGTGTTAGAAATTATGTATAACCCATTTAAAAAAAAAGTATTATGTGAGAATTAATCAAAATTGCTTTGTGTCCCTTTGATTTATCATACTGGTTCTGTGCACGTGACCTTTGTATTACATATGCTTATTAGATATGCCAAATACTGCTTCATTTTACAATTACTGGGAACCAAACTTAGATGTTAAAAAAAAATAACGATATCTTCTTTTTTTAATTTAGTTTTAACATTTGACTACAGGAATGTGGCATAATTTTAACTAAAGTTGTTTTAAATGTTCCCTATTGGTATTGAGATCATGATTCTGTTATTGACGCAATAAGAATAATTTAGAAAATATAGAGGAGTGGTTATTACATAAATTTTATGTAATAAAAAAATTTATATGTTTGATATGTTGGAGAACTAATTATTGTAATGCATAAATTAATGTACAGAGAATTAACTATAATTGGTTAATTTGGTTATCAAATACTGGCTAATGTAATCGTTTGTTGACATATGAGTGGTTAAAGCTGGGTGTTTTGAATTAACAAATATGGACAGTCTTAATGGAATATCATCAAACCTTGTGGAATACTGGACAGCTCTCTTGAAAACCAGCCAAGCTAGTGTATACTGAACAACCCTCTTGTAATACTAGCTAAGCTAGTGTATACTGAACAACCCTCTTGTAATACTAGCTAAGCTAGTGTATACTGAACAACCCTCTTGTAATACTAGCTAAGCTAGTGTATACTGAACAACCCTCTTGTAATACTAGCTAAGCTAGTGTATACTGAACATCCCCTCTTGTAATACTAGCTAAGCTAGTGTATACTGAACATTCCCTCTTGTAATACTAGCTAAGCTAGTGTATACTGAACAACCCTCTTGTAATACTAGCTAAGCTAGTGTATACTGAACATCCCCTCTTGTAATACTAGCTAAGCTAGTGTATACTGAACATTCCCTCTTGTAATACTAGCTAAGCTAGTGTATACTGAACAACCCTCTTGTAATACTAGCTAAGCTAGTGTATACTGAACATCCCCTCTTGTAATACTAGCTAAGCTAGTGTATACTGAACATTCCCTCTTGTAATACTAGCTAAGCTAGTGTATACTGAACATCCCCTCTTGTAATACTAGCTAAGCTAGTGTATACTGAACATCCCCTCTTGTAATACTAGCTAAGCTAGTGTATACTGAACAACCCTCTTGTAATACTAGCTAAGCTAGTGTATACTGAACATCCCCTCTTGTAATACTAGCTAAGCTAGTGTATACTGAACATTCCCTCTTGTAATACTAGCTAAGCTAGTGTATACTGAACATCCCCTCTTGTAATACTAGCTAAGCTAGTGTATACTGAACAACCCTCTTGTAATACTAGCTAAGCTAGTGTATACTGAACATCCCCTCTTGTAATACTAGCTAAGCTAGTGTATACTGAACATCCCCTCTTGTAATACTAGCTAAGCTAGTGTATACCGAACATCCCCTCTTGAAATACCATACAAGCTAGTGTATACTGAACAACCCTCTTGAAATACCAGCCAAGCTAGTGTATACTGAACATCCCCTCTTGTAATACTAGCTAAGCTAGTGTATACTGAACAACCCTCTTGAAATACCAGACAAGCTAGTGTACTATACTGAACAACCCTCTTGAAATACTGATTTTCTAAAGTCTACATCAGTCTTGACTGACTGCTCAAGAGTCGTACCCAGTACCCCCAAGTCGTACCCAGTGTGTGCAAGTCATACTCAGTGTGCGGATCAGCTCTTGGAGGGCACCTTTGCCAATTGCCCATAAACCATCAAAATATAAACAAGGTAACTGGCTCTTGTTTAATCTATTAACTCTGGTAACCATTAAATACCTTACAACTATGCTGTCCTATCTACTTACATAACATATCTGGTCAAATATCTCACTCTCATTATGAAGTTTTGTTAGAAGTGACAGTAAATTGGTTGTTGACACTTCACCAGCTATAACAGCACGGTGGTTATTGGGGTAAATACGGTATCAGAGACTCGGCGGATTATTGACAATTGTCAGCGGTTGGCTGTCCAATCGTCCTATTCATACCTTGTAAGGCGGTTGTCATTATCACTGGAGCTTTCTGTAATATTGAGCAATATTTGTTTTATTGAAAATTAAAAGGTTATACTGAAGGGAAAGCAAGATATGTTTATTATTAACGCAAGGAGAGTAAATGTGTTGTGTTTAATATAAAGGATGTTTAAGGCTTGTGGAAATGGAAACAGTAAGTAAGATTAATTGTTATTTTCTGTAATGTCAATGTGTACAACAATGTTGTAGGGATTTAATATAGGAGTAATCTTTTATATAAAGATGACGGGTTGTAAGGTCGGTCGTAATTTCCTTTGTTTATGCTAGATTGTGTTTACTGTTGATTGCTTTTGCAATGTTTTGTCAATTTATTACGAAATATTAATTTTATGAGAAAATTAGTTAAATGCAAGAAAATATGTTGTTTTATTATGTTTATAACATTATAATGATGTAATGAATGAATATTTTGTTGTTTGAAGCACATTGATGATGAACAAATTTAACATTGAAGAAATAAAGGTCTTTAGAAGAAGTATCAGAGATTGATTACTGTATATTAGAATTGATAAACTGTTGTTTGTTCATTCAAAGGTTTGATTATTATACTTTTTATTATTAAGAATAACGTAAAGGCTGATAGAGGCAGTGCTTGCCAAAATGATTAGTTCAGAGTGTGAGGGTAAACAAAAACTTATACATACATGCAGCTGTGCCTGTTGCTGTTCTGAAAAAAAAAATCTGGTTAATTTAACTTCACATTTCTGTAAATGGCCAATGACACTTTCACAGCTGATTGCCTTATTTATCCAATAAAATTGAGTTAATAAAGTTAAGTTGAGTAAGTATGAAAAGGCGTCATATGAAAACAATTGCAATGTACTATAAAATATTTTTTAAAATCATTGTTATATGCTTGCGCACACATTGCAATTATTTCCTTGCGCATACGTCATCCGCAACCACAAGTATAAGAAATGGAGGATCTTACATGAGTGCTCTTATTAACAGAGATCTTTATTAAACGTATTTAAAAAAACTATATTTAGATGTTGAGCAAGTCAGAACGTAGCTGCTTATTTTATGTAAGAGTGCGACGTCATGTGATAATTGTATGGTATTTTATATCACATAAGAAATAATATCTAAAATGTCTTACTTGGTTCATCACAATCCTGCAAGGCAAACTATGGATATAATCATATAAGTCCCAGATTCCAACCAAAGTTCTTATCTGTCAGCAAACTCATTCCATGTCAGATATACTGACACTTCTATGTCAGTAACTAATCACCAACAAAAGTGTTAAAGAGAAATGATTGAGTTGAAGTTGATAACATCAAAGAAACCAACTCATTGTCCCAAGTATTTCATAGTGCTATACATGTATATCATAAAGTATTGTTTTACAGTGGATATCAGGACCATTATTTTAAAGCAGAAATAATTCTATAAAATTACAATTTGTATTTTTGCCATGTCAATTCTAAATAATTATTTTATTTTGTTGTATAAAATTTGACAAATACGTTCAGCTATGTGATGTGTGAATTTTTACAATTAAAACTTCTGTAATGATTTTCTAATGTAAAATATACGAGCATTCATGAAACATTGATAATGAAACCGCACTTGTCAAGAACAGCCTATGAATGAAATGCTGTGATACACAAGTTAATCACAAGTTTTTGTTTGAAATTTTAAATATAAATGATTTATCTGCTGCATTTGTTTTTAGCCTAGCAAAATTAGCTCAGTAGTGCATATGACTATAAATCCAGGGGCCGTGAGTTTGAATCCCTGCATGGCCACATTTTTTCATCATTTTCATTCATCTGGAACTGCTAGTGTTATTAGTAAGTTGCAGATATAGGAGTGTTCGAGTACTGATTAACCTTCTAGGATCCCAGGAGAGAGCGGTTATGTTAACTGATTATCTGTTAGCTATGGTTGCGTAAAAATGAAGCTAAACATTTAAACAAACTAACAAACAATGCATTTGTTTATGGCATGATAAATTCATTTCTCAAAGAACACAGCTGTTTTTATATTATCATCATTGGTGTGTGTTGATTCTTGAAAGAAAAATGTTGCTCATGTATTCTTTCATAACTAAAGAGATGATATTTAAGTAAATAAAAGAAATGTTTTGTGGTTTGTACAAATATGAGTATTTCTCATCCTGGACAGTGACACCCACTAAAATGTAAACAAAAGTTTATTATGTAAAATACTAGGATGTGTTAATGCATCATTACATTGTAGTGGTCTTGGTTATTTTATTGGTTTATTAATTGCATTTCTTTCAAAAGTGTCACTTTGTTGACTTATTTATTTTTGTCTCTTATAATTCTCATACAGAATGGCATATGTCATAACACAATTGTTATTTGTGATACAAGCTTTACTACATTACATTAAACTATTAAATTCTAATTGTGTGGAGAGCATGGTCCAGTGTTAGAGCATCCAGGATGGAAGAGTCCTGGGTCTCGATCCTCCAACCACAACCATATGTCCTTGAGCAAGACACATCTTCTAGTCACATGCTTAGTTCTGGTTCTACCAGCGTGAATTGTATAAGCTGTAATAACTTGTTTCACAATCAAAGTAAAGTAAATAAGTTTAAATTAAATCCTAGCATATCTAAGAAAATGAAATGGTATATATATACATGTACTGAAATCCAAGTATTGAATAATAAATAATAAGTAACTGTTAACACAGGGCTCGGCTTTTTAGAGTTACCTGATATATGGGTTGTTATTCTAGTACTATGCAAAATTGTCAAGCTGTGATTTGATGGATAAGGTTGTAATGGGGGTATCAAATACCTGAATTTAGCATAGTGAAGTAATTAATTATAGCTGGTTAATTAGATCTTCAGGGGATATGATTACTGTTGAACAATGGTCAGGTATTAATGTGAAATATTCCACTAATTGACAATCTATCAACTAGCTGAGGCTAATGTGTGCAGATTAAGTTTTGTCATTGTTTACCCAGTTTATAGTGCGTAGATGGTCTGTTTGATTGATAAAAATAATTTTTGATTGATTGAGATCTGTCAATAGAAATGATACTGCAATATATTTTTCCAGAGATATGTGATATTTGGTGTAGGCTTCCAGTGTAGTGATATAACTGGGCTGGTGATATAAACAAAGGAATAATTAATAATACAAAAATGACGTAGGTGCTACCCGAGATAGATTATTAACGTATCACATACTACCCCTTATACTGGTTGCCTTGAAGTTGATTGAGAAGTGAATTGAGATGTGTTGAGTCAGTGATTATAATTTCTCTATAATTTTGATTGTCCGCTACTTAAGTTTTAATTGTATTAGGGTCCTCTGCGGCCATAGGTACCATCTGAAGATAACTTACCTCTCACTGCTAAGGTCATAGGTTTTAAGTCCCGCTCACTGCAAAACTCTATGAGAAAGTTTGCCAGTTACTTGCAGAAAAATGATGGTTCTAATTGGTTTATTCTGGAATCTTCCTCCACCAGTGAAACTGGATATACCATAATATTACCTGAATTTCTTGAAATGTGTTGAAAATGGCATTATACACCATTCCAAAAAAAATTAACTGTTTTTTTCTTAATAAGGGTGAGATGCTACAAAATGGATGTAATGATTATCTGTCCTTAACTACTTATATTTTATGCGAGAGGTAAACATTTTTTTTTTCTTTTTTGAGAAATAAAAAAAATAGCAACAATATAGGCTTAATGGTATTGTCTCAGTAACGTACCATACTTTTGATGTAGAAATGTTCACCTATTCAAACCTTTTAGTTTAAATTCAGTTGTAATAATTGAACCAGAATCCTCTTGGATTTTACAGAAAAATTTCAAACACCGGATTCTGACACACAAATATTATAATGAAATATTTACAAATGTGTCACATGGCTGGTAGAAATAATGCAGCAGTAAAACATTTCAAATATTGCCAAAATTGAAGGAATTTTAAAATAGAGATTATATATAAGTCTTCATTGAATATCACAGTTTTGAATCTCATTTGGTCTAATTAAAGACTGTTAGTCATAGAGAATTCCCAATATTTGTTTACAAATGCCATTATAATGTAACTCAAACATATAGAAGAATAGGTGGCATTACAAAATGTCATGTTAGAAGTATAACTGCCATGCTGTCTACTTAATGGTCTGTTTTAACTTTTGTAGATTATTACTACAACCCACAGAGTACATTGATTGTTCTCAGTCTACTCTTCATTTTCTTTTTCATTTTTATCATTATTATTGTTTTTGTTACACTTTTCACCATTAGATGTATTATTCTTGCATAATTTGTATCATTAATTGCATAATTATCATCATCAGCATACTTTACTTTCATGAATATTTATGATATTGTCTTCTTTAGTATCCAAGTTATCTGTAATTCATGTCTGCTACATCACCATATTTTCTTCTCATCATCACCATATAATTGCTTCTCATCATCACCGTAATGTTCTTCTGCAATATGGTCTACTTAATTACTCAATTATCTAACTTCTGTCACCATTAACAGCATTATCTGTTATGCTGTTATCATCGTCATCAAAATTCTCTGTAGTATTATCTTCTTCATCATCAACATTATCTGTTAAACTTTATCATCAACATTATCAGTTATACTGTCTACTTCATCATCAGCAGTATCTTTCATACTGTCATATTCATCGTCAACATTATCTGTTATACGGTCTTCTTCATCATCAATGTTATCTGATTTATTGTCTACTTTATCATCAACATTTTCTGGTATACTGTCTACTTCATCATCAATATTATATGTTATACTGTCTTCTTCATCATCAATTTTATCTGTTATACTTTCTATGTTATCATCAACATTATATGTTATACTGTCTTCTTCATCACCAATATTATCTGTTATACTGTGTACTTTATCATCAACATTATCTGGTATACTGTCTACATCATCATCATCATTATCTGTTGAACTGTCTACTTCATCATCAGTGTTATCTGTTTTACTCTTCTACTTCATCATCAGTGTTATCTGTTATACAGTCTACTTTATCCTAAACATTATCTGGTATACTGTCTTCTTCATCATCAACATTATCTGGTATACTGTCTATTTAGTCATAAACATTATCTGGTATACTGTCTACTTCATAATCAACATTATCTAGTTTACTGTCTACTTGATATCAACATTATCTGTTACACTGTTTTCTTCATTATTACAATTGTCTGTAATACCGACTTCCTCATTATCACCATTGTTTATAATAGTGTCTACTTCATGATCAATAATATCTGTTATACTGTCATCTTCATCATCAGTGTTTTCTGTTGTACTGTCTACTTCATCAATGTTATCTGTTTTACTCTCTTCTTCATCATCAGTGTCATCTGTAATACTGTTTACTTTATCGTCAACATTATCTGTTATACCGTCTTCTTCATTATCAACATTATCTGGTATACTGTCTACTTCATCATTAACATTATCTGGTATACTGCCTACTTCATCATCAACATTATCTGGTATACTGTCTACATTATCATCAACATTATCTGTTAAACTGTCTTCTTCATTATTACAATTGTCTGTAATACCGACTTCTTCATTATCACCATTGTTTATAATAGTGTCTACTTCATGATCAATAATATCTGTTATACTTTCATCTTCATCATCAGTGGTTTCTGTTATACTGTCTACTTCATCATCAATGTTATCTGTTATACTCTCTACTTCATCATCAGTGTTATCTGTTATACTGTCTACTTTATCATTAACATTATCTGGTATACTGTCTTCTTCATTATTACAATTGTCTGTAATACCGACTTCTTCATTATCGCCATTGTTTATAATAGTGTCTACTTCATCATCAACAATATCTGTTATACTGTCTTCTTCATTATTACAATTGTCTGTAATACCGACTTCTTCATTATCGCCATTGTTTATAATAGTGTCTACTTCATCATCAACAATATCTGTTATTGTTTTCTTCATCATCAGTGTTTTATGTTATACTGTCTACTTCATCATCAATGTTATCTGTTATACTGCCTTCTTCATCATCAGTGTTATCTGTTATACTGTCTACTTTATTATCAACATTATCTGGTATACTGTCTTCTTCAATATCAACATTATCTGGTATACTGTCTACTTCTATGTCAACAATATATGTTATACTGCCTAATTTATCATCAATATCAACTGATATACTGTCTACTTTATCATCAACATTATCTGTTATGCTGTCTTCTTCATTATGACAAATGTCTGTAATACTGACTTCTTCATTATCACCATTGTTTGTAATAGTGTCCACTTCATTATCTAGATTATAGTCTTGTTCAAATCATCATTACTCTTTCATACCATGATCTTCCAGTATAGTTGTAATTTGCAATTTAATTCAATATGAATCTGTATTTATCACAAGGACTGATGGAGAGAGTCAGTGAGTGTTCATTGGGTCCATTTGATGTTGTATCAAGGATAGGACTAATCTGCTGATTATTCCAATTATGGCAGCTGCTCGTTACCTATCCTTAATTGTGTTATCAGCAAGCAGAACTGTTTCTGATCAGGCTGAGATGTCTCTGCATTTAAACACAAATAAATGCTGCATAATAAAGAGAGATGAATACAGACAGAGAGAATGTGTTTGTAGATGTTTTTTTCTCCTGCATAATTATGAGAAGCTATGGAATAATTCAAATTGTCTGTGTAAATATTTACAAGGACAGACTACTACCCACACCCAACCCTCCACTAACATTATACAGATATATGTCCTCTAGATATTGGTATTTTTTTTTATTTTCCATGGTTTAAATATTTGGACTGCGAAATTTGATATGATTTTAGATATATTTTTAAATAAAGAACTTGCAATTTATGTTTCATCCATCCTATTTACTCTCAGTTGACGTAAATCATAACTCTGAAGGCTATAAATTTTGAGACTTTTTCTTTGTGTAATGACAAGTTATTTGTCAACTAATAAATATACAAGTATAATTTCTGTGTGTTGCACCTTAAAATTTGTGAGTTTGAAGGTGAATGTCAATTTTTGAGAGTACAGGTAAACACAGGTGATCATGATTGAAGTATGAGCTATGATTCAGAAAAAGGAAATTCTAAATCCTAAGCGCCTGATATGTGGATATTGTTTGATTATACTATCCTGCTAATACGGTTATTGATCTGCGTGAATTATGACATGACAAATTATCTGTCACAGTCAAGTACAGTCTTGTGTACATTGTCCCTGTAAAATGTCAACTTTATCCAATTCTCCGGTGATTAATTACTGTCAGGCCGTGTAAATTAATTGGTAATCTTACCATGACCAGAGTCATATTGCGCCTATGTCACCATCAGTTGCAAGTGCTCATCTGATAATTTTGTTTTTGGATGAAAAAAAACCCAGAATATATATGTGTGTAGCTGATACATGTGTGTCTAGCGGATAGAGCAAGTAAGCCACTGGCTGTGTTCAACTTAACCACAAATGTTGTCCTGGGCAGCAGGGATCATCTTGATTGACATCTCTGTCAGGACAGCCAGCACCTTTTCTGACAAGTTTCAAAAGTCAAGGTCATAGTTGAAATACCAAACTTGAGACATGACATGTTTTCGTCATAAGACATGACATGACTTAGTTTGTCATTTAAATACTCACAGACTGAATTACTGAGTACACAACTCACAGAAAGTTTGATTGAATAAAAATTCACAGAAAGTTTAATTGAATAAAAACTTGCAGAATGTTTAATTGAGTACAACACTCACAGATTGAACAATTGAGTACAAATTCACAGAATGTTTGATTGAGCACAATATTCACAGAATATTTACTGAAGTACACAACTTAACAAAATGTTTTCATACAAAACTCAAAGAATTATTGATTGAGTACAACTCAGATATTTATTGAATTGGTACATAACTCACAGAATAATTGATTGAGTATACAACTCACAGAATTTTGATTGAGTATGTAATTAACAGAATGTTTGATTGAGTATGTAACTCACAGAATGTTTAATTGAGTACATAACACGATAATACAATATTTATACAAGATAGTATAATATTCATACAAGATAGCACAATTTTCATATAAGATAGTACAATATTCATACAAGATAGCACAATAATCATACAATATTCAAGATAGCGTAATATTTATACATGATAGCGCAATATTCATACAAGACAGCACAGTATTTATACAAGATAGCATAATATTCATACAAGATAGCGCAATATTCATACAAGATAGTACAATATTCATACAAAATAGTAAAATATCCATACAAGACAGCACAATATTCATACAAGATAGCACAATATTCATACAAAATTCATACAAGACAGTACATTATTCATACAAGATAGTACAATATTCATATCAGAAAGTACAATATCCATACAAGATAGCATAATATTCATAGAAAATATCACAATATTCATACAAGATAGCACAATATTCATACAAGATAGTGCAATATTCATAAAAAAAGCGTGTAGTATTCATACAAGATAGCGCTATATTCACACAATATAGCACAATATTCATACAAGATAGTGCAATATTTGTATAATGACTCGTAATAGATTACAATAATAATGTTATAGTATTGTTACAATACACATCATTATACATTTTATGGCAGGCTGTAATACTGAGTAATTTGAGTAGGACAAGATTTATCTCCCTTTATCATACTATATGTCAAAGTTACGTGAGTGATTGCCCATCACTAGCGGTGCTGGAATAAAATCACTTGAAACTTTAATAATATTGTTTAATGGTGTAATTCCTTTGTGAAACTGTGACAGCGAAATTGACAGACACTGAAATAATTAAAAATATGAAACTTAATAAATTATTTTTGTCTAAATATTTGACATGTTTTCAATAGCGAGAATTATAAATTGTTTATTCATGAATGTTGTATTTGAAAATCTATTGTTAAATCATTCTTTATTGCTGAAATATGATAGGGACATTTGGCATGCAATGTGAAGAAATATTATATGCGGAAAAATTGATGGATTTTGAATGGAAACGACCTAAGAGTTGTCAAGCCTGCTTGAATAATCTTCCTGTATCAAATGAATTTCGGATATATTTAGACTTCTGGGTATTGTGAAAATTTGACCTTTAAGAAGTGATTGAGCATTGATAGATGACCTCATGTTTTCAATAATTGTTACATGATATTTAATGATGGTGTTGAAGAACACTCTCTGTAAGATTACTTCTCTATTATGTTAGTGTGTTTTTACTTATATTGCCATATATCTCTCTCAATTTGTCAGCTATGGATTAATTGGGGGGGGGGGGGGGGGGGGGGGGGGATGTGCCACTTTTATTTAATAAATAGATGTTGAATAAAGTATTAACGTTGAAAATCATTGAAATTAATTAAATGATTGCACAATTTTATTAAAAAGACGAATATGAAATTTAATATTGAAATAATTAAATCAATAAAATTCACTGTAGGAGCATAATTAAAGGAATGGTCAGTTTGGTGTCAGTTTAATGTGATTCAGTTTGGTATTGTGTCATGGTCAGTATCATGTGACTAGGTGGGGTATTGTATGGTCAGTATCATGTGACTGGGTGGGGTATTGTATGGTCAGTATCATGTGACTGGGTGGGGTATTGTATGATCAGTATCATGTGACTGGGTGGGGTATTGTGTCATGGTCAGTATCATTTGACTAGGTGGGGTATTGTATGGTCAGTATAATGTGACTTGGTGGGTATTGTATGGTCAGTATCATGTGACTGGGTGGGGTATTGTATGGTCAGTATCATGTGACTTGGTGGGGTATTGTATGGTCAGTATAATGTGAGTGGGGTATTGTATGGTCAGTATCATGTGACTGGGTGGGGTATTGTATGGTCAGTATCATGTGACTTGGTGGGGTATTGTGCCATGGTCAGTATCTTGTGACTGGGTGGGGTATTGTATGGTCAGCAAATGTGAGTTGGATATTGTATGGTCAGTATAATGTGAGTGGGGTATTGTATGGTCAGTATAATGTGGGTGGGGTATTGTGCCATGGTCAGTATCATGTGACTGGGTGGGGTATTGTATGGTCAGTATAATGTGGATTGGGTATTGTATGATCAGTATAATGTGACTAGATGGGGTATTGTATGGTCAGTATAATGTAGGTGGGGTATTGTATGGTCAGTATCATGTGACTGGGTGGGGTATTGTATGGTCAGTATAATGTAGGTGGGGTATTGTATGGTCAGTATCATGTGACTGGGTGGGGTATTGTATGGTCAGTATAATGTAGGTGGGGTATTGTATGGTCAGTATAATGTGACTGGGTGGGGTATTGTATGGTCAGTATCATGTAACTGGGTGGGGTATTGTATGGTCAGTATCATGTGACTGGGTGGGGTATTGTATGGTCAGTATCTTGTGACTGGGTGGGGTATTGTATGGTCAGTATCTTGTGACTGGGTGGGGTATTGTATGGTCAGTATCATGTGACTGGGTGGGGTATTGTATGGTCAGTATCATGTGACTAGGTGGGGTATTGTATGGTCAGTATCATGTGACTAGGTGGGGTATTGTATGGTCAGTATAATGTGACCTGGTGGGGTATTGTATGGTCAGTATCATGTGACTGGGGTATTGTATGGTCAGTATAATGTGGGTGGGGTATTGTGTCATGGTCAGTATAATGTGACTTGGTGGGGTATTGTATGGTCAGTATAATGTGACTGGGTGGGGTATTGTATGGTATGGTCAGTATCATGTGACTGGGTGGGGGTACTGTATGGTCAGTATAATGTGGGTTGGGTATTGTGTGGTCAGTATCATATGACTGGGTGGGGTATTGTATGGCCAGTATAATGTGGGTGGGGTATTGTATGGTCAATATCATGTGACTGGGTGGGGTAATGTATGGCCAGTATAATGTGGGTGGGGTATTGTTTTGTCAGTATCATGTGACTGGGTGGGGTATTGTATGGTCAGTATAATGTGGGTGGGGTATTGTATGGTCAGTATCATATATTGTGCCATTGTGTACAGTTTGATGCATCCTTCAAATGTAAGTATAAAGCTTGATGTCTGACATACAAGTTATTGCCTGACTTGGCTGTTTCTGTAGCTTTCCTTAGCTTCTACTTACAGACAGACAATCTAGTGCAACATGGACAAGTTTTTTGAAAAAAAAAAGTTATTAAAAAAATATATTTAAAAGGGAAACGAGTTTTTTTAATTTCTCAATCATATTGCAATGAAAGTTATATTTTTATTCATCTGATATTTCATGGTTTGAGATGCCCATTTTGGGATTTTTAACTTCTTTAATGTATATACCATTGTTTTGTGTTTATTGCAAAATGTTTGATAGAATATGATTTATATATCCATTTTCTCTATTGGCTGAATCTGGTTTTGTAACTTTTATTTAATTATCAGCTACACATATTTGACCTGAGGGTTAGATATTTTTATTTTACCCGGAAACATATACACTCAAGATCAGTTTATAATATGAACTCTGAACTTGTATTGCAATCAAGCTTAATAAATTAGAAAAAAACTAAATATATATGAATAGAAACTTAGTTTTGTAAAGAAAATAGAAATATTCATATATATTGTATATAAATAATAAATACATTCAATTTTTCTCTATGTATTTTCAGCATCTGGGGATGAAGATGATGATGATGACAAAGATGGTGACAGAAGAAACAAAAACACAAATATGCAGATAGATGAAGATTCCAGTTGTCATGACAATCAACCAAGTGTCCTTGACCACAAAGTTAATGATCTTGAATGTGTTGGCCATCTTGATAATCACAATGAAGATGAAAAATTGAACGATAAAATTGAAAATAGTCAAGATATAGATTTAGAAACAGACACAAAGAATGTTAAAAATGAAAAAGTAAAAGTCGATAGTGAATTAAACACAAATTGTGAAGACAAAATGAGTGTGGGTGACCTTGACACTGAGAATAGTAAATCCAATGAATGTAACAATAAGGAAACAAAAGATTTTAAGGAGTGCGTTCACAAGTTAAATGGAGATTCAGAAGGGAAAGAGAACTGTGAGAATATTAAAATTGGACATGATATGAGTGATTCAGATGTTGAAATGGAGGTGAAGAGAGAGCTACGAGAAGCTGTAGAAATACGAATCCCAAAAGTTAGATCAAAGCGGGAGATAAATGAATATAAGTGGATGTCATCTTCAAATGGTGACCATTCTAACTCAAGACCTGAAACTCCACCACTACAGAAGTTAATGAGGCAAGATTTCTCTCCCCTTAAATCTGATCATAAATCTCCATCACCTGCTAGAAAAATGAAAGAGAGCTCTTCTTCTCACCACAAGGAGGGCTTCACATCAAAACTAGCATCTGTGATTGTGCCCAGTACAAGTGTGTCCAGCAGAACAGCATCACATCCGAAACAACTTTTATCACATTCGTTAGCAAGTTTACGGTCCTCCAGTCTAAAACCTGTCAACTTTTCAAAGCATTCGCACTTATCCACTTCATTCCCTTCAAAACACTATCCACCCTCTAAACAAATGTTTAATCCAGCTGACAATGATCAACCATTGGATTTATCGAAAAAATCCAGTAAAGATGGGAAATTAGTAAATAGTTTGAACCAAAGTCGTAAAAGTAACTTTTCCAAGTTGGAAAATGGCAGATATTTTTCAAAGCAAGAAAATGGCATGTCTTCTACCAGTCTACAAAGCTTACAGCAAAAATTTGGTGGTGATTACCATCTTAGGGGTCTTCGCAAACCCACCAATTACATGTTGTTTGGACCAGAAATTCCAGCCCTGCATCAGGCACTGCTACATTCAGCATCCATGTCTATACCTCATCAACCTTTGCCTATGTCAAATGGGGCTTCAAAATTAAAACCAGAGCAAGGTCAGAGCTACAGATATAGGAATTCCACACCACCATCCCCTTCACACAAACACAAAAGCGAGGAAAATGCAAAATCTGTAAAGAGAGAAATAACTGAATCTGAGAAATCCGTGAAACGTGAAAAGTCAGATAAAACTGAGACTGAAATTTCAACGGCAGCTAATGATGATAATGTACAAAGTGAGAAGTATACTAACCACATGTGTACATGTGGAAAATGGTTTGATAGTTTATACTCCCTTAGTTTACACTTACAAGAAACTGGACATTTACCAGCTCGTAGCAAATCTGTCAGTTTGTTAGAATATCCAAAACTTGTGCGTGGTCAGGATATGTGGTTGAACCAGGAATCAGAACAAACTCGGCGAATATTGAGATGTATCCAGTGTGGTGAGTCATTCAGAACACTTCCTATGTTAACTGTGCACATGATGAAAACACAACATTACACAAAAATTGTAAGTTCAGAGCATGCACGTAGAGCGCACAAGTGTTCTGCATACTGTGACAAGGAACAAGATAAAGAATGTGTGTTCAAGTGTAAAGTATGTCAAGACACTTTCTCTGACATGGAGGGCCTAGCTAATCACATGATCATGTCTGGACATCACAAAAAACAAAATGCTCGCCCTCCACCAACCTTCGGTGACTTACAGTATCGGCAAAAACGCAAGAGGTTGTACAATTTTGAGGATAATCTTAATCCATATGGAAATCCAGCCTTGGCAGCTATGTTAGACTATAAGAGAAAATATTTGCCAGAGCAGGTGAGCCCTGATCCTTCGATGGAAAATGAGGATAGTGATGATACAGATGGTAGCACAATTAGTTGTGAGAATTGTGGGAATAGAATTGAAACAAAACTATTTGTTGAGCATGTTAGGGTTTGCTTAGGAAAAACATTGGCTGAAGATATTAGGAGAGATATAGAAAAAGTGTCAAAAGAAGTGAGAGAGAAAAATGAAAGAATTAAAAATGACGATAAGTTGACTAAAGACACAGATGATATGAAATCACCAGCAAAGAAAAGAAAACATGAACAGTTTTCACCAAGTTCAAATTCAATCAATTGTGAAAATAAATCATGCGAAAATGAACAAGAAGATAGGTGTCGAAATCCAATTATAGATTCCGATGATGAGGTCAATACCAACTCCAAATCATCCAAAAAGGAGGAAGATAAAAATACAGACAATCTGAATGATTCCATGAAGTTCAAACAAACAAACAAAGCATTGTTAAATATGTCAGGTAATATGAGTTTTGAAACTAAAAACATTGAAGATAATGAAAGGGAAAAAGAAAATGTAAGTACTGTTGATGAGGAAAGTAAAGAAATCCAAGCTCTTGTAAAAAGCACAAACTCTAGTCCAGATGACCACTGTGTCAATGGTTTGGTTAAGCCTGAAGATGAAAAAAGAAAAACTAAAAGAGAAAATGGTGAAAATGAAGACAGACTAAGTACTGAAACTCAAAGTAAGAAAGCCAGTTATCTTTCTAAAAAATTAGATATAATAGACCCTGATAACATGACAGAAGATGGAGCAGGTGGATCAGCCTTGTCAGCCATGGAATCCTTCATTCAAAAAAGTTTCAGTAATAAGTTTGACTACAAGAAAGGTAATATCATAATCAGTCCTCACACCAGTGCTGATGCAACTATTCATTCCAGACCATTGGCCAGTGTGATGAATATGGATTCAATGGATTATTTAAGTAAATATACAAAATTCTACAATGCTCTTAATTTACCAAATGGGTTCGGATCAGAATCAATAGAAAGTGAAAGAAAAAATCCAGAACTTACACAAGTAGGAATAATGAAGATGAAACTGAGAAGGAAGAATTAAAGATGAAGAAAGAGACAGATCGTAAAACATATTCAAGTTCTCCATATTCACATAATGGAGATAAAGATGATGGTCGTTCCAGTGTAAAATCTTGTTTGTCAGATGGCTCAGTCTCCCTTGACACTAATGAAAATCTGGAAAAGAAATATTTGAACATGTCTGAAAATGATGATCAAGAAACTAAAGCAAAGAAAGACAAGTCATCTGCGTTGGACAATTTGAGCAGTTTCGTGTATGGACAACCAATGACCAGTGAGCATCCACTAGACAGTCTTCAAAGATTAATCACAAAAGCTGACATTCCAAAACTGATGTCCACGCACGGTGCTCGCGCCTTTAAATACCTCCCCCCTCATTTACAGCTTCATCACCAGTCGAACCAAGAGTTGACCGTGCCTCTCAACCTCACTGTGAAATCTCAAAATGTTGACAGTGATGAAGAAGAAGAACGCTTGCGTCCTGAAGATGATTCATTATCTGATTATGAAGCCGCCAGCTCACCAGCAAATAGTGACGGTGATCCCATGGAATACCGCTGCACGGCCTGCAGTCGGAAATTTGCTTCAAAAGGGTCCTACAGATATCATTTAAGTCGATGTCACCTATCAAGTGTAAAGCGTTATGGGATAAAGGAAGCATTCAATATGAGTCCATATGTGTATCTTCCTCTTGACCATACAGCTAAGTTCTCAAAATATTATGAAATGGCAAGAGAACTTGCCAATAAGAGAAAATAACATAAAACTATACTTAGTCCATGAAATGGTAGAGTTTGTTCAAATAGGAAGAATTTTATTAAATTGTTTAAAAATGGTTGCATAAAATGTACATTTTTATGCACAAGTCACATAATTTTGCATTTGTTCTGAAATTTGTTTTTGCTTGAATTTTACATTTAAAAAGGGAAATCACATGACTTTTTCTCCACTTAGGTATGTAGATATCAGCAGTATTTAAATGAAGTTATCGTTGTAAATAATTTCTTCTTTTTTACTGGTTAAAATGTTTTGAGCTATGAAATATTCAAAGTAACTTAAGATTGATAGCACTCTAAACTGTAACTTTAATATCTTTTATTATAAACATAAAATACTGATATTTGCTGATGTTTATTCTGACTGTAAAAGTTCATTTAGGTACTTATGTATATATCATGTATATGTGAAAATTAATATACAAGGTTCAGTTTGTATTTATATTGGTAAGGAGGCCATTCTGCTAAAGACTCAAAATTATAGTCCACGTGCAAGTTTTTAAGGTAAATACTGTATCATTTAACTGGGCTTCTCAAAAAAAGTGTGGAGAACAACTAAAGAAGATGCATTTTTATTTGCAGTAGAACTTCGATGGTTCTTACTCGCCGGGACTTGACACATTACTTTGACTTAAGGGTTGTTTGAGCCATTAGTATTGTTCAGCATCATACCATACATGTACATATCTCGATATAGGATTCCACCTGGGACCAGATAAGTGGATTGAGCTACATGTGGTGTTCAAGCCATCCGTGTTTGAGCCAATGAAGTTCTACTGTTTTTTTATATTATCATAGCATTGCATCTTATATACGGTAATCTCATTTGTTAATTTTAACTTTATACCTTATTTATATTTAAGTACGAGATCTACAAGATAAAACATCTGAATATAATTCCCAATCAAATGCTTCATTGAATTGTATTTCTACTATTGTACTTGATATACACATTAAATAAATCTGTTACTTCGATATTTTCGGTGACCCATTTTAACTGTAACTCAGGATTAAAATTCTAAACTCGTGTAAAATTCAGAACAAAAATAATTTGACAGGTAAATTAGCAATTACTGTATTTGCTTACTACAGAAAGAATAATTTCGGAAAAGTGCATCGTAATGTAACAGAAAATGTCTGAAAGTCTTACTCTTACTCCAAAATGGGTGTTTGATAGTTTTTAAAAATAATAATGAGATTTTAAGTTTAAAACTCAGACTTAATATCTCTGTTATTTTACAGGTATTAGAAATATAATGTGACAATTACTACAAATACAACAATTATTATAAATACTACAAAATTTATTTAAATTCTACAAATCTAGAAATTACTACAAATACAACAACTACTACAAATACATGTAGAAACTAAATTGTAATGGTAATATAACATAAAATGTCTGAAAATCATAACTTCCAGTCTTTCACCATTACTGAATCTTTTATAATTTTAAATCATTGACTAAGCTGGATCAATGTAGGTCCAGAGGACTGTAAGCTGGATCAACTAGGTCCAGAGACTAAGCTGGATCAGTGTAAGTCTAGAGGACTGCAAGCTGGATCAGCATAATCCAGAGGACTGTAAGCTGGATTAATGTTAGTCCAGAGGACTGTAAATTGGATCATTTAGGTCCAAAGGACTAAGCTGGATCAATGTAAGTCCAGAGGACTACAAGCTGGATCAATGTAGTCCAGAGGACTGTAAGTTGAATCAATGTAAGTCTAGAGGACTGTAAGCTGGATCATTGTAGGTTCAGAGGACTGTAAGTTGGATCAATGTTGGCCCAGAGGACTGTTAACTGGATCAATGTAAGTCCAGAGGACTGTAAGCTGGATCAATGTAGGTTCAGAGGACTGTAAGTTGGATCAATGTAGGTCCAGAAGACTAAGCTGTAGCAATGTAGGTCTAGACAACTACATGCTAGGTCAATGTAGGTCCAAGGGACTGTAAGCTGGTGCATTGTTGTTCAGAGGACTGTAAGTTGGATCAATGTAGGTCCAGAGGACTAAGTTGTACCAACGAGGTCTAAACGACTACATGCTAGGTCAATGTAGTTCCAAGGGACTGTAAGCTGGTGTATTGTTCTTCAGAGGACTGTAAGCTAGACCAATGTAGGTCCAGAGGACTATAAGCTGGATCAATATAGGTCCAGCTATAAAGCAAGATTCGTGTTTTTCTTCTCCAACATTATTTATACCATTGTCACTGCACAGAAAATTAATAAGAATATGTTTGTTCAGATAATTTGTTAATTGGAGGATGCAATCATGCACTAAACGTTGTACATAATTGCTCTTGACAATCTTTCGTATATATTGCCTATGCTTTTATAATGTTTAAGATTTTATTACTAATTGTCCAATCATGTTACAGTTTGTACATTTTGCCTTTGTAAGGTACATTTGCACATAATACTTGTTCAGCATTGCTTCAGCCTTAGAGATGCTGTAATATTTTATGTATACAAATGTATGTGTATTTCAAAAAAACAAAAAACAAAACAAGAGCTTTTGACAAGTGCCTATTTATTTTTGAGAATTTATAAATTGATACAATAATGACCTTAATAGATGTGGCATTGTTACCAGAATAAAAAAGTTCTACAAATTTATCCATTAAAAAATGTTAATATAAGTCAAAATTATACTTGAAACTAAACTTTCATCTATAAATGCTCAAATAACATTGTTCTGACAATTTGAAATATTTTATTCATCTGAAGCATGATACTGGAGGCCAGACAAATTTCAGGAGTTGGAATAATATATTACCAGACATTTTGTAAAAGTTTTAATCTCTTATACCAATATAAATCAAAATCTACATATTATTAGAACAATAAAAAGGCATTTGTTCAAAATTCTTGTTTTATTTGAAGCATCACTGTTGTATATAGCAGTAATATGATCTAGTGGTTATAAGATGAAAGTAAACTAGAAGCCGTATATTGTACTTCATCTGTGTATCGTTACTTACAGCTTACACTATATTTGTTAATGTGTCTGTTAATGACACAATTTGTTTTGACTATATTTGTTTACTTACATGTACTCTTTCTTTTTTTTAATGAAGAAAAGAGAAACAACATAATTTTTGTCTTCATTGTTTTAACTGTTGTTAAACTATTGGGCTCTCTTGAACAGACAGTGTTTCTGATTTATTTTAAGAATATTTTTTTTATTTTACCTTTTTCTGTTTATCCTCAGTTTCCTTCCCAACTACTCTTCTCTTAAGTAAAGATAAATAAACAGGACAGTATCTAGCTTTGCCCCAGCCCTTAGACATCATGTTCCTACGATGTAAAGGCTGACCAATTCTTAACAAGTGCTTGGTGATAAATTAAGTTTAAATATAAAATATAGAAAAATAATCTTTGATAAGACCTGCATATCAGTGACAGTTGCTGTCTATTACAATAGCAGATGCATTGTGGGAAAGCTTAACATTTTAGTGCAAGCATATTAAAGATTTCGGAAGTTTTATGCACATTTTTTAAATCCTATTTATCAACATAATTTAAAAGTGATAATTGCTTGACAAGGAGATGTGCAACAGGTGCAGACAAGCATCAATTTATTACAATTAATGTTTTTACGAAATAATAGATTACATTGCCACACCAGTTGGAGTAACCAAAATCACTCCCTTTGTGAAAGATCATAAAAAAGCAAAACAAGTAAACAAAACTCACAAGAACTCTTTGAGAATGTCATTAATATTTAAATATATCTAGGTAATTGTAATAGATTGCTTAATGATAATTAATTACAAAATTAATTACAAATTAATTACAAAATGTAATTAATATAAATGTGTACTTTGTACAAAACTTACAATATTTATCATTCGGGTTAGAAAAGAAATGTTGACAAAAAAACAGAATGTTTGCGTTTGCTTGTAGTTTGAGTAGAAAAAACCAAATACATGTGCAGTCAAATCTGTCTTAAGCAGCCAGTCAAGGGAAGGAGCAAAAGTGGCCTTTAAATACAGGTTGTTGTTTAATGCAGGTTAATTTTCTCTGAAATTATATAAATTGGAAATAACGAATGTGGCTGCTTAAGACAGGTGGCTGCTTAATAGAGGTGACTGTTTTTGACGATGTATTTTAACAAATTTTACTTTTTTAAGACTAGTGTTTCAATTCTGTTTCAGTTTCAAGCTAACATTAAGTATTTTTATCCCACTGGATCCCTCAGTAAGTTAACACAACATCACCAACAGTCTGATAAATTTGTTATTTGTGAAATTGCACATGTATAATTTTATAATGTGTGTATAATATCTCTGTCAAAGTTTAACAAAATTAAATCATTGATGGACATATTTTATGCCTTTGAATAAGATATTTACCAAACTTAAACAGTAGCAGAAGCGCTTGAAGAGGATCTTAATCAAACTTACAAAGTAGTATAACTTCTCAGTTATGTGCCCTTGAATTGGATCTTACCAAAATATACACAGTAGACTTAGTTCTCAGTTATGTGCCCTTGAATGAATATTAACCAAACGTACACTGTAGACTAAGTTGTCAGTTATGTGCCCATGAATTGGATCTGTAACCCAAATATATACACTGTAGACTAAGTTCTCATTTATGTGCCCTTGAATTGGATCTTACCCAAATATATACACTGTAGACTAAGTTCTCATTTATGTTCCCTTGAATTGGATCTTACCCAAATGTACACTGCAGATTAAGTTCTCAGTTTTGTGCCCTTGAATAGGATCTTACCCAAATATATACACTGTAGACTAAGTTCTCATTTATGTGCCCTTGAATTGGATCTTACCCAAATATATACACTGTAGACTAAGTTCTCAGTTATGTGCCCTTGAATTGGATCTTACCCAAATATATACACTGTAGACTCTCAGCCAAAATCAGTCTCATCTTCATATATAACTATGTGATTTACAACCAAACATCTTAAAATTAAAATTCTACATTGAACCAAATTGATGTAGCTTATAACATACTGTTGTCTTTCCAACTACATAGTTTGATATCTCTTTCATAGTACATGTAATAAGGTACGTATTAAATGTATAACATATTGCCCTGCGAAAATATACAAGTATGTATAACTATATGCTTCAACCATGAGCCAATAGTGTCAACTGGGTGTGGCAGTTTTTTGTTACAAAGATCTTGGTGGGGGACCCCTTTCACAAATTTTCGTAAGAGTACACTTATATACGAAGAAATGTTGACACTTACAGATGTTTCCTTTATGCAAACATATTTTAAAAGAAAAATTGTTTACAATGTTTTCAAAAGTTTCTGTGATTATGTTAGTGAAACACGTAATGAATTCTGCAACTTTTTGTAACTCTGATAAGGTTGTGAGCATTAATGAAACACCAAGATAGTAAATTTACAATTTTAACAACTGTTTTTAAGATGGGCAACTATTCAGCATTTTTTATCAACTTTTTCTCTGTAAAAGTCTTATTATCTGCAAGATTTACACTTTATTGTCCATGAAACGTTACTTAAAGATATTTCCTGGTAGGGCATGGCAGGTACACTTCTCATCAATCATCAGGGAATGATTTTGCTGTTCTAGTATAGCCTTGTATATCTTGAATGGCTGGTAAAACACATTCATTATCTCTTGTTATGTGTCCTTTTTAAACAAATCAAAAGTATTGTTTTTACAATATCACATGCTATATCTGTCAATAAATGCATAAAGCAAATAACAACAGGCATACCTGTAATAGGCACATGTTAAAAACAAATTAGCTTATTGCAAAATTGCTATTGGCAATATTAACTAAAATCTGCTAAGCTAAACATGGACAAATAAACTTATCTCAGATCTGCAGTATACAAACATGAACAAATAAACTTTTCTCAGGTCTTAAGTATACAAACATGAACAAATAAACTTTCTCAGATCTGCAGTATACAAACATGAACAAATAAACTTATCTCAGATCTGCAATATACAAACATGAATAAATAAACTTATCTCAGATCTGCAGTATACAAACATGAACAAATAAACTTATCTCGGATCTGCCATATACAAACGTGAACAAATAAACTTATATTTATCTCATTCTTCTTTATACAAATACAAACAAATGAACTTATCTCAGATCTGCTACAAGAAAATTAATGTACCTCAGATCTGCTGTACACAAGTTGATAAGCAAATTAACATATTTTAGATATGCTATATACAAACATTAACATCTCGGATGAGCTATAAAAGAGCATATTTCAGATCTGCTGCACATGTTATAAGCAAATTTAATTTATGTGCTCTACAAAAATTATAAGGAAAACAAAAAAAACAAAAAACCTTATCTCAGATCTGCTATAAGTAAAGTGACATATCTGGGATAATATTTATACAAATATACAAAACAAGCAAGTTCCCAATGGTTGTGGTGTCAGAGGTGCTGTCACCCAGTTCTGTGGTACCAAACAGATGCTGACACTTGGTACTGTGGTGTTTGGACTGTGCTGGCACCTGGTACTGTGGTGTTTGGACTGTGCTGACACTTAGTACTGTGGTGTTTGGACTGTGCTGGCACCTGGTACTGTGGTGTTTGGACTGTGCAGACACTTGGTACTGTGGTGTTTGGATGGTGCTGACACATGGTACTGTGGTGTTTGGACTGTGCAGACACTTGGTACTGTGGTGTTTTGACGGTGCTGACACATGGTACTGTGGTGTTTGGACTGTGCAGACACTTGGTACTGTGGTGTTTGGACTATGCTGACACATGGTACTGTGGTGTTTGGACTGTGCTGACACTTGGTACTGTGGTGTTTGGACTGTGCTGACACTTGGTACTGTGGTGTTTGGACTGTGCTGACACATGGTACTGTGGTGTTTGGACTGTGCTGACACTTGGTACTGTGGTGTTTGGACTGTGCTGACACCTGGTACTGTGGTGTTTGGACGGTGCTGACACTTGGTACTGTGGTGTTTGGACTGTACTGACACCTGGTACTGTGGTGATTGGACGGTGCTGACACTTGCTACTGTGGTGTTTGGACTGTGCTGACATCTGGTACTGTGGTGATTGGACTGTGCTGACACATGGTACTGTGGTGTTTGGACGGTGCTGACACTTGGTACTATGGTGATTGGACTCATGTACAGACACTTTGTACTGTGGTGATTGGACTGTGCTGACATATGGTGCCGTGGTGTTTGGACTGTGCTGACAATGGTACTGTGGTGTTTGGACTGTGCTGACACCTGGAACTGTGGTGATTGGACTGTGCTGACACTTGGTACTGTGGTGTTTGGACTGTGCTGACACCTGGTACTGTGGTGATTGGACTGTTCTGACACTTGGTACTGTGGTGTTTGGACTGTGCTGACACCTAGTGCTACTGATTCCCATAAAGGAGTGGCATTGAAATATTGCATATATGCTTTACTACTTAATTTAATTTTACTTCCCAGAGGTCAATATAAACTGATACACCTAACAGGTAGTTGGTGATTTGTCATTAAGATGGCACTAGCAACACATGTTTCTGATAGTCTAACAGGTACGTTAAAAAAAGTGTATTTTTTTATAGATCATACTCTCCAACTTAAAGGTATTGATTATTAAAATGGTGATAGAAATTAGATTTCTACATTATGTTCCTGAAAAGGTTGAATGTTACTACATTACATACCGGTAATACCTATGGTACATAAATTAGAGCTTTACATGAGAGATATATGTGATAGAAACTTGACTGATTGAATGTCAAGCTGTTTGAAGATAAACTTGTGTTTAATTTATCAGTTGAGTATAAGAATATAAGTACAAGATCAAAAAGAAAAAAAAAAGAGAAGAAATGTTATACAAAGTATTTTGCTTAATTAGATTGTCAAGAAAAAGGCAAAATTAAACTTACCGTAAAAGTGTTTTTAAATTTCAAAGCTCATTCAAAATTAGGACATTCTTCTTAACATTATTTAGTTACTAAGTGTGCAGATACCTGTCAGCAATCAGTCTTGCTCTGTGAGTAAGGCATTCACCCTGTAACTGAAAGCTTGGGTAACAGACTGGCAGTATATTTTTCTTCTTTTACGCTGTGGCCCAATGACATGCCAGTCTTATCATACAACAGCAATCTTGCCTTTCTGTTGCCATGACATGCCAGTTTGATCATACAACAATAATCTTGCCTTTATGTTGCCATGACATGCCAATCTGATCATACAACTTCAATCTTGCCCTTCGGTTGCCATACCAATCTGATCATGGAATATGTCACAAACATGTCAGTAGACCTGCATGTCCAGTGAATAAATTTCATATATTTCTCAACTTGTTAGTTTATACTAATTTATTTTAGCGGAGAGAGAGAGCTCAGAGAGCTTATATGAAGCACACCCTGGGTAGAACTGAGTGAGTGGGTTTTTTTCAGAGGTATGGCGTTGAGCTGGGGGTTGAACCCTTAACCTCTGGTGTGAGTACCCAACATTATCCTCCTCACTACTGCACCACTTGTTTGTTGGTATGACAGATAAATAAGAAAGTGCAGGTGGTTGAAAGGAAACATTGTGGTTTTATATGTACAAAATCATAACTGCTTCTTTTTTTTTCACATGTGTACTAAAAGTGATTTCAATTTCTTTCCTGCGGCATAATATCCTTTGTATCAAGTGTTGTTAAAGACAATTAAATTACAAATAAATAATGTTACTTTTTACCCTCAAAGCTAAATTACATTGATAAATGATTGATGCCGCTGACTGGTGATGGATTTGGTAAAGGTTATTTTTACGACGATTGTCTAATATACCATCATACTTTATAAGGTACAATATGATCTGCAGCATGACTGATGGACTATATTTTTGTAATCGGGGACTATTTTTACCATTCCTGCAGCATGGCTGCTCAGTAATATCACAGCAATCTGTCACAATTACGCTTTCAATCACAATGAATAATTATGGAGGCAGTTTCAGCATGGGACATGTGTTTGAAACAAAAAATAATGTAGCAAGATTTTTTAGAAAAAAAAATCTCTTTATATAATTGTTTGAAATAATTAAAAAATATGTTTGAATCTTAATTATCTGAAAAACACCGATAGAATAATGTAAATTTTCTCTTAATAAACAAAATCTGTTTTGTATATCTGAAGTCAAACAAGTACAAAACGTAACAAATAATCACAACAGAATATAAAATTGTAACAAAACATTCTATGACAACTCATCTTCAAACACTTTGACAATAATGCAGGGCATCACAACAAATCAACTAGAAATGCTACCACAGCTTTATCTCAAAAGAAATTGCAAAACACGTTGACAACAAATAATCTCAAAACAGGTAAAACTCTGATAAAAAATAATCTCAAACACTAATTTAAGATATTCAAACAACAACTAAATCCCAAACTTTTTTCTGAAAACAACTCTTTTACATGAAAAACTAACTTTTTTTTATTTATAACATTAAGTTTTTATATGGATATAAACTGTATAAAATAATATTTTTATTTTTTTTAAAAATTTCGAAGCTATGATATGATGTGATAAAACATAACAATGACAAAAGATTGATACCAGACATGGTCTCCACTCCCCCATTGCAATAAGGAATGCACCTGTAGAATCTCCTATACACCCTTTAATTACCTATACTTCTGTAGCTTTATACAACAAACCCTCCATGGTCTTATTTGAGATTATAAGAATCTGTCATGGGTGTAGGTTGAGATAAGCATGGGTGTAGGTTGAGATAAGGATATTTCAACCTTGGGTTTCACTATATTTATCAGAACCAAGGCTCCTATAAAACAAGCAGAGCAGTAGTGTAGTGGACAGAGTGTTGGCTGCTCAAGTCAGAGGTTGCGGGTTTGAACCAATGCCTCTAAAAAAATAAAACACTCTTGGTACAAATAAAATAAAATAAATTAGTAAGAACTAAAACATTGATACCATTGGACAGAATCTCATTATCACAATCTTAAACCTTTTCTTGCATAACATCAAAAAATTGTTATGTTTTTCTAGTGAAATACTTCGAGATTACTTTTAGGAATGTGTTGCATCTATTTTATGAGCACATGCATTTTATCTTGACCCCAGAGTGAGATTGAAATACCATGCACCATTAAAGTGACACAGGTTCTTATAGAGTGTGCAAGAAAATAATAATATATACATACACATACATAAAAAGTAACTGTAAATGTTTTGGGACAAGTCTTGGGCAACATGGCATGCTTTTAAATGATACATGTAATGTTATTTCCGTAACAGTTCTGAATTTTTTTTAAAATCATTTTCTGTGAGCTCAAGTACACCTTAGTATATATATGTAGTTTTGATTGTTATCACATTTATCTTTACAATTGTCACATATCATAAATGTAAGTGATTATTTTGTAAATTATTTATTAATTGATTTGAACATTGAATTAGATCATAGTTTTGATCTCATTTCCTATTTGAAATTTACAGAGGTCAAGATAGATCAATGCCACCCCAAGGCTGTTTTATATAAACATGTACATTTTTGTATGAGGTGAGTATACATGTGCATTGTTGTTACGGGGTGAAATTTGTGATTGTTTTTATCAATGCTTTCATCAACCGCATTGAGAGTGATTTCTGTAAGCCATGTGGCTTGTTTCTCATTTGATTTAAAGTTAATAATTAACTATTGTATGGTAGATCTTCTTTTTTTTTTTATAAAGAATCATCACAAAGTGAAGGCATGGCCTAGTTAGTGTTTGTTATAAGAAAGGTTTTGGAAATTTTATGTAAAGCTGGTTACCCAATAAAAAATGATGGATTTTTGTTGTACATGAATAAACATCATTTTGCATTTGTGATAAAATTTATTTGATTTTAGAAATCACCATTTTGGGATAGTTCCACTATGCCTTTAATGTTTGTGATTTTAGAAATCACCATTTAGGGAAAGTTCCACAATGCCTTTAATGTTTTTGTTTCAGAAATCACCAATTTGGGATAGTTCCACTATGCCTTTAATGTTTTTGATTTTAGAAATCACCAATTTGGGATAGTTCCACTATGCTTTTAATGTTTTTGATTTAAGAAATCACCAATTTTGGATAGTTCCACTATGCCTTTTATGTTTGTGATTTTAGAAAATCACGATTTTGGGATAGTTCCACTATGCCTTTAATGTTAGTGATTTTAGAAATCATCATTTTAAAGTAGTTCCATCTTAAACTGTAATCTTTTAATTCAGATATCCCTTTTCCATGTAATGATCTTATTTCAGATATCGCAATTTTGAGCTATTTCAAAGAAAATGAATTGACTTAGTTTAGAGAGATAATAATATAACAGTGAAAATCTATATTAGTCATGTTTTTAACAAAGCAGGTGTTCCTTCCAGAACATCTGTCACATGAGTTACAACTGTTTGAAAGCCCAAATCAGATATTACATAAAAAAGCATAATATTACTGCATTCACATCAGGTTACAATATCATTGACAGAAATAAATTTCTGTACAAACAAGTTTATTTGAGGGACTTGTTCACTGGATTATTAGCTTGCGGTGCTCTTGTTTTTCTTCTAAACCTTGTTACTTTATCATTGAATAGCATGAGCAGAATTTATTTAATAAGCTTTGTTTCAAACTAGATTGAAGATTTTTTTAAATGTTCTCTTTTAATATTGTAAGCACATTGTTCCTACCTGGTATGCATTTTTATTATAAGAGTATCAATGAGGCACTGCTTCACTTTTTATTCATTATTTAATGATATCACTTCATTTATGGATATCATTCAATCAACATCATGATTTATATGATTAAGTAATTTTTGATTTCAGTAAACTAATTATTGATATCCATTAATCAGTTATGCATATCACAAAATGGATTAAATGATATCGTAAAAAAATAGTAAGATATTTCCGTTTTATGATATCAAATAATTGGATTTGATGATATCAAGAAATACATTTGTGATATAAACAATCATTATAATGATACATTCTAGATATCAAATACAGTTTACAATATCAAAAAAGAAATAAAAATATGAATGTCTTAAAAGACATTGAGTGCACAATATTATTAGATTGATTTATTAATAGAATGAAATTAGTACATGGATTCTAGATATTAATTAAAAAAAGAATAAAAAGTAAAATGCCACCCTTTTAGCATAAACTTTGTTTTAAGACAATTTTCTATGACAATTGTTTAGTACTTGTTATGTAAGCTATAATGTGTAAATGATTTATCAAGTTTTAACTTACATGCTGTTGAAAGCCTTAAAAATGTAGAAATCCTTTATATATGCCATATCAAAACTTATTACATGTATATACAATTGATTTTGTATTCATTATGTCCATGGGCTACAGTTCCCTGTTAAATGTCTGATTACTCTTTATATCTGTTTTTGTCTGAAAAACCATGTTTAATATTGTTGCAGTTAAAACTGGCACTAATTGATATGTATTTAGATACACTAATTAACCAAACAAATGCAGATATTAAAAATAATGTTTTCGTAATAACACGATTCTTTTTTCTCTCCTTTTTTAAACAAAAATAATGTGAAAACCCAAAAATTTGTCAAAGATGATTCCAATATTTTTTACAGAAATTTATTCTCCATCCAGCGTTCTTCATCTGTATCAATCAATATAATGGATGAACTTAATCTTCAGATAACCTTGTTATAATGATAGGAAACATTTACCTATTTATCAGAGTGTAATGTAACCAAGGGACATAACTCTTAAATCTAAAGGAGTTGAAATAATAGCAACTGTCAGAATTATTTGGCACATGTTCTAGTTCACCTGCATAAGTCAAGAGAGAATGTTTTAGTTGGTTAAAGTGTAACCAAAAGTTCCTATATATTTGGAAGAACATGTCAGGGTGGAAATTTGATGTGTTCAATTTAAATTGTTTGTTATCCCAATGAAACATTTCAGTTACTTCCTACAACAAATTGTAATGCAAAATTGTATTCAAGTTGAAATTCAAGCTTTTTAAAATTTCATGCTTTTTTAATCTTTATCTGAGTTATTTCCCTTTATCATACTTCGTCATTGTGATATAATCTGTCAATTATGTCGCCATTCATAGTGATATATATTTACCTAGTTACCCCCCTTTATTATATTACAGGTATGTGATAGAGACATTTTTGCTTTACTTACACTTGGCTTTACATTCTTATATACTTATAATCTGATATATATATCACAATTTGTTTTCTTTAAATGTCAGTGATTTTCCATGGTTAACGATGTTATAATAAATACATTGAATTGTATATATTTGTTTCTATTTCTTTTCATTTCCAATTTGTTGTGATTTATACAGGCAATGTAATATCCCTCTAACCTAAACCATCTATGACTGCAACAGATGTGAAGTTTAGTTCATTAACTGGAAAAACGTTGGTCATTTGCATCTCTCAGCTGAGTTGGAGTTGAACTCTGTTCAAAATCTGGTAATTAATCTGTGTGGTGTCAAATGAGTGATGGCCTAGAATAGGACAGATAGCTCATGTATGTTGTAAGAGGCAACAATTTGAGAATACGACAGAATTTACTGAAATTCTGCAATGCCGCCGATATCAAGTTTGTAGGTTCATTCTGCATTTTCATTTGATGTTTTTTTTAAACAACCTGCATTTTAATTTGTTTTTGTACCTTGACTCTTCCTTCCTGTTGGGGGTCATATAGCTTATCAAATCTACACTTTCTGTCATGCTTGCTATCACAATGGTACGAGGGGCTGTCCATGACCTAAATGATGCAAAGTAGTCTCCCCTTGGTATACTGTTCAGATACTGAAAAATTGCAGACCCAAGGGCACTTCAAGTAGCTAAGTGTTTACCTGCGAACATATTTTTTAGCATAGGAAATAGGAAAAATCACAGGGGCTTAGGTCAGGGGAATAATGGGGGTGTTGAACTTGAATAACCATTTCTTGTTCTAAGAAAGATTGTACACTTTCACTTTTGTGGGTAGAAGCATTGTCATTAATAAGCTGTATGCCTTCAAAACCTTATCTTTGGCGTTTATTTTGATAAAACTTTTTAACAGACATAAGTATTTTATCTTTGTAAAACTTGCCTGTAATTGTTCTACCCTCTTTACAAGGAATTTGTGCAACAGGAGACTAGAAATGAAGAAAATGGCATATAAAACCTTGGTGCTTCTTGTCCTTTTTGCTATGACCGGCCTAGCCTGATTTTTACCGAGCCGTTGTTTGTTATTGATGTGCTGTTTGGGTTCAAAATAATAAACACAAGTTTATATTTTATCAGAAGTTTTTCACAGTATAAACAAAATGTACTGTAACTTGGATAGTTTGCGTTTATAGGGTCATTTCTGAGTAACAAAGCAAGAGATTGCTGTCTTGTCATCCATTGGCTCTCCTGAGATTATTGTTGCATAATATTCTCACATTGTTTGTGTTATATTCTAACATTATCATTTTTCTGAAACATCAAATACCCGGTACCCAGTACAGCCATTTTGCATAAAAATGTGAATAAAACTCATGTAAACTCACCACCTAAACTAGATATACGCTAATAAAATTGTCAGTTTTTGAAACTAATGACCACCCTAAAATGTTATTAGTAGATTCGAATAGTAGATAGTAGAGTAATAGAGAAGTACTGAAACATCAATAAATCTGAAAATAATCTTAGAATACAGAAAAATCATTGATTATAAATGCGTAAATACAATGAAAATATGCAGTCACTTGTACGCCTTCTGTATGATCACTTGCCAATTTTCCTGAGTTTCTTTGTACAGTCACTTGTGGAATGTAGTGAATTAAAAAAATAATTCTGTCCATTTCAGATATCCTGGATGGCATATACAGAAAATGTCTGTTACTAAATAATGAACCTATGAAGGGGATCAACTAGTGCGGCTAACCAATTAGTTAATTTGTAACCGTTTTATCGCTAAATCTGTAACTGGACGGTTACCCAGATAATGGTTTCAGCACTCTTCCGCACTGATACTGTTGTGTATGATTTAATTTCCAGTTTAAAATTTACAGTGTAATTTGTTATGGAATACAACTTTGACAAAACAATTTGAATATTTTATTTTTGCTAATAAAATATTTGTATCACACTAAACAGAAACTTTCATCTCGACCACTAAATATCTACAATAACGCAGGTAACTACCCCCCCCCCTCTCCCCCCCCCTCCCCCAACACATGTTACCAATATAATGAACAGATCTTGTACATTACAATTAATGGATAAGGCCACATCTAATTTGCTTATTTTGACAAACAAAACAACCTTATATGAAAAAATATATGAATATAATTAAAAATAAAAAAATGAATGTCACATACACATATAACCAACACAATAAACAGCCTAAACCTAATATATGACAGAAATAATTATGAAAACTACTTGCTTGTTTTGACAAACGAGTTAACTATGTGCAAAAAAAACATCACAAACTTGCTCAGTCTAAATACTTTTAAACTTTAACTGTAGCATTTATGGTGATGGATAATCTATGCATCAGACCTCATTTCTTCAGGTGTTATGTGAGGCTAGATAGCCAAATCTATACTTTGCCACAGTTTTTGCAATCATGATCATGAATAGCCCTAGAATCATGTCCCTGTAATGTGTCTTTGGTTGCAAAGTCATTGGGGCACACATGACATTGAACTCTTTCAGCAGTACTGCTACACATATTTTGATGTCTAACCCTTTACTTCATATAGACGCCTTTGGACACCTCTAATATAGACACCTTTTGACACCTCTAATATAGACACCTTTGGACACCTCTAATATAGACACCTTTTGACACCTTATATAGAAGGCTTTTGAATTATTGGGTGAATCATGTTTATATTAACTGACAGAGTGGAAAACAGTGTAGGAAGTGTTCAGATTGCTCGTTACAAGCAATCTGAACTCTTCCTGCACTGTTTTCAAAGGCCTTCTGAGATTGGTGCTGGAAAAAGCATATCTATGGAGTAAAGGGTTAAGAAGACTTTTCCTATAGGCGAATGTTGCTTAACATGTCTTTGTGCTGAAATGTGCAATGCCAATGTTATGTCCTTTCTGACACAAATTGCAGGTGAATTTATGAACTGTCCTGTTATGTTAAGCCCTTCTGCAGATATACATATCTTCCCACAGTCATTACACAAGAAACATTTTGTTGATGATGACAAAGAACCTTACAATTTATTGTTTTTTTCCATCAAGTTTTTCATGTGCAGTCTTCTCATGTGTCTCTTGAAATAAAACATAAGTTTTGTACTGTATTCACATTTTGAACATCTATATTCAGTGCCCACTTCAATGAAACTCTCACCTATGCCTTCAATTCAAATGATTCGTCCATTTTGTGATGTACTGCATCAAACTACAATATATAAAACAGTAATTTAATCATTAGGGCTCACAAGCGATTGTACAGTGAACTCACAAGTGACATTACAGTAGTATTTTCCTTGAAAAAAAGACAAGGCAAATGACTGCAGAGTTTCTTTGACCCTGCATGGGAATAAGTAGATATTACTTCCAAAATACAACATTTGTTTAAGTATCATATGCAGATATTGGTCTAATAATATCACCATAGTTAACCTATAAAGTTAAAATTGTCAGAGAAGTATTTTTTTAAAACAAAAAGGGCCGTTTTACACCATCAAATGGACAATATCAATATTGGCAAGAAATCCTATACATGTATATGCATTGCCAGGAAACACATGCAATGATAACTGGTCCATAACTGGCTACTATTACAACTTAAGACAATTAGTACATGTTTAAATCTTTAAAAACATTGATAACATACCTGCACAACCGCCGAAACTTTCGAATGCTCTCGCTTTGTTAATCACAAATGACTGGACTAAACTCAATATATCCAAGTGACTGTACAATTCCTTTATACACTGTGTTTTTTAGCACAATCTAAACGCTTGGCCTTTTGGTCAGGTGTCAGCTAGTGGGGTATCCATCTATCACAAAGCTTCTTTAATTTCAAATAGTCAGAATATGATGTACGGTTCCTTCTGAAATGCCTAAACTAAAAGCTATCTGGCAAACAATATACTGTCCCTCTTCTTCTACCATAGCTCTAACAGCTCTAGGCCTACCTAGGCAGTTATCTTCTTGCAGGCTATGCTGACCCTCCCCCACCCCCATAAATTTCTTAACCCAAAAACTGTACTTAATGTTACAGTAGAACTATCATGTATACAACACAATTCAGAATAAATCTCTTTTGTGAAAACTGCAAAGAAACTCGGGCTTTAATGTAAGCCCTTATTGCTAATTTTTCTTCAGGTTTCGATATGTCATTGAAATATAGCCACTGTACACGAGTGTGTATAACTCAACAATGAATATCTTGGTCAAGTATAATTGGAATAAATTAAGAATTTGTAGGTGTGCTGAATAAACATCCCCAAGCCCCAAACAACTCCTTAAGTTTTTTCATGTTTTTACGCAACATTGTTTCTACAAAAGGCCATTAGTGACAGAATTTATTGAATGCCCCTCGTACTCCTGTCTTTATTGATTGAATATGTAGCGTCATTTTTATGCCATCGAGGGCTAACAGATAATCAGTTAACCTAACCACTGTTTCCTGGGATTAACCAGTACTCGAGCACATCCCATCTCCGCAAGTAACTGATAACTTTCCCACTTGAATCAGTGGTGAGAGACGAATGATAATGAGACACAATGTCGTATATAAATCATCACGGAGACGGTTGCCGGGCGAGGGATTCGAACTCACAACCCCTGGCTTGACAGTCAGACGTGTAACCGACTGAGCTAATCAGGCCCGGCTCCTGTCTTTAACAATTTTTATGAAAATATTAGCAATAAGTTTTATCATCATCTGTACATTTGAAAGCTGTCTTCACAATATATCTAATAAATGTTTAGTGTACAGCTACTTCCATTTTTATACGTCAATTCTGTCTTTTGGCTTGGGTTCCATCAACATTTTAAAGTGCATACTTAACAAATGAACAAATCTAAATAAAGTTTGCAGGTGATCAAGTTTTAAGACTGGCTACAATTACTCTACATTATAATGTTGATATTAATCACAGAATAGTAAAAACATAGTTATATTTTTTAAGCAAATTTTGGTGGAACAGAACCCATGTCAATTTAAATGTTAGAGTGTTTTTTAGATCACCTGAAAGTTTGTTTCAAGGGACCTTTTACGATTGCCTTTTGTCCGTTATCATGCGTCCGTTAACAATTGACATTTTCAACTTTTTCTCTAAGATTGTAAGCTAAATCATAATGAAATGTAAGCAGCTTTGGTACCTAAGGATGAATAAAAATTGTGAATTGCATGGTCCCACCCCTCTTGGGCCGGAACCAAAACAGTCACATTTAAGGTAAACTTCTTATTACTATAGGAAGCACTGGGAAATAAATTGTGAACATGATTATGGACGTAAATGGGTCCTTTATAAAAATTGTGAATTGCATGGTCCCACCCCTCTGGGGCTGGAGCCAAAACAGCCACATTTAAGGTAAACTTCTTATTACTATAGGAAGCACTGGGAAACAAATGGTGAGCATGATTATGGATGTAAATGGGTCCTTTATAAAAATTGTGAATTGCATGTCCCTGGGCCGCATGGTTTAACCCTGGTAGTGGGACCTACTTTACTCAATCTTTATAAGAGAAAATGACAAAAAATAACATTTCTGATAACTGAATACTCATTTAAATGGTTTTTGGTGTGATTTGTTGATGCTGAATGACGGTTAATGCTTATTTGTTATTGACCAGTTGGAAAATAGATTCATATAGCTTTATGTCATCAAGAATAATCAGGTGACCATTGAGGCCCATGGGGCTCTTGATTATTGATACAATACTTGGTGTTTTTATGTATATGGCAATTATATATCATAATTATTTAGAATTATTTTACAAATTTCATACAGGTTAATAACTTAAAATGACAATAACAGATATTTTGTGTTCAAAATAGGTTTCATGTGTCACATATGGTTATCTTTTAATAAGATCTCACTTCCCCCCACATGTCATTGATGTTTTAATGATGTTTTTGTTTTGTAAATCACACATCTAACATCAACTTCAATAATATTGGATTTTTAACATTGTTAAATATATGAAAATGCTTCAATTACATATATGTATACAAGTTACCTGGTCTGTCTGATAGTTACATGGTTTGCAGTCAGCTTGTCAAAATGGTTTACATTGTGTTTATTAGACTAGTTTCCACTGTTGTCTACTCAGTCAGTGTGTAACGGACGGAAATTACAATTTTTCACAAATTAAAGGGGCACAAATCTACAATATCAACCCCCGAAATTAAATTTAGCCTGTGTTTTGCCATTATAAACATTGTATAACAATTTCAAAAGAATTGATTTAGGCATTTTTAAGTTATTGCACGCAAAGCAAAGTGTGACAATTTTTCACAAATTAAACGGGCACAACTCTACAACAGCAAAAGTCACAACCCTGAAAATCAAAACTAGCCTGTATTTTGTCATTATAAACATTGTATTAAAATTTCAAAAGATTTGATTCAGCCATTCTTAAGGTATTGCATAGAAACCAATGTCTAGCGGACGGACGAACCAAAATCAGTGTCTCCCGCATTTTCACAAAGCGGGGGAAAACAAAGCGACTGTTTACAGGAACAGATGAATATGGACCCCATTTATTTTATCTATACGGAATGAAAATTAGAGCACTCAACACATGCTTATAATTTAACAAAATATTTAATCAATTAGTAACAAATAAATTCTGTCATGACAAGTTAAAACAATAATATCATTTCATAAATACATCATGTTTTGTTGTCATATCATATATTAAAAAATTAAGTACAAGAAATATTAAATATCGGACCAACATGCACGACGGACATCTTCAGCATGCAATAGAAACTAAAAATTAATCAAGTAAGCCTATCAAGGGAAATTATACTTTTAAAATATTTATAAAATACTGTCAAGTTCCACAGACATACCTTTAACATGATATGAAAAGTATTGAACAGTTATCCTTGAACTTTCTACTAAATACAGATCTGAACCAGATGTATGCCATCCGCTATAAAAAGATCTGGACCAGATGTATGCCATCCACTAAATACAGATCTGGATCCGATGTATGCCATCTACTAAATACAGATCTGGACCCAATGTATGCCATCCACTATATACAGATCTGGACCAGATGTATGCCATCCACTATATACAGATCTGGATCCGATGTATGCAATCCACTACATACAGATCTGGACCCGATGTATGCCATCTACTAAATACAGATCTGGATTCGATGTATGCCATCCACTAGATACAGATCTGGATCTGATGTATGCCATCCACTATATACAGATCTGGACCCGATGTATGCCATCCACTAAATACAGATCTGGATTCGATGTATGCCATCCACTATATACAGGTCTGGATCCGATGTATGCCATCCACTATATACAGATCTGGATCCGATGTATGCCATCCACTATATACAGATCTGGACCCGATGTATGCCATCCACTATATACAGATCTGGATCCGATGTATGCCATCCACTTAATATAGATCTGGATCCAATGTATGCCATCCACTATAAAAAGATCTGGACCAAATGTATGCCATCCACTAAATACAGATCTGGATCCGATGTATGCCATCCGCTTAATACAGATCTGGACCCAATGTATGCCATCCACTATATACAGATCTGGACCAGATGTATGCCATCCACTAAATACAGATCTGGACCAGATGTGTATGCCATCCACTTAATACAGATCTGGACCCGATGTATGCCATCCATTATATACAGATCTGGATCCGATGTATGCCATCCACTATATACAGATCTGGACCCTGATGTATGCCATCCACTAAATACAGTTCTGGATCCGATGTATGCCATCCACTCAATACGGATCTGGACCAGATGTATGCCATTATTGAAATTTACAGTTTTTCAGAATAATTTAAAACACTGCAACACATAAGAGAAGACTTCATGGAAATCAAATATTTAATTACATACGCAGTATGATCTCAAAATAAATCTCATTTATCAATGCACTAAGCTAACCACTCTCTATACAACAGGGTCCTGGCACCGCCATTTGACCCTGGCAGTGTGCTTCCAAATTTGATTAAATACTATTGAAAGACTATTGAGGTCAATAAATCACGTGACATTGATTTGCATACATTAAAAAGAAAACAGTAAACAGCTTAATTTAGGTGAGAAAAAAATGAAACAATCACATTTCAAAGCTGGATTTTCAAGCATACTATTCAGTGATAATCACATGTTTCTAAAACTATTTTTGCCATGTTTATAACATGTATGTTAGCATTACAAAGGTCTGTTCACTTATTAATACAAATTTATTATAGCTTTATATTGAAGTAAGCTCAAGAGATTTTATGAATCACTTTCGAGTCCATTTCTAGTGTAGAACCAGTACAGGATGTAGTTTTTAAGAAGCCATCAAGCCGAGTCTGCATTCAAACCAACAACTTCGGACAAGAGCCTGCATTGCTTATCATATTTCATCTTATAATCACGAAACAGTAAGAACAAAACATCTGGTGGAAACTCATTTTAAAACATTAAAATCAAGATATTGCTTTTGCAAACAGCAAATGTGATTGTCTGAGGGTTTTCTGCCTTTCATTGCAAGATCAAAACAGAGACACAAAATGACTACCAGTAACTACTGGCACAATGTGTTTATGAATAGCCTTTAAATGGTAAAAACAACAATCTTGCTAAACATGATTATGTCTAAATCTATGGTGTAGAAATGGTAAAGACAAAGTCTTCAGATTAAGATGTGGAAACCGGGAAGACGTGATTTCAAATATAAGAAGACAGTGGGGTATTGCAAGCAATAAGTAAGTCCTACATGTTTACAGGTAGTACTTTGTTAACAAACATGTAGTTAGTGTTTGGAAGGACTCCAAAAGTATTCAAGCTAACTTTGTGGAACTTGGCAGGTTGAAAGATAAAAAATAATTAAGTGATGTAAATGTTCTTTTTGCTCTCTGTCCACATGCAAAGTTTCACAAACCTGGCTCTGATACTTTTTTAAGTAATATTTCCAGACAACGGAGAAAGTTTTGTTGCCATAGCAACCACAATTTTTGTCCGACTGTAAAAAATAAAATGACCTGCATTATCTTCTTATTGCCCTCTACTCACAGGCAAAGTTTCATAAACCTAGCTTGGATACTTTTTGTGTAATATTTACCGTCAGACACGGACGGACGGAGGTAAATTATAATCCCATCAGGTGAAACTGGTAGGGGACCAATAACAAAGAAAGTCAAGTCTCTATTTCCTTAAATGAGGCAGTGTAAATTTTGTTATATGCAATGTATTTAATATAAGAAAGTAAAGTTTTCTATATACTATGAACATTTGACTATCCTTAAATGAACGTTTTTCTGAAGAAATTAATTATTTGAAATTTGGCTTTTTCCAATGTAGTTTTATATGGAATTATCAGTTACAAAAATAATTGAAAACAACAATGGAAAATTGTAATACGGTTTCATTGTTATCAGTTTGGTGGTTTCTGAGAAAACATCTTGAATCCATCTTGACCGTGACTGCATCTTGGACAACTCTATGGAGGTCACCAGAATTCATGTTGCAGATGACACCAGAATTCTTGTGGCAGACAACACCCAGAGTTCATGTGGCAGATGACACCAGAGTTCATTAAATTTTATTGAAATGGTGGACAACTTCAGACCAACATAGTACATGTGTGGATAAAAAAGATTTCCGATACATACTTTTTTAACAACAGATCAACACACTACATATTATATAGATGGCATTCTGTTTTACTGACAGAATGAGAACCTATAATAAATCTGAGTAGAACCACTGTCATTGAGCAAGTAACCAGCCAACTATCTCCATAAAGACTGTAATACGCTTGGCTTGAACCCACAACCACAGACTTGTATAGGAACAATTACATTTATGACAGTTATTTTAGTCAGAATCTTTCATGGGTTTAAGGTTCGGATAAAACATTTATCCCAAGCGACAATTTGTTCTATCTGAACTGAAAAAGCAATGAACTAGTCTAGTACGAGAATTTTATCCTGGCCCCAGGGTTAGACATTAAGTTCACATACATGTGAAAAACAAATATTCTTATCAGTTATGCTAGAAATAGCACTTGTTTACCACACAAGACAAATAGATAAGTATTCCCTTTTGATTATCAGTTAAAAACTCTATTCATGGAGATTTTTAAAATTTCATTTTTTATTTAAATCTGTTCATGTTTTCTTTTTAATCAATACAATCTTGATGAAGTGAAATCATGATGACTCACATTAATTGTTAGTACAATATTCTTGATAAATTGAAACCATGATGAATGTGACAAGAAGCATGTGGCTTTGAAACTAATTATAAATACAGTACTACAGACACACAATTTCTATGAAAGGCAATGTGGGCATATATACATGGAGATCATCAATTAGTGTCATTAATTATTGAACAGATCTGCCACTTCCACTAGGTTGAGATCCTGGTTTACCACCTGACTTCCACCTTCTGTACCCTCCGCATCCTCATCTACATATTTCCCTTCCTGGACCCCACTCACACCCACCCCTTCTTCAACAGCTTCTACCCCCTCCAGATGTTTCACTTTGTCAAACTTCGGTATATTCATGGAGCTAACCATGTCCGTGTGGTGAGCTCTCTTGATGTGTGTCTTCAGGTTACCCTTCTGTGTGAAAGCTTTCTCACAATACTGACATTTGTTGGGTTTGTCACCAGTGTGCTTTTTTAAATGCATCTGCAGGGCATTTTTCTGGTTGAAGGCCTTCCGACAAATCTCACAAACAAATGGTCGTTCTCCTGAAGAATAAACTTTAGATTAGATTTGTTCTGTATCTGAAGAAGGTAATAATGTTAATGAATAGGACATTGGTTGGAGCATCATTGCAAACTCCTATCAGCAAGAGATCAGCAATTCAACAAGTCATTGCATACATTTTCACACATTTTTTAAAAAATGTTTAACTTATTTCAACCAAAGCAGCTACTTTTTGATCATGAATGAAGAAAAAGAAAAACACACACTATCTGAAATGGAGAAATCCAAGAATGCAATCAGACTTTTTAACAAATATAAGAAATTTTTAAGTACATACATAATTACCCAAATGTAACTTTAAGTACATAAATGAACCAGTATTTACTCTCAATTTTAGGATACCAGTATGGACCTTGATGAATGTTCTCTTGACTCAGTTTTTGTGTTTAACAGTTTAAACTTGAGCAATTTAAACTTGAACCATTTAAACTTATCTTATTCCATTGTAACTATTACAACGCTAAATATGTCTGCTTGGCTGACTAGATCTCTATACATACTTCCATGTACATGGACATGCTTTCTGTACATACCTCCATGTACATGCTTTCTGTACGTACCTGTATGTACCCGGATATGTCTGTCAAGTTGACTAGGTTTCTGGAAGCTTTTTCCACAGTAGGGACATCTATGGGGGGCAGCTATTAACCTCTTTTCCCTCGTAGGTTGGTCCTTCATATGTATCCTACTGTGTTCTTTCAGATGACTGCCGCGCTTGAATGACTTATTGCATATCTGTAATGCCAGAAAAATGATCATATCTAGCTTTATGTTTAGTTATATGTTGTTAAATGTTATGCAATGAAACTAATATAAACTGAAAAGTTGGAGCCATATATAGGAACCAAAACCAGGGACAAAGCTATTGTAATAATTTGAATATTTACAGTGGTGAATATTGTAAATTAATATTTATCTAAAATATATATCTCACCATGAATATTTACAGTGATGAACATAGTAACGTTCTTGTTGTATGGTGTTTTGCGCCACTTTTGACAATATTTCAGCCATATCGCGACAGTGTCTGCTTGAGACAATATTCTAAGTGCTGCCCCACTGGAGTGTCAAGCTGGTTTGATACCCCACTCAATCACATGACACAGGGCTGACCAGACCTAGAACTATCCTCTAAATGCTGAGCATCAAGTGAGTAAGCTTCTAGTACCATTTTTTTGGTATGACCCGACTAAGAACTGACCTTCATGACCTTTCGCATGTGAGCCTGACGCTTTACCGCTAAACCACCCATTGTACTAAACTTTGTAAATTTATTCAAATATATCTCGTCAATGAAATATAATCCAATGAAGTCCTGACAATACAGCATTATAGGTTAATAAGACCAATGAAGTACTGATGACAATAAAGGTTAAAAAGACAAATGGAATCTTAAAGTCCTGACGACAATATAGGTTTATAAGACCAATGAAGTCCTGATGACAATATAGGTTAATAAGACCAATGAAGTACTGATGACAATATAGGTTAAAAAGACCAATGAAGTCCTGATGACAATATGGGTTAATAAGACCAATGGAATCCTAAAGTCCTTATGACAATATAGGTTTAAAAGACCAATGAAGTCCCGATGACAATATAGGTTAATAAGATCAATAAAGTCCTGCTGACAATATTTTGGTATATGACAGTTTGGGAAAAAATGAATAACTGTCAGTTATCTTATTATATATCGATTTGATATAACACATATTTTACATTATTGAACTCATCTAGTGATAGTACTATTAACCAGATGTCAATATCTACCAAGTCAAACATAAGGGGAAGCAGATGTTTCTCCTTGTTGTATGAGGTGTTACCATAGTGATAACCACAAAGTCATCATAAAAGTTTGTGTGTGTATTCCAATGGTTCAACATCATATTTTGTCACACAACAAATTAGAACAAAAGATTAAAACTGCAGTTATAAACAGATGCCTGTAAAATCTCACCTTGCACTCGAAGTTTCTCATTTCAAACAGTATTCCATCTGTTTGAGTGCTTGGAACAAATGTTTCATCCTGGTCTTGTATCAATTCTTCATCATTGTACTGATCCTCATCAGCCACAGATTCCTGGATCATTTCAGAGTCATCTGCATCATCATTGTCATCATCAGACACCTCTTGATTATCTCCCTCATCAATCATATCAGTTGTAATGTCTGTCAAATTGTCACCCATGTTGTTTGTCATGTTTGGATCAATTGCCCTCATCTCACTGGTCTCTTGGTCAAGGTCATTGGTGACCACACCATGTATGGAGCTAGTGACACTGACACCCATGTCATTACTCACGTCACTCATGCTGCCATTGACTACCGACATAACGTTTGTTCTGCTGTTGTCATGGAGGCTCGACTGATCATGTTCATTGTCAGGATTGACAGCAGTGATCTCACTGCTCACTGTTATCAAGTTATTGCCTGCAGGGTCAGTGGTTGCCATGGAGTTGTTCAGAGTAACAGACTCTGTTATTGTACCAGGGGGCATCTCCACAACTTGAGGTTGAATCATCTGTTGCCATGGAAATAGAGAATGAGCTTGTGAATATTTTAGAAATAAGAATATTTTTAATGTTGTTCCAATCAATAAGTATTAAAGTATACATGATGTGAAAATAGAAGAAATAAAATATGTTTGAATCAAAGGAATTCTTTTAAGCATTTTTTAAAAAAAAATATGATACCATGGAAACAATAAAGCAGCAGCCACACACAACCTTTTATTGATTAGTTTATCTGGGGTTTTTTAATTACAATTTTCTTTAAGGCAGTATAAAAACCAATCAGAATTTAAATTATTTTGGTCAATTTAATGAATAATATTTTAAAGAAAGATAACTGCTCATCTCATGTTGATATCAGAGCAATTTTTTGTTTGTTTAATGGTGTTTAACACTTTTTTCATCACATATCAGGTTATATATGGCATATCGAGTTTTATTGGTGGAAGAATACCTCGGAATAAATCTGAGTACAACCACTGTTCTTCCGCAGGTAGCTGGGATACTAGTAAGCTACTGGCATTTACTCATGTCATTTTACCTACAACAGCCTTCTCTGCATAAAACTGACTGCATTCATTATCACAAATATTACAAAACAAATTTCATTTTAAAAACCTGTGCAAAATCAAGAAAATTTGTGTAGCCAACAACAGCTGTGTCGCACCAGTACAATTAAATCTGTATATAATTTATTGCCAACCTTGAGGCATCGGAGAAAATCTTATCTTTACCAGCTTACATACTTTATAAGGACGTCAGCCAACTTCTGGGCGGGAGATAGTTCTGTCACATACTTGTGTTTAGATAAAATTCATGATCTCTGATGAAACATGTATACTATCATATTATTTCAAAGAAAAATAGTAAATCACACATGTAAAGTTTCATTTATACATGATAGTAGTTAATGACATACAAGCTTGGTAAAAACTTTAATTTACCCTGCCATCCACCTACCCACCCGACACAGAAGCTGGAGTGAGTACAATATAGTCTCTTTTTTCTTCTAAAGTCAAGGTAAAAATTGTAATTCTAACAATATGCAAGAACAAGAATCAATGATGACTATACACTTGAGATTCCAATTCTCATAGGAACTTAACACATCCATGGTTCCTCAATTGAACAAGAATCAATCATGACTAGACACTTGAGATTTCAACACTCATAGGAACTTAACACATCCATGGTTCCTCAATGGAACCTCAGGCTGGAATAGATCAACCTAAATGCCATGAAACATTTCATTTTTACTAAACCCAATAAAATTGCATGAATAAATTTAACAAGTGGTAATATAAAAATCTTCCCATTAACACTGATATTTCAGATATTTTACAACCACTCACCTGTTGTTCTGTTGCTAAAGTACCATCCCCTGTCACCACAAATGAGCTGGGAGCCACTTCATGCGCTACTCCAATCTGTGGTTGCAGCCTAGCCTGGGAACCAGCAGGATCTATAGTTAAAGGCTGTACGACCAGGTTGGGGTTGATCCCCTCCTGCACAGGTACTGGCTGCACCTGCAAGTTGCTGAGATTCTGGATGAGATTCGGATTTGCGGCAACTTGCAGCTGCTCTGCGTTAAGTGTGATATTGATATTTCCAGCTTGTAATTGCTGTAACAAGCCAGAGTCTATTTGCAATGTTTGATTAAACACACTTGGATCTAAACCAGAAATCTGTATTCCCTGGGCGAGGTTACCATTTGTGAGATGAAGTTGCAATCCTTCTAGACCCTGTAGCACATGTGCTGCTAGGGCACTCTCTGTGTAATTCCCATAATTATCCACAGTGATTGACATAGGCATTACACCAGTAGCACCCTGAATCATGGATTGGTCAATATTTATCACCTGACTAACTTGACCTTGATTTAATATCTGTTGCTGGTTTTGAACAGTTTCTACAGGATTAATGAAGTCTAGTGCTTGGTTCACAGCTGCAGGTACATCCTCCAAATTGATTGTGTGAGCATTTCTCTTCTTTCTGTTAGTGACAGTTTCTGGTTTGTAATGTGATAAAATATGACTCTTGCGGTGGCCAGATGTTCGGAAACGTTGCGGACAATGTGGGCAGCGGAATGGTTTGGCGCCTGTATGAAGTCGCATGTGTACTTTCAGACTTCCCTTTGTACTAAACAGTGAATTACAGACATGGCATTTAATGCTCTTCTCAACTGAAAAATAGCACGAATATTTGTATATAAACAAGTACTTGAAAGTATTTAAAATGTGATAAATATTGAAAGAATAACATTTATTAGGAATAGGAATAGGAAGGCAGACATCATTTCTCGGAATGGTATGTAAGTAAAGTTCTTAATAACACCTGACCATTCTGAGTTCTTTACTAGCTACTTGTCCCAGAATATATTAAGAACTCTTTATATATCTAATACATTGCAACTCGTGAGATGAATCTAGATGACCCTGTAGCATGTTTACTGTGAGAGCACTCTTTGTCCAATGTCCATAACTATCCACTGCGATCAACATTGGCTTTATACCAGTTGCACACTGCAGCATTGGTTGGTCAATATTTATCACCTGATTATAAACTAAACATTGATTGAATATCTGTTAAATAAGATGTGAATAAGAAACTCCTATTGATATTCAAAGAAAAAAGAACTGTCAATTCAAACAAGAGGGCCAAGATGGCCCTATATCGCTCACCTGACTGACCTTGAGTCAACCAACATAAGTAGATTATATAATACATGAACACTCAAAATTCAAGAAAAATGAGATGGGCAAGTAGTTTTAATTTTGATTTGTTTTGAAGATGTAACAGATGCGTAGAAGAGTTCAAACTTGGTAGAGGTTCACCCATGGTAAATGTCAGTGAAATTAGGTCAGTAGATTCTGACAAGAAGGTTTCTGAAGTTTTTACTATAGATGCTCAGTCTTCAAACTAAGATAAATATCCAGTTCCAGCACAAAACTAACCTGTTATGTTTGAGAACGGTTTCAAAATAAAGCATCAGACTAAACTATTGTGCATGAAAAAATCCTTAGTTCCAGCACAATAAATATTCCTATGAGTTTCAAACACAAGCCTTCCCAAAGTATATCACTTGAAAGAATCTTTGTCGCAGTGCACTCTCCCCCAAAAACAATTCAGCTCCTCCAAGATTTCAATTACATTTTGACACTGAAAATCTCAAGCAGACTTCTTGCTGTGATGAAACTAGCTAAAAATATGGTATTGCTTTATTATGAAGCAGTAAACTATCCATGTCTGAACCATAAATACTCTGACTTTTATATTCAGAAAAAAACTAACTTATATCTAGTATAATATTGTATAATAATAGCAAAAAAAAAGTTTATTTAAAAAGTTTATTACCTCTTCTTATAATAATTGCTATATACAGACAAAACAGGGGGAGTAATTTGACATAAAAACTAACCCACACCCTGGCTGCCATGTTTATTGACGAATCAAGATGGCTTGAATAAAGTTGGTAGAGAGTCACCCAAGGAACATTTTTGTGAAATTATTTTAAAATCGAGCAAGTAGTTTCTGACAAGAAGATTTTTTAAGTTTTTACTATAGCTTATATAGTAAACTAACCCCACCCCTTGGCCACCATGTTTTTTGACAACTGAACATGGCTTGAACAAACTTGGTAGAGGGTCATCCAAGGAACATTTCTGTGAAATTATTTTAAAATCAAGCCATTAATTTCTGACAAGAAGATTTTTTAAGTTTTTACTATAGCTTATATAATAAACTTACCCCACCCCTTGAAGCTATGTTTTTTTACCAATCAAGGTGGCTTGAACAAACTTGGTAGAGGGTCACCCAAGGAACATTTCTGTGAAATTATTTTAAAATCGAGCCAGTAGTTTCTGACAAGAAGATTTTTTAAGTTTTTACTATAGCTTATATAGTTAACTAACCCCACCCCCTGGCCACCATGTTTTTTGACGAATGAACATGGCTTGAACAAACTTGGTAGACAGTCACCCAAGGAACATTTCTGTGAAATTATTTTAAAATCGAGCCATTAATTTCTGACAAGAAGATTTTTTAAGTTTTTAATATTGCTTATATAGTAAACTAACCCCACCCCTTGACGCTATGTTTTTTTACCAATCAAGGTGGCTTGAACAAACTTGGTAGAGGGTCACCCAAGGAACATTTCTGTGAAATTATTTTAAAATCGAGCCAGTAGTTTTCTGACAAGAAGATTTTTTAAGTTTTTACTAATCAAACTTGCCCTGCCCCCTGGCGGCCATGCTTTTTGAAGAATCAAGATGGCTTGAACAAACTTAGTAGACAGTCACCCAAGGAACATTTCTGTGAAATTATTTTAAAATCAAGCAAGTAGTTTCTGACAAGAAGTTTTTTAAGTTTTTACTATAGCTTATATAGTAAACTAATCCAACCCCCTGGCCACTATGTTTTTTGACGAATCAACATGGCTTGAACAAACTTGGTAGAGGGTCACCAAAGGAACATTTCTGTGAAATTATTTTAAAATCAAGCCATTAGTTTCTGACAAGAAGATTTTTTAAGTTTTTACTAATTAAACTTGTCCCGCCCCCTGGCGGCCATGTTTTTTGACAAATCAAGCTGGCTTGAACAAACTTGGTAGAGGGTCACCAAAGGAACATTTCTGTGAAGTTATATCAAAATTGGCCCAGTGGTTTCAGAGGAGAAGTTGTTAGAAGCTAAAAGTTAACGAAGGACGGACACCAGGCGATCACAAAAGCTCACCTGTGAGCCTTCGGCTCAGGTGAGCTATTAATAAATTAAAAAGATGTCTCAAGTGATTATATACTGACAATACATAAAAAAAGTTCAAATATTAATGTTGGACAGATTTTTTTGCAGATTTAATATATTGGCTGTAACTAATCTCCACAATAAATCGATTATGCAAAAATGTCTTACACCCTCCATGAGTCTTCATGTGACTATCCAGGGTAGACTTGACAGTGAACATGCGGCCACACAGACCGCACGCAAACGGTTTCTCCCCAGTGTGTATCCGGTTGTGACGGATCAGATCGCTAGGCTTCTTGAAACTCTTCGAACAGTGATGACATTGGTGAGCATGCCTCTCCTCCTGCTGTATTGTCAACTCCTTCAGCTGTAAGTCATTATAATGCAGTAAGTTCATTTATTTGTCAATTCCTTTAGCTGGAAGTCATTTTTAATGCAGTAAGTTTAGAACTTTGTCAACTCCTTCAGCTGTAAGTCATTATAATGCATTAATGAGGTATATCTATATAAGGTATGCATGGTTTGATGTATTGAATATGCTACACACTGCACAGAGTGTAAGCATGCACACTTATACAGAGTTCCATCCATACAACTGCAAGCCATGCAACTTATGAATAATTTAAAAAACACATTCTGGATGCAGGCACAGATGCCAGGGCGAGTACAAAAACTTCCCTATTCATAGAATAGTCGAGTTAAAAAATAAGTTTTTATAATTCAAGGGACATAACTCAGATAGTATTATTTTGGTGAGGTCAGTCCAGATAGTATCTGTGATCTTATGGTTATGCAACTACTATGTAAGTTTGGTTATGTAAGATCTAGTTAAAAATATAATGTTCAATCATGCATCTCAACACACATCACAAAGTGATCACAATAGTTCATATGTAAGAAATCCTGTCAGGTGAGCTTCAAGTTACCCTAAAGTGAAACTGAGATGACTCGTGATTGACTCAAACATCAGAAATACTCGAGTTTCATGATGTTTCGAAATTCAAATGTTTTCAAAAAAAAAAAATTAAATTATCGCAAGAAAAATATTGATTTTCAGGAAAATCTCCTTGTACATTGTATTGTTTGATTAAACAAGAGTTGTCAGAAGACAACAAAGCTTGCCGATGGGATAAAACTCACCACCCATGCAAGGATTGAGATTGATGATGGCGAACACACATGTGAAGTTCCATTCATATCCAATACGTGGTTGCATAGATATCTTACCTGATAGAAAAATCTAACCTGAAAAATTAAGTCCAAAAAGGGCCATAACTCTGCCAAAATGCAACCCCGAGTTATGGTTCTTGTCTCTGTGTGTTCCATCATTGATGTTGAACACACATGTGACATTTTATTCATATCCAATGAGCGGTTGCATAGATATATTAAACTTAAATGCAAAAGTTTAACCTAGGTGTCTAAGTCTAAAAAGGGCCATAACTGTGCCAAAATGCAATCCAGAGTTATGTTCTTGTCTGTGTTTGTTCCATTGATGATGGTGAATACACATGTGAAGTTTAATTCATATCCAATGAGTGGTTGCATAGATATATTAAACTTAAACGCAAAAGTTTAACCTGGGTGTCTAAGTCTAAAAAGGGCCATAACTCTGCCAAAATGCAATCCAGAGTTATGTTTCTTGTCTCTGTGTGTTCCATTGATGATGGTGAACACACATGTGACGTTTTATTCATATCCAATGAGTGGTTGCTTAGATATATTAAACTTAAATGCAAAAAGTTAACCTGGGTGTCTAAGTCTAAAAAGGGCCATTACTCTGCCAAAATGCAATCCACAGTTATGTTTCTTGTCTCTGTGTGTTCCATTGATAATGGTGAATACACATGCGAAGTTTCATTCATATCCAAAGAGTGGTTGCATAGATATCTTAAATTTAAATGAAACTAAATGTAAAAGTTTGACATGAGTGTTTAGTCCAAAAAGGGCCATAACTGTGTCAAAATGCAATCCAGAGTTATGGTTCTTGTCTGTGTATGTTCCATTGATGATGATGAATGCACATGTGAAGTTTTATTCATATCCAATGACAGGTTGCATAGATATATTAAACTTAAACGCAAAAGTTTAACCTGGGTGTCTAAGTCTAAAAAGGGCCATAACTCTGCCAAAATGCAAGCCAGTGTTATGTTTCTTGTTTCTGAGTGTTCCATTGATGATGGTGAATACACATGCGACGTTTCATTCATATCCAAAGAGTGGTTGCATAGATATCTTAAACTTAAACACCACCAGGGTCATGATATAGCTCTCCCTGGACATTTGTCTTGGTCAGCTAAAAAGACTGCTGATGTTTCTAGAACATTTTTTCTATTGACGTATTCATTTGTGTTCTGTATTTTGCATCACATATATGTATAATATTGTTTTGTTTTCATCTATTTTGTGATATTGTGAAAAACCCATTAATTTGGCACTGCAAAATAAATACTTTCTTAATGGATGCTCCAGATTTATATAAGTAATGTGTATGTGAAATATGAACAGGTTTGTTTGAAACCATACAGCTTTCTCGAGTTAACTGATCTGCTCAAGTTTTTGATGCACAGGTAATCACTGTATGTACATGGTATACAAGTGTAAACAGCACAAAAATGCCTTACCTCACTGACCCTCTCCCTCTCAGACGCCGACTCTATAAGAATCCTCTCTGACAGTCCCAAATCATCATTGGCAGGTTTAGTTAGTGCTGTTGAGAGCTCCACCAACTGAGTTTTCGACTTACGTGGAACACTTTCCTCATCATCATCATCTTCAGCCTCATCACCTGCAATTTAAATTTTGTCAAATGTTACATCAACTTCACATCACATTTCTGTCCATCCTCACAATGTTTAACAATGATTAAGATGGTTAACACCTTTTTCAACAAATTAGTTATTCAAGATCTATTGAGTGAAAATGGATATATGTATAAAAATCTATAAAGTAGTCAACATCCTTCCACAAGTAAATGACAGACTTTCTCACTTATTAATTGACACCTCTCCCTACGATAACTCCATGTTGCAAAGAGCATTTATTACCGCGTGTGTAGGTACAGGCAGTAACTTAATATTGGTACAGGTCAGTAATTAATGTGCATTATATAATAGAAATACTCGAATTCAAAGATTGCATTAAAACATTTTTTTTTTCTAAAATTTGTATTCAACAAAATTAAGTCCCCATGAATATATCTTTGAACAAATAAACAAAGAAAATTAATACCATCGAAAATTAATGATTTCACAGTATTTCTTTTTACCAAGTCAGACTCAAACAAAGTTTCCAATGAGCTGAAATGAGTACAAGTAAACAGAAATATATACAATTGATCCACAGTCATATTTCTGATGTCCATAAGAATATCTATCACAATATAGCACTTGGCAGATTTGGAATCATAATTTAAATGAATATGCCAACTTTTTGGGATGTACATTAGCCAGGTGGCCCATCCCTACCACATTGTAAACACTTTTCAATACTACTAACCATGCATGTTTTGCACCCAAAATTGAAAGAGGTGCACAATATACTATGGAACCTTGTTTTTCATTATGATTCAAACCCCAATACATGAGTGCAATATATAACTATGATAAACACAAGTTATTTCAAACTTATCACCTGGTGAATCTTGGTAAAGCCACAGTAATTTGAGGGGTGAAAGAGAAAGAGGTCTTAGTGCTTCTTTATATATTTGCACTTAGACCTTTTTCACATTCACCCCTCGCACTGTCTTTAAGAAAGTAACTTGCCACATTTGTTTCTGAGAATCTTTGGTTGCTGTAATTAAAATAATTGAATATCCAGGGCACAAAAAATATTTTTAATTAAGGATGGTTTTTGCTAATCTTAAAATTTTGAAGAAAAAACCCAAAAAGTACCTGCTTTTAAGAAAAATTTAATAAGACTGTATAAAGTAAGTCTCACCTTCATCTGAATGCATTTTCATGTGACGCTTACAGATAGCTGCGGTTCTAAATGCCTCCAGGCAGATGGGGCATTTATAAGGCTTTATAGATACATGAATATTCATGTGACGTGTAAGAGAACCATTGGTTGTAAAGAGTGCACTACAAACAGAACATTTGTACTCCTTTATTCCAGTGTGCGTACGCAAATGTTGACGTAATACACCCATTGAAACAAAAGTCTTCCCACACCTTGAACACTTGTACGGCTTCTCACCTGAAATCAAATATAGATTAAACAATAAGCATTTAATCAGGTTGGTAAAAAGAGGGTGTTCTAAATATCAACTAATATGTTCAATTGTCACAGAAGATATGAAATCATACAGTAAGCACATCATCATTCCACTATAAACATATACCAGACATGTATCATTGTCACTCAGCTGTCCCAGTAAATATACAATTTTCACTGAAATGTCTGCTTATATACAGTCAAACCTGTCTTAAATAGCCAAAGGAAGGAGCAAAAGTAGCCTTTTAAGACAGTTTAATTTGCTCTGAATGCATAGAACTGGTAAATAGCAAATGTGGCTACTTAATAGAGGTGACCTCTTACACAGGTTTGATTGTACATGAAGAAACAGGTTCAATTTTCACTCAGATATCCTGGTGAATGTCTCGTTGACTGACTTATACTTGCATGTACATCATATTATAAGGTTATTTTACAGTGTTTTGTACAATATGGGAATATATTGTATGAGTACGTCTCATCCAATATGGTTTTCACCATAATACATACTCATACAATATATTCCCATATTGTACAAAACACTGTAAAATGATTTTTTTATTCTATACCTCAATCTGAAAGAAATTTGTCAAAAGAGTAAAGAAAAATCAAGATCCTTTTAAATAAATAATTGTGTGTTCACAGCGGCATATGAATAGCAGAGATATTCACATTTTTTCGATGTCAATGTCATGCAGAATATTTTGTTGATTGTTGGTTTTAATTGTTGAAATTTCTATTAAATTTCTTTCCTTTCCTTTTAGTCGCCAACTTAGATTTTGAACTATACAATATAAAATTTATTGGATCCAATAAAATTCTACATATTGTATGGTCAAGTGGTAACATCTGGAGTAGGTGACTGGCTTAACACTTACATATATTGAATAAAAGGATTTATTTGCCAGCCTAAAGATGCTAGATAATTGATAAGTATAACATGTATGTATACATACAGTCTGAGCGTACAGCTACCTTATGAGTACCATTCTGTATAATGCTACCAAGCACAGACACACAGCTACAGTGAAGTACTCACCAGTGTGTGACCTGATGTGCTGTTTGAGATGACTGGATTTCTTGTAGACTTTACCACAGTGTTCACATGGATATGTTCTCCTGCCTTCCTCATTATAGCCTATTGGTTGGTCATCAGGCAGGCCAGTCTCCTCTTCTTCAGGAACATCTCCATCATCCTCTACATCACCATCGTCATCTCTGTGAAATAAAGACAAAGTTACAAATATACATGTTACATTGGTGCATTTGAAGTATATACACAGGGCAAATAGTACCCTTTATTTAAAATGTTCTCAGTATTTTCACTAATTAAAATAAAATTTGAGAATAACAAGAACATACGTTCAAAAAACTTATTCAAATATCAACAGACTGAAATTCAAAAATAAACAATCAAGTAATACGGGCATATTTAAATAATCTTCACATTTATTTCACATTAAACAAAAGTTCTCAGACAACAAAGTAGATATTTTAGAGAAAAAAAATGAGAAAGAGATTGACTGAATAAAAAAATATTCAAATCAGCCATGTTATACAAGTTGTCCTTAAATAATTATTCATTGTTCTTAATAAATATTGAAATAATGTTAATAGATTCACACTGATTCATCAACAGGTCACTCACTGCCAGTCAACATACCTTGTTTCTAGTATATTCTGCATGGAAGTGCTAGCCAGACCAGAACTATTGGTCAGCTGATCTGTCTGCATGACTTCCTGTTCTGTGATGGCCTGATGATCGCTGTTAGGTATTGTCTGCACCTGCTGGGAGTCTGCTATATTTGGTACATGTGTCACATGCTGCTCCTGTACCAGATCACCCTGTAACTGTGGTAAACTCTGCACATTCTGCTGCAGGGACTGTTGTGTGAACTGGTTCAGATCTATCTGGTTCAATTGTTGTGTTTGTTGCTGAAAAATAAGAATCAGTACATACTCAAGTCAAACGCTCAAGTAACATCAATCAAATTTATTATAAGAGCACGCCAAGAAGAAAATTTAATTTAAGTATACAGCACAACAGGAAGACAAATATTATAACCTGTAAATTTTATAACCTATTGCACCTCTTGAGAGTGTCCTTTTAATTTGCTAAATTACAGACAGTTTCAATATCATTTACCTATCACTGCCAAGATCCGGAGTTCAAGCCCAGATTGGTCCAAATATTCTTTGCGAGATTTGCCAGAGGCTCACGGCTAGATTCATTCTGAGGTCTTATTCCACTGAAAAGTGGTTGCCATATGAATATGGAATGATGATCCTTTTTCCTATCGTAGTAATGCTTTTGTTTAAAATTGATTGATTGACTGAATCATCATTTTTATGCCATCAAGGGCTAACAGATGAGCATAAAATTCAAGGAACATGATTGTTATACTTGCGAAATATCAAGGGAGTCACATATAAAATATATGCAAGTATTTACACTACCTGTATGGCAAACTGGCTCTGCTGTTGTTGACCGATGGCTGCCAGTTGACTGTTCATCTGCTGGAAATTCTGCTGCCCAGATCCCAAGAGACTCTGTGTGAACGTTTGCTGCTGACCATATAACTGAACAAACACATGAAAGAATTAATTACTACAAACATGCTAAAATTAGGCATACCTGTCCATCCACCATTTCTTTAAGAATGATCAGTATGAAGAAGTGAGCTTAAACTTGATAAATGACCCTTAAATAAATATAGCCATCTTTTTACTAATGATGTACAGAAAGAAAACAGGAAGGTATGTTGTCTAGTGGCCGAGCACTTGACCCATGATCAGCAAGTCACGGATGACCGCATGTCATATCCTTGACCAAAACTAAGCACCAGTTGCGCTAATTGAGAAAGACTCACAGCAAGTGTGACATTAATAACAATAACTATCAATGTTAAATTCTGTTATCGTTGTTTTAAAGACTAAAATGTCTTTTCTTAAGAGCTTACACAAGAAAAAAAACAGTAAATAAGACCTCCAGCCCACAACACATAATTATGCCCCTACTACATTGTACTCTTAATGAGTTATATAGTTAATACTCTTAATGTCTTGATAGTATGTTCATACCTGTTGATTGAGTATCTGTTGGTCAATATTGGTGCCAGTAAGGCCGAGGGCGTCCTGTAAGCCAGTCTGTGTGAGTATTGTCTGCTGGGTAATGTCTGGCTGCGACATCACATGTGATGTGGGGTGGAGCTCATGCTGAACAAGGGTGAGATCATTGTCAACAGCCTCCTCCTCAACATATTCTGATGTTTCCTGCGACAGCTGACCAACTTCCTGATCCTGGACTGGTTGTGGAACCTAAAATTATGTGTTTTAGTATTAAACAGAGGCCTCTATCTGGCATGTTTATAATGCTTGAATTGTATTTCAAAATAAATAGACACATGTTCATATACACTATTCCTTTGATATTATTCAACCACATCATATAATCAGTTAATAGTGTTGATAAAACAAGAGCACAATAAGCAGACCTGTGCAAATGGTCGTCTTTTTTCCAAATATATTAAGTAAGTCAAAGTAAGTGATGTAAACCTTTTAAACAAGATGGTTATTAGTTTACAAAATCTATACTATTAATATTGAAAAAATAAAAGATTAAATAAAAATTAAACCCTGAGTTAAACAAGAAACTTTAACTCAAGGTTGTAGAGCCCAAAGTATGGAAATTTAAGTAAGTTAGCTATATACATTGTTTTTATAACATAATGAATATGTTTATAAGTTTCATCACTAAAACATAGGTAGTTTGTTAAAAAACACAGAAAAAGTGGAGCTAAACATAAAACTTTAAGCACCGGACGACAACAGTGCCACGGTCATGACAAATGAACTTTGTTGTTTTTTTCAAAAAGATGAGCTCAAAATAATTATTACAGATGATAAATAATGAAAGACTGCATATTCCCTTATGTTACAGTGAGATGTGATATTGACCCCAGTGTCAACATTCCTGTATCAGTTATGATGCAAACTTAACAAATCAGATTTTTTTGTCTGTAATTACAACTGTTCTATTTATAGACCATATTATACACTTCCATTTCATAGTTAACTTGATCACTAGTTCCAGGAATCCTAGAGGGTTGAGATAACCAGTACTTTCCTGGAATCCTAGAGGGTTGAGATAACCAGTACTCAAGTACACACATCTATGCATGCAACTAATAACTTTTCCACTACTTTGTGCATCAGAGCAATTTGAATGGTTCAGAAATTTTTGTTTATATATATTGCACATGAGAACAGATTTGAGTCAGTTCATCTTTTCATGGAGTATGAGAATAGATTAAGATGATTTCACAGATATATACATGTATATGGCATACAAGAGCAGATGGAATGATTGAAATATTATATCATGCATGAGTACAGATTGGGGGTGATTTCTGATATATTTATATATGGCACACAAGAGCAGATGGCAATTTAAACATTATATCATGCATGAGTACAGATTTGGATGATTTCAAAGATATATAATATATGGCACACAAGAGCAGATGGAGTAATTTAAACATTATATCATGCATGAGTACAGATTTGGGTGATTTCACAGATATGTATGGCACACAAGAGCGGATGGAGCAATTTAAAAGTTATATCATGCATGGGTACAGATTTGGGTGAGTTCACAGATATCACAAAAGAGCAGATGGAGCAATTTAAACATTATATCATGCATGAGTACAGATTTGGGTGATTTCACAGATATGTATGGCACACAGGAGCAGATGGAGCAATTTAAACATTATATCATGAATGAGTACAGATTTGGGTGATTTCACAGATATATACAGCATACAAGAGCAGATGGAGCAATCTAAACATTGTATCATGCATGAGTACAGATTAGTGTGATTTCACAGATATTTCTGGCACAAAAGAGCAGATGGAGCAATTTAAACATTATATCATGCACGAGTACAGATTTAGGTGATTTTAGATATATATATATATGGCACACAAGAGCAGATGGAGTAACTTAAACATTGTATTATGCACGAGTGTAGATTTGATTGATTTCATGGATAAGTTTACCTCTTCCGCATGCTGCATCTGAGACTGTTGTGACATGGACTGCATGGCCAGCTCATGTCTGAAACAGAAACATACCAGAATAACTTGTACAAACATCTGTTACGAGTAGCAGTTTCATTCTTGTAGCTGACAGAAACTTAAATATGTTCAAGTTTATATTGAAATATTGAAATTATTTACTAATAAAGACACCGCCTGAACTTCATTATATATTTATGGACAAACATTTCAGGTTGCTTCCACTAATTGTCTTGTTTTTAATTGTTTCACCTACTAATTACTTAATACCAAATTGTGAATGCTAATGAACATCTTACAAATACATAGATAACTTATTTGTGTATGTGTTTCATGAGAAAAAGTACTTTTTGACTTACTACACTAGTTTTCTTCTTTTTTTGCCATCAGGACCAAGGTATTATGTCCTATAGTTTAATTTTGATTAAAACTCTATAATATAAAAGTAATGTGATGCTATGTGGAGTATGTGCTATGTGAAGTTCATAAATAAACACAAAATAAAAACAAAATGAACCAACAACAATTTACCTGTGAGTCTTCATATGTTTCTTACAGTTGACATTGGTCTTGAAAGTTCTCTGGCAGTATGGACACATGAATGGACGGACGTCACTGTGGGTGGACATGTGACGTTTCAGACTGCCGTTTGTAGAGAACATATTATCACACATGAGACATTTGTATTGCTTCATGCCCGTGTGGATACGAATGTGAGCCTTAAGGACGCCATTCGACACAAACGTTCTCATACAGGTCAAACACTTGTAAGGTTTTTCACCTGCAAAAAAAAAAAAAGAATTTACAGTTGGGGAAGGGATTATTCCATTTATTTAACAAGTATTCATAGAAAACATAAATATACAGACATTTTAAATAAGAGTATTAAGAATGGTAAGTACACAAGCAATTGCTTCAGAAAAAACAAATAGTATGACATTTAGCATTGGCAGTCCCTAATTGGTTTAACTGCAATTAACAAAAAAAAAAGCATTTTTATTCCTGCAGACAGGAATTTCCATATATGTTTGTGAATCTTGTAATTGCCATCTTAAATTAGTTAATGCTAATTTACTTTAGCTTGAGTGCAGAGCTTATATGTAACACTTTTTTAAAATGGTTAGATGCTTCCTAGTTAGACCCAGAACTGAGTGTTTTATTTGAGAGGTCAATGGGTCGAGCATTTAGTTGGCACTATCATATTACATAAATTTTCCAGAGCGGGACAGTATTTATTATTAATAAATCATTTTGGGCTTGCACTTGACTATAACTAAGTGTAAAACATATTTTACCACTGTGGCACCCCATTCAACTGTACTTACCAACGAGTGTGTTAGACCTCCAAGTTGTGACAGTAATAACATACCTGTGTGAGACCTTCATACTTTACAATATTTATCACTTACTTTTACTTATCAGGATAAGAATGTATTTATTACCAGTGTGAGATCTTATATGTTGTTTAAGATGGCTTGATTTCTTAAACCCTCTTTGACAAAACGAACATTTGTAGGGCCTATCTACACTACCAGATTCTCCAAGGTACTGGTTGAACATGGTGCTTCTTGGCGGTTGTTGAATCAGACCTGGCAAACCAATAATAAAAGTAGTAACACCAACATTCACAGTTAAAATCAAGAAAAATTAATAGAATATTTTAATATAGCATCAGTAATACTGTATTTAATCTGTACATTATTTGAATATCAACTTGTTCATAAGTTATACTTTGTTAATGTTGCTGGGATGACATTTTGAGTAGATCTTTGCATGCCCATAATTAATGTCTTCCATCTATAAAGTTATTTTTGTTCATCAATTTAATTAATCTAACTACAGACATCCTTTTATTAAAAACTGCATGTACAGAAATTCTATAGTAACATGTTCTGTTAAAACATAGTTTAATGATTCAGTCTATTTCATCATGAAGTCACATATTGCCATCAATGATATATTTTAATTGGCCCATACCTGTATCTGTAATCAATATGGGCTCCTGGAGTGGTACCTCTGGAAGACTCATATCTTTACCCATAATTTTCTTGTACGACCCATCTACCTTTGATCTCATGGGGTTCTTATCCGGGCTCTTGAAATGGGCAGCAATGTGACTTTTCCGATGAGCCGCAGTACGGAATTTTTTATCACAGTGGGGACAATCAAATGGTTTAGCACCTGGTAGTAGTAAAGAGACAAAGTAGGATATCAAAAATATGCGATACACTACATCAACATGACCAGAGATTCCAAAAATACAATGCATACATTAGTTTTCCTCATTCACTGTATGATTTCTATAGTACTTATCTAAAGACATCATTAACAAATAATTATTACACATGTTATTATATATAGTAACAAATATGAGCATGTTTTAAGCAGGTTATTGCCTTCACATGCTTATTATCACTTATCAGCCCGAGCCGAAACTCATAATCATAATCAGCCCAGTGAATGTGTGTGTGTGAAACCAATGGCCACGTAAAAGTCATCATTGTCAGTGCATTTTCAACATGTTGGTACATTCTTTCAAGGATAAAATATGTGTTCTTTGTTATAAAAAATGTGTTCAAAATAAAATTTGGTAAATGTGTACATTATTTTAGTTAAATATTTCCCTTCCGTTTCTAATGTAAACAAATTAAGGGTAGCAACTGCAAAGCATAATTTTTACTAAACTGAAAAGCAAATAAATATCTTAAAATACTACGTCAAAGTCAGTTCGTTAACGTGCACGTCATATCACATTTTATCAACCTGAACATCACATGTTCAAGACATGTCAACGAGTTTTTTTGTTTTTATTATTATTCTTCTTTCATTTTAGAATAGGTTAAAATATAAAGAAAGTATGTGTACACATAATTTAGAACTATTAAGAGGTTGATTAATGGATGAGCATTGCTTTGCAGTGATGTAACAGTCCCGGTGAGTGTAATTGTAATTAGGCTACTCTCTTTGAGTGGTGCAACTGAACATGTGTATTTAAGACATTAATACATGACAGAGCCTGGCCAGGAGGTGATAATCAGCCCGGAATTCATAATGACCCTCGGGCTATTACTCATTTTCTGGGCCGATTATCAGCTCCCGGCCCTGTCTTGTATTAACCTCTAATTAATTGTCATCATTTAGGTGTTTAGTCAATTTGAAAACAACTTAACATTTTACTTTACATAAAAGAGCCACATTATAAGAATTAAATATAACACTAGGTATGTAATTGGTTTATTACAATCTTGCACCTTAAAATAACTCAATATTTTACATAATATGAGAGGTGAGCTATAAGAACTAGATATTACACTAGGTATGTAATTGGTTTATTACAATCTTGCACCTTAAAATAACTCAATATTTTACATAATATGAGAGGTGAGCTATAAGAACTAGATATTACACTTGGTATGTAATTGGTTTATTACAATCTTGCACCTTAAAATAACTCAATATTTTACATATGAGAGGTGAGCTATAAGTACTAGATATTACAATAGGTATGTTACTGGTTTATTAAAATCTTGCACCTTAAAATAACTCAATATTTTACATATGAGAGGTGAGCTATAAGAACTAGATATTACACTAGGTATGTAATTGGTTTATTACAATCTTGCACCTTAAAATAACTCAATATTTTACATATGAGAGGTGAGCTATAAGAACTAAATATTACACTAGGTATGTAATTGGTTTATTACATTCTTGCACCTTAAAATAACTCAATATTTTACATACTAGACGAGATATAAGAACTAGATATTACACTAGGTATGTTATGGGTTATTACAATCTTGAACCTTAAAATAACTCAATACTTTACATATAAGAGGTGAGTTATCAGAACTAGAAATTAACTAGGTATGTTATAAGTTTATTACAATCTTGCACATTAAATCAGAAAGAAATTAGGATACAAGAGATTAAAGAATAAGCATACCTGTGTGCAGCCTCAAATGAACCTTGAGGCTTCCATGAGTAGAGAAGTTTTTGTCACATACGTTACACTTGAACTGCTTGATCCCAGTGTGAGTGCGAATGTGTGAGTTGAGGGTGCTCTTTACTGCGAATGCACGGAAACATTGTGTGCACTTGTATGGCTTCTCATGAGAGTGAATGCGGGTATGTCTGACCAAGTCACTTGGCTTCTTGAACTCCTTGGTGCAGAATGAACACTGGTGCCATGTTACATTTCCAACCTAATTGAAAATAACTCATCAATCACTAAATAAACAATACAATAATCTAGTAATCATTTTTTCAAATGCTTTTTGACAGTATTTTCTTGCATACCAGACAAAGATTTACTAGAGTTTTAATAAATCGAAACAATTTCATACTTAATCCCTCTATTTGCCTTTCTTATCCTACACACATTTTATAAATTATATGATTTGCCATCTTTAAAGAGATTGTTGTAAAATAATGATGATGAATTAAACGGAATAATTATTCAACATGTTTGGTAAGCAAATTATTGAATCATTCATGACCTTTTAGGTTAGGACAGAAAATGTTGTCCCTTGCGATAACTGTTTCCACGGGCATTGGCTCATTATCTCTCAGGACTGCATTTTCTATCAGAAATCCAATCCATAAAAGATTCTTATACTATACTAAGATGGCAACTTATCCTGGACTTTATGACATAATTGGCATAAAACATAAGATAATAACAATCAGTTTCAATTTAGTTCAGTTCAAAACCTGTTGCTTATATATAATAAATAAGTATTATTTAAGTAGGTTATTTAAATAGGTTTAACTCAATTGATTTCATTAGCTTTCCATAAGATATAAAACACATATATCTTAAACAAGACTTTTTGGAATAATCATGTTCTGTACTTTTCTTACCTTTTTACAAAAATATTTCAAAGGTGTAAAATTAAAACAAATAAAATTACTTTATCTCGGCCACTTGGTTTTCTTTTCTACTGCTTGTGAACATGAAATGTATCAACTATTTATTTGAAGAACGTTCTATTAGTCAAACTTTTTCCAAATACCTTTAAAAATGAATATATAGAAATATAAATTGAGGCCCAGTTGATAGCAAAATCCCTTCTCATTATTTGAAAGATTTCCTGTTTAAAAGCTTTACATTAAATTAATGAATGAACAGAAATGGGAATTCTTAATTCTTTGTAACAAAATGAAACAAGAAATACAAAAAAAATATGTTTCATTAATCACTAAATAGGGTGTAACAAAAATATTACATAATTTCATGTCAAGCTATGCTTCTGAGCTTCATAGACACTAGATTAAAATACCGAATGCCTTGTAAATTCAAGTCAGATGGATGACATGTTGTTTGGCAAAAGGCTATTTATGGTTTTCTCTGTTTTCAGGACATATTTAGTTTTAAAGAATATCTTCATTATTAACAGGTTTGTATAATATGCTTTTTCAGCCAATGGCTTTTAGCCGACATCATACTTGATGTAAAATAAACAAAATTTTCTACAACATTATTAATTTTCCTTCATAAGTGCATATTTATAATTTACAACCCAAAATTAATTATTAAATACCTACAACAATCATATGAACTTATACTACATCAAAAGAAGGCAGTATACAATCAACTGAATTCATAATGATTCACAGCCAGTACATACTTTTCTAACATAATGTTTTTTAATAGCCCCAGTAGCTGTATCCCGGACATTCATGGTGGACAGAACGCCGCCAGATTGTGCCGCAGGTGCCGATTTATTGCCACCCTCTGACCCCGGTAGTCCACTGTTGTGTAACGCTTGTTGTAAAATATCATCGGAAGACTGCGTCTGAAACAGATTAAACAAGTTACATGTAGTAGATAAATAAACTATGGACAACCTATTTCTGGGACCAATATAATTATGATCTATTTTCACTCAGTGCTCCTGATAAGCAACATATGTGGGTATTTGAGTGTATTTGAAATTTTGAATAAATCATTGAAATTAAAAATAAAGGGTAAATAAGCATTTAATATTGACAGTTTCAGTGTTGATGGGTTTATTTTGAATAGAAATTTGATTAAAATGTTCATTTTTACCCTCAAGATTGTGAATATAAAGCATGGCATCCAAATAAAAGAAGTAAAATACTCATTTGAAGAAAAGCTTATCTGCAGCAGAAAAATATTTTTTATAACTGTGCTTTTAGCTTTTCAAATGTAAAATTCATAACTTCATGAACTTTTATAAAATCCATTGAAAAAATTTTGAACTTACAATGGTACCAATCGTCTTGCTTTGGAGATATACAACATAAACCATAAAAATTGGTTTCTGCCAAAAAGAATTTTTTATCTTCATTTTGTGTGCACTCAAGTGGTATGGACAAAATCACAATTCAGCAAAATACAAAGAAAAAAGGAAAGCAACTGGACTATTTGAAATTAATTGCTGAAAGATGTTTTGTTATTTAATAGTCTTTTTCATTTAATAAAAAAATTCAATAGGAAAAGAAAGCGACATGAAACTCTTATTGATAGATATCTTCAATAATATTATACTGACCATGTTGTAACCTGACTTACCATTCCAGGATGTTGTTGGTTAGCACTACTGACACCAGTTGCAGAAAACTCAAGCAACTGTTGGATGACATCATTTGGTGCATCTCCCTCGCCTTCAAGTGGACGTTTTTTCTTGGCAGACTTGGGTGTGTTTGGATCCTGTAAACATGTGTATATAGTAAAACTAAGCACTGTTTGTAGTAACTTAACAGTAATATGTATCCTTATAGATGATAATCTTCTTATGACATTATAGAACATCAGTATGTCAGACTTAACCAATCTTGATGTCCATAGTGCATATTGCAAATATCAGATATTATTAAGTTGCACACAAATGATTAAACAATCTATAGCGCATATTGCAAACATCAGATATTATTAGGTTATGTGCATATATGATCAAACAATCTTGATATCCATAGCCCATATTGCAAATATCAGATATTATTAGATTATGCATGCATATTTATATATATATAATCAAATAGATAAATGTGTGTACATTAAGTGATTTGTTTGTTAATACTTACAAGTTCTGTATGGAATCTACTGATGTGAGCATTTAAACTACCAAGTTTCTTGAACACACAGGTACATTCCGTACACGAGTGGACAGTCTGATCTGTTGTGTCTTCTGTCAATGTGTGCACCCTCTACAAAATACACAAACACAGACCAATGAACTAGTTATGTACAGGATTTGTAATTGACATCACTTGCATCTTTTAATTTACTGTTAATATCGACATACATATATTGACAAGTCCCACCATTTACATTGCATCTATTTTGAGGGTAAAATACATTGCCATTGATATAATAACAAACAGGAACATTTGTATGTGCAATTTTCAAATTATTAAATAAAACTATAAATTACTCACATGAAAAGAACACTACAAGTAATGTCTTTCCTTCCAACATTTTACATTTACAAATGACCTAATCAAAAACAATCTGAGTGATAAGCAAACATGTAATATAAACTAGTGAGTTACAGCTATTATTAAAACAACTTTTATTAGTAGACACTGCCCATGGGAAGGGACAGAAAGTCCAAGAGCCGCTACTTAGGTAATTCACCAAAGGTTACAAATAATATTTTACAGAGATTTTGAAAAAGGAAAGGAAAAATAATTTAAACATAGAAAAAATAGAACTCATATAATAAAACAACCCTTGGAACCAGATCAAAGTGACCTTAACAGTGGACTAATCGTATTATTTGATTGAGAACATTCAGAACAGGTACATGTACATTTTAAAGTCTATATTTACCCTTTACCCCTTAATTGGTAAATTTACCTGTATATGACACGTACTTGCTTGTAAAAATGATCTACAATATTATGTTATGTATTCATTTCCAAATTAATTTAAGTTTTTAGTGTCCCAAGCAGTTATTAATTTTGCAATTTAATTTTAACATTGTAAAATATTATCTTTGTTTAATTTAATGATTATCTATGCTTCATTGTGGTGCCAGGCCTGGTTAGCTCAATCAGTAGCAAGTCTGACTATCAATCCGGGGGTTGCAAGTTCAAATCCCCGTCTCGCTGCAGTCTATGATGACTATTATACAACACTGCATCTAATTGTCATTTGTCTCTCACTGCTGATTAATGTGAAAAAGTTATCACAGGTGATCATCTGTTAGCCCTCGATAAAGTAAAAATGGTGCTAAACATTCAAACAAATGTTTTACCTGTATATGGGCTCTGAGATTTCCTTTCTGTGAGAAGCCGACATCACAAAACTGACATTTATGTGGCTTCTTGTCAGAGTGTCGTCCCAACACATGAATCTGTAATGCTCCTTTCTGGTTAAAGGCCTTGTTACACATGGTACACTTAAAGGGCCGATCACCTGGAAGGAAACTGCCACATATAAACTATCACTGTCATAACTCCCCTTTCTTACATTACAGGATTTGTCAACTGTTCAGTTTTCAACTATTTTTTACAGTGCCTTTTAACAATATAATTGCAATATGCATTAATTCTACATTCATTATATATTTAAATATTACATAAACAGCATTCATTGTCTTATCATGAAGGTGTAACAATATGACATACTATTTCATCTAAACTATGATATCTTCAATAAGATTGTCTGCTCCAATGTATTTATGTGACTTTCTCTGATTTCAGTCAGCATATTAAACATCTGTTTCTCAAAGAAGAATAAAAAAGTCGTTTTGGAAAAGATTTGTTTTTAAAACCAGCCATTCTGAAAATGTTATTCATGCTGATGACCATATTGAATATCTGAACAGGACTGAAAACTCAATCTTGTACAGGATCATTACAGAGGAATATTCCAGGAAAGTTTAGTTCTATTCTGTTGAGAGGTTTCGGAAAAGATTTTTTAAAATCAGCCATTCAGAAAATATTATTTATGCTGACAGCCATTTTGAATATCGAATTTGAACATTAAATGCAAATTCACAAATTTGATAGAACATTAAAGTAACATTTCTTCAAAATTTGTCTAAATTCTTTCTAATGGTTTTGGAGAAGATTCCTTAGAAATCAAGGAAATATAGAATATCTGAATGGAATCATAAACACAAACTTCTTAGAGATTCAACAGAATATTCCTGCAATGTTCGGTTTGCAATGTTCGGCACAGTGGTTTCAGAGAAGATTAAAATGTTAAAAGTTTACAGATATTACAACTTCATCAAAAATTCTTAGTAACAGTGACCTTGACATTGACCCAGCATTAACCTCAAAAGTAATTTCAGATTTCTCTTTTTAACCAAGAAACTGCACTTAAGTAGGACCATTTTCACAAAGAGAAACGAATCATTTGGATCATTCTGCTAAACAGGAAAATCAAGTTATTTCCCTTACATTAAAATTGCCTGAATTTAAGATTATTTAAGGATCCTCTGTAGCTGTGCTATCAGCACAAACAACTTATCTCTCACCACTGAAGTCATGGATTTGAGCCAAGCTCAGCTCAAAAACTTTATTCCCTGACCTGCTGCGTATTTAAGTTTCTGTACATTACCTGTATGAATACGCATGTGTCGCTGAAGCTGACTGGGTTTCTGAAAGCTCTTCATACAGTGAGAGCACTTATGCGAGAATCCTGTTCTGTCTATCTCCTTGTTGTATGATCTGTGGGACAATGATGACCTAAACAAAAAGTAAGAACTATATACATGATAGACTGCTACATTCAAGTAAGCATGCTTAAGTTATTGCGTCAGAAGGAAGATGAAACATTTTTGCCATCATTATCCATCAATAGTGCAGGGATGTGCCAGTTTTTATCTATAATAAAATCTTAACTTAAGATTAAAATATTGGTATTATATTATGTTATACTATGTTTAACACACAACATATCAAACCACTAACATTAAATCATTTGAGGTAACTGGTATATTTTGTTGCATTTATCTAAAATCAACACATTTATTGGCATCCAACTACTATTTAAATTACAATGGAATTATTTTTAAAAGTACACCATAATTATATAATGCAACTTTTAATCTTACAACCAAATTAATGTTAATGAATGTAACATACAACACTTTTTTTTTCTTTTTTTTAACATATCAAACCCATGGAAATGTTTTATTGACCTCAGAAATGTAGATCCACTCAAGCAGACAGTTTTCATAACCAATTTTCTGAAGCAGTCACATCTGCCATTTCCTATTTAAATAGTTTCAGTGTAAATCAACCTAAATCAGTCTTAGGGAGACCACAAGAATCTTTCATGACAGATGGTTCTAACAGAAAATTCATATCGAGGGATAATCATGAAAAAAATTATTCCAAGGGATGTAATTTTCTATAACTAAATAAAATATATGCATGACTATTTTTCTTACATACCAAACTCATGAACAATTATCATCTCCAACCTTTACAATGCTCGTACTGATCATGCATTGTAATATGTATTCAGATTCTGGTCAGAGTATTTACACGAGTGTTTCCTCGCTTATCACTGATAGTATATAAGCAATGCTCCTTGCTAATATGGTTTTAATTACTGTTTTGTTATGCTGCTGTTTAAGTCAGGTATTGGCTCAGTGCTATATTTTCTGTAACAATTACTCACAGATTGTGCAATTAACCCTTTACTTCATATAGACGCCTTTGGACACCTCTAATATAGACGCCTTTTGACACCTAATATAGAAGGCTTTTGAATTATTGGTTGATTAATGTTTATATTATCTGACAGAGTGAAAAACAGTACAGGAAGTGTTCAGATTGCTCGTTACTCTTCCTGCACTGTTTTCAAAGGCCTTCAGTGATTGGTGCGGGAAAACGCGTATCTATGGATTAAAGGTTAAACAGAAAAAACAATGAATACATAAGAAAAAGCATACTTTATTTTGAAATGTTGTTTTGTGTGTTCTTTAAGTGCCTTCTGTGTTGTGAAGTCGGCATTACATTGTCTACATGAATACACACGTGTCCCTTCTTTGTCTTCTCTGTGTTCTATCATGTGACGATCCAACTGACTCTGTTGTAAATCAATTTTCATATTTGAACATGTATAAAAACCGGTTTTGTTGCAGTTATAATCATCCATAGTAATGATGATATATCAGATTATGTTTTTATATGATCTTTGTTACCTGGTTGTTTTGTTATTGGGTTTAATGCCATTTTCAACACATTTCTGGTAATACATAACATAATCATCCGGTGTTGTTGGTGGAGGAAGACCTCAGAATATATCAGAGAAGAGCCATTGTCCTGCTACAAGTTAATTGTAAACTTTTTCACATACAGTGTATGGACCATGCTTTCTTCTAACCCACAACCTCAGTGGTAAACACAACACATGTATCATTTGGTCACAGTAGACCTTCATTAGAAAAATAAATATACCAACACTGGATACATTAATACCACAAATGAAACACTTGAGCCAAAGGCATTCAAAGCAAATTTGATACCCATAAGGGGCCAGCAAAAAGGAATACAATTATGAATTTTTTTAAAATCTTCTTCTCAAGAACCAAACCAACCAAATTTGTTCTTATAAATTAGGCTTAAAAAATGTCTACGAGTAGGAGTTTGAAGATAGTTAAAGCAAAGGGACTATGGTCCATTGACATCCAGTACGAGGCCTTTGACAATTACATAAAATACTATGGAAAAACAGTAAAATCTGTATTCTCATCTTTTTAAAGAATCATTTTAATCCTCTCGAGATCTACAGTATTGTTTAGTCATAACAATTGAGACTGGCTCCTTTATAGGATATTTAATATTCATAAGGGACCAGCAAGGGCCTGCAATGGGATACAAAGTTCTGTGAATTTTCAAAAATCTTCTTTTTAAGAACTGATAAGCCATATTTGTTCATATTCGGAATAAATGACCCATATGAGCAAGGATTGCAAGTTTGTTCGAATAAAGGTTCTAGGGTTCAAATAAAATGTCTAGGGTCCATTGGGACCTAAAGAAAGGGACTTTCATGTTTACATGGGAAATTTTTTCTCATTTGTAAGTTCTTCATGGACTCAGTCCATTGAATATTTGAAAAGAAATGACAGTGACAGGTGAAATCTGGTCAGCATCTTGTTTCCTTTGGAACTATTCTTTATCCTACGGAGAATGCAAAATAACCTTCGTGTATGAAATACATCAACTCAAATAACTCAAGATGAAATCAATCTATTTACATGATTACAATTTAGTTTTATGAATGCATAAAATTATCATAATAAATATTTGATTTCCCCACATAACTTTTCATTCAAATACGTATAAATAGAAAACTGCATCAACCCAACTGATCCCCACCTACTGAAGTACAAACCTGTAAACCGAACTCGTCTCCACACTCCTGGCACATGAGGCTCTCTTCCTTCTCATGCAACATGATGTGGGCCTTCAGACTCGCAACACGAGAAAACTTCTTCCCACATTCTGGACAGCTGGGCTTGGCCCCGGGCTCCACATGTGTCGCCAGGTGGAGGGTGAGATTGTCTGCAATGTTGAAAGACGCCGGACACTGGAAGCAACGGAATGGTTTGTCATCCTCGTGTGATCTCAGGTGGCGCTGATACTGGTTCCATTTCTCACATACCTTCTCACAAATCTCACAGGTAAATGGACCCTGTAATAAAAGATATCCTTTGTGAAAAAAAGGGATTTATTGCATTAGGGAGGTAAAATTCAACAGTGATATTTTACGATATAGATCTGATATACAAGTTAAAATCTGTCTCAGACATACTTTTAATTTAAAGAGTCTAAATCCCTTAAGGCAGGCTGACTGATTTATTCTAATTTAGTTCATGTTCATCAAATGGAGACAGACTATGGGCAGTTGTGGGCTTGACTACCATTAACATGTAGTATTGGCTGTTTGCTAGATAGTTAGTTTTAACTTATTTATTTTATTTTGATTGTGAAACAAGTTATTACAATTTATACAAATCATGCTCTAAGCATATGCAGATAACATGTCTTGCTCAAGGACACCACACATAGCCATTAGGGAGGATCAAAACCACAACCCTCAGATCATGGGTCAGATGGTCTAACACTGGATCATGTGCTCCACAAACCAGATAGTTGGTAAATGACCGAGAACCAGACAAAGAGGAGGAGGTGGGTCTTTCACCCTTATGATTTACCTGATATTTAATGTTTCCAAATATTCTATCAAAGTTTATATATTGAAGTTACTATGGCTTGTTTAAAATATATGATGTTTTATATCTATCCTGTAGAATGTAAATGAAGTAAATTACCTAACTTAAATATCAAATAGGAAAGCAAGGATTTTTGCTCTGTTGTAAATTCCCTTAATCCCAAAGAAATAGTGATGCTTTTGGGGACAATCCTAGGTACTTTTAAAGGGATAATTTATGTTAGCTGATATTTTAGTGTGAATATTATTGATTTGCAAAATTCTCAAACATTACCACATCACAAAATCAACCACTTTTACAGCAACCACCAAAGTGAATAGCATATTTAACATATTATTTAACCCTTTACTCCATAGATACGCATTTTCCCGCACCAATCACAGAAAACAGTGCGATCTGAACACTTCCTGCACTGTTATCCACTCTGTCAGTTAAAATAAACATAATTCACCTATTGCTGATATGTGGTAAATTAATGCTTTCAATCTGGAAGAGTCCAAGAAAATGCTTATGGAGCAAAGGGTTAAGACAGTATTTTCCCCACACACATATGATGTGACTCACCTTTCCAATGGGAGGTTTGGTAATCTCCAACCCTGGTTCCTTCTTCACAGCCACATGCACCATGGGTGGTGCAGCAGTCTCCATGAGTTGTTGTTGTTGCTGCTGCATCTCACCATCCACTTGCTGTGACTGCTGCATCGGCACCTGCTCCAGAACATAGTGCTGCACATTCTGGGGGTCTATGTTCTCCTGATGTTCTATTAGAGCTATCTGACCATTGGCAAACTGGACAACCTATAGCAGACACAGACAGGTATATCAACTAATGTAAAAAATATCATATCTTCAGGATCTTATGAGTGATAATTTATTATTGAATTTATTAAACTAGCTGGCAAAAATATATGATTTTTTCCAACAATAAATTCAATAAAATGCACACAAATGCAACATTCTTTTCATCACATAACTTTATTTAACAGATCACCTTTATAAGGTTTAAGAATAAATTGGGCATATATGTTTCTGTCAGTTATCATATGGCATAAACTTCTCAAAATAATGCCATTTTGCCATGACAAATCGACTTCATACAGATATATTAGGGTGAGTCAAAAAGTACTTCTTTAAATTGTGTATGAAAGCGCAGTTAACAGAAAACACCAAGCGCTGAATCGGAAGTGATATTACTAAGTTAATATAAACAAGAGTTGTCAGAAGACAACAAAGCTCGCCCCTGGGTGTCTAAGTCCAAAAAGGGCAATAACTGTGCCAAAATGCAATCCAGAGTTATGGTTCTTGTATCTGTGTGTCCCATTGATGATGGTGAACACACATGCAAAGTTTCATTCACATCCAATGAGTGGTTGGATCTTAAACTTAAACACAAAAGTTTAACCTGGATGTCTACAGACGACGACAGGTCATGGCAAAAGCTCTCCTTGGACTGCATCCCGGCGAGCTAAAAATATATCATGGGGTTATTACAGTCCTGCCTGGTGCACTTTAAATTATGGGATAATAATAAGTTAAAAGGGCATCATATCCATTGAACGCTTTACTACATTTAGCCTACTTTTAGCCATATTTTTATTTATCAGGGTTTTTCCTCACAAAACTTTAGAATTAGCAAAAATATCTCAATCAAATATATCATGCTTAGACAGTCTGAGAGCCATTATTGCCATATATGGTAACGTATTAAAATATACAACTTAATATAATGAAAAAGGATTTCCAAACTTGGACTACGTGCCCAGATTAAGAATAAAAGAATTTTCACTTTTAATATTGCAATATCTTTACTGATGTGTAAAAGGAGTCATGTGACTTCTGTTTGATCCATCATACTGGTTACATCTTGGTAAATTTGAATAACCTCAGGAAGAGTCCAAAGGTCGACAAGCAGTGCATGAGTGATATTTATTTTTATAGTTGAAATTTCTTTTCGATTCCACAACCCTGATCAAACTATTGTTTTTGTCACGATTCGGTGAATTTGAAATTTCAAATCATTTGAATCTTAGATTTAAATGATAAGTAAATGCTTTATATCATTTAAAATAGTTTATGTTATTTGTTTTTCAAAAATTAGCTTTGATTTTTCCTGCCTTTAATACTTTAATGCTTCTTAATACTGTATCCATTAATTGTGCGTCAGTTCTACAACCAGTTAAAACATGTACAGTATCAGTATGCATGATCCAATAACATAAGAATTCAAAACTGTAGTCAAGTCAGGGAATATTAGAACTTAACTAAAACTGGCAGAAAAGCTGACAACAGAAATACATGATAAATGCTATCCCCTATACATGTATGTACAGACTATTTTATACTACAATTTATAATTGCCATAAAGTTAATATTTGCTGTAAACTAATTATAAGACAAACCTGCGTGAGCCCGTCTGCAGCAGCTCCAGACACCATAGATGGCGCCAGCTGTATAATGGAGCCATCACTACTCTGTACAAATGGAAAGGAACCATCGAGCACTTGTATTCCATTGGGTATACCCTCTGTTATGTACACACCTTGTGTCTGGTCTGCCAACTGTACAATAGGAGCAACTGACGACTCCGACACCTGCAAAAACATGTACATGTATATATGGAGACTGTTGTTGGAAAAAAAAAAGAAAAAAAAATGTCACCAAAGAGTGGCAACAGTAGTTTGTCAGTGTAAAGATATATTCGTTATGTCACTTTGTGACTATATTTAGGTGTTTTTGACGAAAAAAGTAACCCAGACCCATCGCCCTGGGTCTTATTCTTACGCCCAACATGTTGTCATGGTGATCATTTGTGACACTTATTTCAAAATCCCTCAATGAATTTCTAAGTTACAGACCTTACAAGTATAACATATATTATATATAAAGCCTTTGGCCTCTAACTGCATCATTGACCTATGGAGCACATTCTTGCGCATTATACACTGTCGTGTCATGGTTACCATTTATCACAAATTATTTCTAAATCAATCAACAAATGAGAAAATTAGTAATTTACAGATCAGTATGTAATATTAGCCATCTTGCCATAAACGTCTTCTAACTGATTTAATCATTCAACACTGTATATAATATATATATGCAACAATGAAAGTCCAATTTGAGGGTAAAATTGTTTCACAAATACTTTCACGGGTGATTTTTTTCCGAAAGAAAAGCACAATTTTAACTTAATCCTTAATGTGTAAAATATAAAATTTGATACATTCTTATGGACTTTACTAGCCCTTACACCAAAATTATAGCATTGGGTATAGTTGGCCAATGCGATTTTACACCCAGAGCTCATCATTCAATACCTGTGTTTTAGTGGGCGTTCCAGTATCAAACATGTAATTATGGGTATTAATAAAGAATTTGCCTATTTCTTTAACCTTGACACAATGTCATACACTCTTAGAGTTTAAACTAGAATTCATAAATACATATGACAGACTCAGACTACCTGGATGATCGTTCCATTAGCAATTGCATCTTGAACCTGCAGTATTGGAGCAGAGACGTCAGACACCTGCACCACTGGATTGGCTACTGACACCACGGATGACTGGCTAACATTCTGTTGGGCTGCTATGAACTGGGCAAAATCTGAAGAGAAAAAACCACAATACTACTACCATGCCTTCCTAACAAGTTGCAGTATCTAAACATTTTGTCAAATCAAACAATGTAGCATGTTAATCATAAAACATGTCCTGTTACAACAGAGCAAGCCAGATTTTGCAGATTATCAAATCAATTATGACCATAATCACATTAATCTTGCGATAGCTGTATCCCTTGCTCTATTTAATGGAGAGAATAAAGTATCATTAGCCAGTAGATAATACATTCCTTGCTCTATTAGCTTTTCATTTGAATTTTTTATCTAATACCTTTTCTTTAGCACAAATTTTACTTAAATTACAATATTTGATATAAACATATTACGATTACCAGATAATTAAAGGAGTTTATTCCCCTTCAATTCTTTTGTCGGATTCGAGCATTAAAGAAGTCAGAAGAAAATAATGATATATGATGTTTAAAGAGTTTGTAGCAATAAGAGCAATTATTACTAAAATGGAGAAATAGAAAACGATATTCACTGTCTATTTATCTGCTTAATATATGACATTTAAAATTCTCCAAACACAAAAATATTTCAAATGCATCAAATTTATGTAGCTAAGTTGATTAAGTAAAATGCACTTTTTTTACTATTAATTTCATTTGTCCATGGTACATGTTGTAATTATAGAGACCTATAGGCCCATTTGGTCGGGTGCTCAATTAATTACACATTATAATTTTTTGTCTTACCCAGTTTTATTAAATACAAGTTAGTACTCACTATAAAAATGATTGACAATTTTTTTTTTCTACTTATACGACATGGGTCGCCAGGTATTAAATGTTAATATATGCAAAATGTACTTTTTAAAAAAATGTTTTATTCATTAACGCTATGTTTTAAAGATTTTGTATCAATATTTAAGTGACTATGACACAAAAAAACGGCCAACAACACTTTTGTTCACACATTACGAAAATATACCGTACCAAAATTATTAAATTCAGACATGGAATTAAATTGAGAAGGAATGGCAACTGATTGAGATTTTGTGAACGCTCGCATATTCACGCAAAATCTCGCAATATCCTGTTTTCAATTATCTTAATCATGAATCATCTCAGGAACATAAATAAAAATTCTTACATTGCAAAATGAAATTCTCATCAAAACAATACCATTACAAGAAATTTGTCTATAAAATTGTTGAAGTTTTTTTATTACAAAATTTGTATATTGAAGATAAAATAAAGATAATTTATGATTAATTTCCCTTCAAACCTCAATATCTTTAATGCAAGATCATTTTTTTCGCAATCCAAACATGTTTAATTAAACATCTAAGATTACATGTATACAACTTACAGTTTATGTACAAGAAATCAGATGCATGTGAATTATGAATAATCAAGTTGACAAATATTTAATCTTTCGTGTGCAATTTCATCAATATTTAGTAAAGAGATGCAAGTTTCCCATCCTTCTATACAAGTCCTTGATTCAGACAAAGGATCAAAGAGTTGTCAAAGAATTACTAAAGGAGCTACCAGAAATTTCAGCATGTATTGTATTGAACTGATATTAGCCTGTCAATCTAAAAATTTTAACACTGCATGTAGTGATCAGACCTTTTCATAGCATCTTTGGTTATGATTATTTTTATTTAGCTCCAACATGGCATATATACTGGTCATACCTAATACCGCGAGTCTAAATTTTTCAACCATGTAAAGAATTGCGTCAATAATAAACAGTAATAAGGTTACTCAAGTATGCCGAGTAATAAACAGTTGCCAATATGAAATGCAGACAAATGCCAATGCGAACGGAAGTTTGAGCTTTGCGCATGTCTTCTCATATTGTTTTTATATGGGCATTCGCGGTAATAGGTATATCGTGGTATTAGTTATACTGTATATACATCTATCTATATTCCAATCAAACAAAAGTACTGATAAAAAAGAAAAGTGCTGCTGGTTTGACTAAAATTTAATGTGCAGACGGTTTTACTCTTATGGGGTTGGTTTTTCTTGTAACTGAGCTGACTTGCTTTAATATTACTTGAATGTGACATTTTAACAATGAAATAAAAGTATTTTTTATTGAAATTTTAATGCCAGTTTTGGGAGGTTATCAAAATTTCAATTCCATGGAATACAAAAACAACTAAAATTGCTTCAAATAACATTTATATATGTCAAATTTACTACATGTACAGACGTCTGAAAAAGTCATGTTATCGGGATATGTCCAGCAGAACACTTTTTCCTACTTTCAGTTTCAATTTGAACAAAAGTCAAAACAACCAATCCGACACAAAATAGGTCAGAAAATGGGCCCATTTCCTGATAAAAGATGGACGAAAATAAAAAAAATGATAACAATATTTCGATAAAATTTGTTGCTCAGCGGTATCAAATAACTGTAAAAGATGTTTCAGAACAATAAATGGTGAAAGATAAATATATATATAAATATACGAGTATGAATACCAAAAAGAATCTCAAAACGTCAATGAATGAAGTTCCACGTATCATTGCGCTAAAAAGTTCCCAGGCCGAAGAACGCAAGAAACTAACACGCCCATTTTGCTTGAACTGAGGCATCATGTACCTCTAGACCCAGCCATCATGAAAACATATCAATAAATCATGATAAAATATATACCAGCAATGTTTTCAACTTGTATTTCTGCTGTCTGATGGGCTTCAATTGACATTTTTCATTTTAGTTTTCAAACAAAATGGCGGACGTTCAAGTTATGAATTTTGAGATCGAGGCTCTACTTTAAAAATTTCCCGGATGTTGATTGCAGACGATAAAACCTGCGACAAGCAGACGACAGTTTGGTCAACAAAAAGTAGATTCATTGCGTATAGAATTCTTTTGAAAAAAAAAATTATTGTGAATTTCATCTATTTGTCTAAACCAGTTTTCATTTGAAATCGTGGCAGAGGGGAACATATGCTGATGGCATGGTAGGCAATTGGTTTTACAGTAAATTATGAATTTCTCATTTTATGTTTCAACTGTTTTCAAAATGTACCGACTCATCTTAGTGAGTTTCCATCTCATAATAGCCTTTTTTTGGCAAATATTGATCAAATGTTATTAAAGGACACACGGCGTTTTTCATGAACTTTCTCTTAAAGGGATACAACACTTTTTCATTAAAAGCATGCACACTGACTACAAAAACTGCTTTCTCCAAGAACATAAGGCAACAGGCCCTTATTAAGTGTCTTGCGTGCTACTTAAAGAACTTGCTAGCCCTATCAAGGACTTGTAAAGAAGGATAGGAAACTTGCATTTCCTGACTTTAATTGTTGATAAAACAGCACCAAGTTAAGGGGGTCTGGGGACATAACCCCCTCCCCCGTCTCCGATAATTTTCTGCTATGTGGCCTTTGATTATTTTTCGAGCATATTTCAGTCTGTAAAAAATCTGCAGAATAAGCCAATTTAAAGCAAATATGCACAAAACACTCAGCTAAGCATCATGAATGTTCGTGACGATTGATCAGACGATTGAATAGATTTGATGCTGTTTTTTTTGGCTTTATTTTAAAGGATATTGAATTTTGCATAACCTTCGACTGTATCGCGATATGGTTGATAAGGACACTGCCGATACAATACACATATTGTTCAGAAATGCATCGCAATAAACCAGTATACCAGTATATCGGAACAGCCATAACCAACTGTATTGGCCATGTTGACAGAATTGTTAAGGTGTAACCCCACCATTGATTTTTGTTCTTTATTCTATAGTTAATAATAAAAGTTTGAAGGCTTGTCATTCATAGAGAGTCCCAAATGAAAGAAGTGAAACCTACATTTTACTGTTTGTCAACCTCTGCACTATCAAAATATGATGAGAAAAGTAGGGGTCATGTGTAATATAAGAGATTTTTTTTCTGCTCAGTGTGTACACTGGTGACAAAGTGAAAGTAGACTTCCGAAATCATGAATTCATACCCCAATTTCCAAGCATCATTTTTTTTTTTTCTAAATTCACAATTCAAACGTGACAATGCTATCAAAATGTTCAAAATACTTCAATAATGCCATTCAAATAAAAAAATGAGCATTAAAATAAGGAAAATGCATTTTTAAAGAAGAAGAATTGAGGATTATTTATAACCGCCATTATGCTACTACCCCACGGAAGCACTTCCTTTTTGCAATGGTGGCACTATGCCTTAAAAGAGGGCATTCCATACATTCAGGTCATTTCGATCTGCTTCAGCCTGGTCTGTTACCGTTGAGCTTCCTTTACAGCTTCAGTCAGGTCACATGTCTTGTTCTGCAGCATCTGGGACAACGGCACTAGTGTGAATAGCACATGCTATATATAAACAAGTCCGATGATAAAACCAAACTGAGTAATCACAGCTTTATAAGCACAGGTCAGCTTTAGCATCACCATAGTTCAGATTGAGATCATCTAAACTGCCAATGGCCATTCGATTTGCCATTTGAGCCCTGCTTTCTCGATCATTCGCGAGTGTTTCCTGGTAACGTAACAGCCGTTTACCTGTGTTGTAGAACAGGAAAGCTATTTCTTGAACTGTGCTCATCATGTTCTGAGCAAGTGGCTGCTTAGACGCGTGAATAATAGCCAGGTTTAGGCAATGGGCTTTGCAAATGCGTGTAGACTGCATGTGGTAGAACCTGACGGATTCGGGCTTGAAACCTGCGGAACTTTCTCAACATGTTTGAGGCTCCATTGTACCCTTGACCTCTTGTTTTTTCATAATGCAACACCGGCTTTTCTCTAATCTGCCAGGAATGTAATGGATAATGAATAGCCAGTTGCAGCTTTGCATTCTAAAAATACTATAAAATCTTCTCTCAACAACTTGGTTGTATTATCGAAATACCTGAAACAGAGCACCATTTACTCCATAGTAGACACATCCGTAGCCTTGTCTGCCATAAAACCAAAGAACAGGGCACTGTTGCATTTATGCACATCTCTGATGTGGTCAACACATATCTCAATTATTTGTTTTGAATCTCAGGCAAAGTATACTTTGTCCTCTAGTCACCATTCTCCAAATAATCACAGAGCACTTAATAATATTTTGCCTTGTATTCCAACAGTGCTATAAAGTTACTATTTGAGTCCTGGTGTTCCTGTAAGGCTAGATTTTGCTTACCACATATGATAATTGCATCAATAATGCCTTTTAATATTTGTCTATTCTTGTTTACTAAGGCATCGTGTTGTGACGAAACTGATTGGACAATGTCTTTTTTCATTCCAGACATTATTGACGTAAAGTTTTCAGCTGCTTCAAGCATATGTATCTTGCACTTTAGGTGAGAGTTGATGACTTTGCCGAGATTACTTGGGTTGATTGCTGGTTGCGACGCCAGCGGCCTCTTTTTCTGATCCAAATAATTGACAATTGGACTGTATTTTTCTGAACTTTCCATTGATTCACCTGGAAGAATATGAGTTCAGATGAGCATATTATGAAAGTCTATATATAGCAGTTCACGTAGGTAAATGCCAACAGTTAATTAATGACATGTAACAGTTTTATGAACAAACACTAACATTGTACAGATATTCATTTATACAAAAAAATAAACAGTAAGCACTAGTATTAAATGATAATTTTGTTTTGTCATTGACAAATACCGGTATATGTCTTATTATATATACATATGTGTATTTTAAAATACAGTTTTAATGAATTTGTTTTTTCATATTATGCAAGATGATCTAAAACTTCTAAAGTATCTTTGATAAAAAATAGTTTGTAATCCATACCGAACAAGGTTCAATCCTACGACCTAAGTATCTGAAGTCGAATACTGTACTGCTGGACCAAGGAGACTACATTCCTTAATTAAATTTAGCAGTCCTATAGATATTAAAAAAACTTTCTGGGAAATGATCGCAACACGTAAAATTTTATCGTGTCTAGCATTGGCATTTGTAATGTTGTTAACGGCTCATTAAACTTCCGAAACGGTCATTTTTAGTTTTAATTTAAGTCAGTTTTAATCTTCCAGATGATAGAATACATGTTTATTTGATCACTGAGAGACTTTACAAAAAAAAAATAAATAAATAAAAACAACATTATTAGTACATAATTAAGAACAGGTTTAGTTAACAAAATGTTTGTCTCTTTCGGCAGAAAACGGGTTACGAAGTTTGTCCAGAAAACGTCGGTCTGTAATATATGATCAATTCACTTCAGAGAGACAGAGAGAAACATAGTATTGTGAACTGTAGGGGATACGGTTAAAAATTAAATAATTGCTTGCAGTTAGATAGTTTTTAAGAACATTCCCTTTATTCCCCTCAGTGCATTAATGAACTGGAACCCACAAGCTAATTTATTGCACATAAGTGACGAATCGTTCATATAAAATTAAACATAAAATTACTTTTTAATAACTGCACTAAACAAACCCCTCTTCATAGCCACTCAATATTGACTGCGATAAAGTGATTTGTGATGTAATAGCGCATGTGATAGTATAACCTGTAAATGCAAGGAAGGATCCTGAGTAAGAGTTACTAGATCAAACTAGTATTCATTACTCATTGTTTTACAATGCGTATAAATAATATAATGCGTACTGCATTCGATACAGTTTTAATGCAGACAATATATTTTTTTAAAACAAGAAAACCCAATAACGATACATAATATTAGTGAAGCCATAAATTGTCCAATCTTGTTAATGAACCCATTATCTAACGGTCTTAATCTGCAGTATTCATTTGTGTACTTCTGAACACTGGTGGAGGTACAGTTGGAAAGCAACTGGGTCATTATGGAATTACAAAAATGTAAACAAAAGTTAAAAGTTCGGTCTGGTCATCTAAGAAAAAGACATTTCGATCGAAGTTATTTATTTTCTTGCTTTTTTAAAAACAGTCACTAAGGGGTCTACAGGAATGGTTTTAGCAATATTATAAACACATTTAATTACAATCATTTTTGTTATTATCAAAAAGAGTGCATTTGGGAAGTTTAATTTGGGAGGCTTTAATAAAAATACACAAAGTAGCTTATAAGAATTGTACAAGTAGTCTGCATTATTTGCTAGGAAATTTTAATTGTTGCACACTCCCATTTACTCGTCAGGAGTACCTAATGTCGGGTCATTTCAACACTGGAGGGTAAGTTTAGATACAAGATTTTAAAAATAACAACGGGCATATTACACAGAAAATACTGTTTTACTAACAGCAAATAACTCTGGGCACATTCTGATTTATACGCACTATTGAAATAATAGTCATTGACTCTATATACTACACAAATTAAATGGTAACATTCAACACAAACTGCGAACAACATTTTAGCTAATATCTCGTTTCCTTTCCAATTAACAGTTAAATATGTTAAAAACAGAAACACTTAGTGTATCCTTGTACTTACTAACATGTCAATGTGTAACTTCGCAGTGGGGTTAGAGCGTTCGCCTCATGCACAGATGGTCGTAGATTCAATCCCCGGTCGGGTCATAACAAAATACTTGAAAAAAATGGTACTAGTAATTTCCTCGCTTGGTCAGTGTACATCTATAACATCATTTATTATGAAATATTGAAAATAAAAAGGTATCTGGAAATAGACTCGCCCGCTCTTCTCCTTGGAACAATGTTTGGTGACTTTTAAATGTTTTTATTAAGAAAAAACTATAGAGCAAGTGAGTCTATTTCCGGATATCATGTTTATCTGGATACCTTTTTATTTTCATTGATATTTCATAATAAATAATGTCATGGATCTGCATTGCTCATGAGCAAAACACCGGATCAAATTGCTCTTCTGATTTGTGAAGTTTGACAGTGACAGCAAATGCTGCATTCTTGTAAGTTTGCAAGGAGAGGAAGAGTACTGGAGGGGTCTCCCTTCCTGTCATGGTGTGTGGGGGTTCTCCCCTAGGAAATTTTGGTTTCTTGTGTACGTCAGAATTTAGATCAGAAAAAGAAAAATGTAATTCTTGGGCCTCACCATAACTTTATTTTTGTTTTCTTAGTGCCTAATTGTGAATTCTGATTCATTGTAGAACCCAGTAGGAACGCCATTATTTGCCTTCAAGGGAAACACCTGCTGATAGGGGTACAGAAACCTCTCCCCGAAAAGTTTGATACAAATAAGCAAAAACTGCATTCTAGTAAGTTTTGGGGGGGATGGTTTTTTATTACATCAGTGTGGGAGGGTGTCTCCTGATGGTTGGCCTACAGGAGCTTATCCCGGAAAAAAATGATAGATGAAACATCAAATGCTGAATTTTATTGAGTTTCCAGGATAAAAGATATGGTTGTCATTACTGCAGTTCGGTCTTGGAGGGGTTGTCCCCTGATGGTAGGGATATCTGGAAACTTTTGTGATCTTAAAAACCATATGCTGTATTTTTTCGAGAGTAATAAATTATTTACTTATTTGTGACTTTTAAACCTTTTTATTCAACTATAACATGTATCAATGTTCTCAGCTGGTTGGAGTAGGCCCCTGGAAATCTTTAATATTCTAAAAACCAAATGCTCCCTTCTAGTTAAATGGGGTAATGGTTATTTATTTCAAGATTTTTAACAACTGTCAGATGCATTAAGAACCAGGTTTCAAACCCAGAACCTCTTGCAATGCGAGTTAAAATGAAAGGGAGAGTGTTGGATTGAACTAGTGAAGGCATGCAACAACACCAACAACACCCCACATCCCCATCTCTGACCTTGAAAAAAATTAATATCAAAAGCACCAAATGCTCCATTTGGACTTTACTCCAGTGTATGAGAGGGTGTCCCTTGCTGGTTTGGGTAAAAGCTGAAACTACAATGCTGAAAGGTCCAAATTATGATTGTGAAAAGTCAAAACAACAATGGTGAAAAATCGAAACAATGATGGTCAAAAGTCATAACTGCGCTGTTGAAAAGTCACAACTATGATGGTGAAAAGCCGTAACTACAATGGTGAAAATGATATCAATTTTCACCATTGTATTTTCGACTTTTCACCATCGTAGTTTCGTTATTTCAACTTTTCACCATCATAGTTTCATTGTTTCGACTTGACTTGATTAAAAATATATATGCCGCGATGTTCCCAACAGGACACCATAGAATATAAATATAACAACATACAATAGAAATTATGAAGATTAAATACAATTATAAAAATATTGTCTATTGCAACATTTGGCATGCCATAATTATGTATGTATAACAGTTATGCTTTTGTATAAAAAATTATTGCATTATTATATAATTTAATTTTTTTTAATACAGACATTTTCTGACCCTGGTTGACTGTCCAAGACAATAACACAGGCTACATAGTATGGAGTAAGAGGAGATGATGGAAGAAGAGAGCTGTATAAATGAATCAAAGCAAGCGGAAATTACAGAATTGGAGAACAGTATGGATAATCCAGAACATATTGTGCAGATTACAGGCGGAGAGAGCAGTGCAAAAGATACTGAGCGTGTGGAACATAATGAGGATGACAAAACACATGCTGCAGCAAATGAAATTTTCTCAACTGGTAATAGGGATGCAAAATATATGCGAAATGAAATATTTGACTCAACTGGACAGAGTAGTAAACATTTTGCAATGGTAAAATTTCCACAAGAGCATTTTAACACTATTTCAATGCCAAGAAACTGGAATCAAGTAAAGAGATTGAAAATGCAAAGACAGTTGTTACATGAAAAGTTGTTCTCAAAAAGTTTCAATGTTGCTAGAGAAAAAGCTAGTCCTGAGAAAGCAAGTCGTATTAAGGTTGACGAATGTGATGAGAATGATAGTGACTGTGAAGCTGCCCCATTGCTTATCATTGAGAGTGATAGTGAAATACCTGAGAAGGATGGAAGTAGTTCTGATACGGAAGCTCCTATTCTGAATTTTGACGGCAGTATTGGATCACCTTCATTAAAAAATCACACTATTTTTGCACAATCTAATTCCAGTACCATTTGCAATGATTCTGTATTTGATGGTCCTTCCGACCTGTGTGAGCTTACAGCTACAAATATCAACAAATCATTGTTTGGGGCAATTAAATCTGTAAACAACAGTTCTAAAACAAGCAGCAACAAAACAATTATTGACGTTGATACAAAATCTAGTTTTGATAATTTCAGTACCAGTAATAACAAGGAGCAGTTTTGTTATAGGATTACAAAATCACCTAGATATAGACATGGAAAATCAAGCAAAGATAAGCCAAATAGTGAAAGAGAAGATGTATCAACTTATAACAGACTTGTAACTGAGATGGAGGAATATGGATGCAAACCATTGGATACAACTGAATATACTCCTCAAACAAAGGGTTTGGAAAAAGATCAGAAAGAGGATGTTCACATCGATAACAATACAAGGAAAATGTTATCTGAACCTAATGAATACGAGAAAGAGGAAAGGGAAAGATCTGCTGCAGAAGAAAATACATTAGCAGATGTCCAGAGTACTGTGGTGAATGATCTTGACAATTGCATGCAGAGGAAAATTACAAGTATGTCAACAAACAATGTTTCAATGAATCCAAAGGGTGATGCTGATGATGACGAATTGAACTACACAAATATTGCTTTACAAAAGATAAAAGCTGAAGAAAGATTGGCAAAGAAACCCATTACTCTCTCTGATGATGAATCTGACAACAGCGACTCTTCTGTAGAAAGACTGAATCACACAATAAAAAAATGGCAGTCAAACATTTCTGAATGTAGAAATAAAGATGTAAAAAATGAATCTGCTGAAACGCGCTCAAAAAGTAAACTCAAACAAAGAAAGCAGATTGTACATAATAAGACAATGCTATATCAGAAAATGTTGCAGAAAAAGATTTTTGCAATGAAGTTGAAAATATTACAAAAAACACAATTGCAGAAATATTTTGAAATATTGAAATATAGATCAAAGTTAGACACACAGAAAACTGATTGTATGTTGTCAAAGTGTACTGCAAAAGATAACATAAACATTTCTAGTGCTGACAAGTTAACAATACAGTGTTCGGCTATATCAGAAATTGAAGGTCAAACAACAAACTTACTGAAAGAACAACGGAGAAACATGAATGTATCTGCACCTGCATTTACTAATTATGGCAGAACTGATTTTGCCAAGGATCTTTTTCCAAATTCAAGTGGTAATGCAAGAATGAACAAAGCAAACAATAGAGATCTTGAACAGATGATTAGCTACAAAAGCAGTGATGATAGCTGTGTACCTAAAACAACTGTGGTAGATGTATCCAAACATGCACTAACTGAACATGCAAAAACAAACAGTAAACCAATGTATGGCACTTACTCCCCAATTTCTGTCATGAAAACTATTGACAGCAGTTGTAAGACAAATGAAGGTACAACTGATGTAAAAGTGCAACCATCTGCAGCATCTAATTCACCATTTGTGTACACATATGAGAAAAGTCAACCGAGTATAACTACGGAAGCAAAATTAAATACAGAAACAATAACTAGTAAATTTCCAACAAGTGAAGCAAAATATGATAAAGAGAACAGTCATACCGCTGGTGCTGGAAACATCAGACCCCGTTTACATTTTGTAAGTAGTGCGTCTTTAAGCAAGTTACCACTGTCCTCTATGTCATTAAGTCCAGTTATGACAACCAAGACTGGGTTAGCAAGACCACCATATGTAAACAACCTGTCATGTCCTTTAAAAAGTTGTGCTATAAGTACCAACTCCAGTGCTCCAAGATACTGTCCTGTACCAGCTCCAGCTGGTTCTGTACCATCCCAACCATTACATTTTATGCATTTAGGACCTGATGGGAGACTTTATGCTCTTGTCAACAATTCATTGAAGCCAGTGGTGCAGTATATCAATGGTTCATACTGTCCTGTCATGAAACCATTGATTGGAAGTAATGTAACACAGTGTCCACCTGTTAATGTCACCAGCTATCCAACTGGATTTCGACCTACTGTCATAAGATACAAACCATCGCCACACATGTCTAATTCAACTGTTTCAGCACCATATATTGTTGTAACTGCTCCTTCAGCCTCCAACCAGACATCAGCTTCAGCACAGCTGGCAACAGCAAATGGTTCAAATAACACAGTCATTGCCATTAAAAATGGCATCCCAATACACACTTTTGTGACAAATTCCTATAAAACTGGTGAAACGAAGACAACTTCAGCAACTCATTCCAAACTGAAGAAAACATGTCCTTCTACATCAAAAGCATCATGTCAACATAATTCAAATGGAAGTATGTGTACAGCACCAAATCCTGCGGCTGCTATCAAGGTTTCTAAAAGAGATGCACATATTGCTACAGATTCAATTGGTACAACTGAGCATGATTCCGTCAATGAGAAGACTTTGCAAGAACTAAATATGCAAACTATTGATAAAGTTAAAGATTATAACAACAGCATTTCAAGAATCCCCAAATCTATTGATTCAAATGTAAACAGAGTTCAGTGTTTGGCTGATCCTATTTTGAATAGAAATCTCAAGAAAAGAGATCACAATATCAAGTTAGCACCTCGCATACCTGATTCTGTAAATTTGGGTGTTTTAAATGGATTGAAATCACAAAAAATGCATGCTGCTGAAGAATACAAAAGAACAAACCCAGCACCTAAAGAAAAACAGAAGCATGTCACATTTGAAGAAGATTATCCAAATTGTGCCATTTCAGATATCAATAAGTTGAATCAAGTTTCAGACAAAGAAAGCAATGATGGGAAACTCAATTCACTTGACATGTCAACAAAAAGTTCTACAAGTGGAAACTGTGGACATGTAGAACCTCTTCCATTTTTAGACTTTCCAGCAAGAATTGTCACGACTAACATTGATGAAACAGGTGATAAAACTGTTACTATAGTTGCCTCGCCAAAGGATAAGAAAATCAACAAAACAACGTCTGAAAACAATGAAATAATAACATTGGTGAATGATGATGAAACACCTGTTTGTAATGATGATCAAGAAATCCTACATGTAGTTCATGTTGAAGTAACGTACGAAAAGAATGGGGAAACAAATCCTGAAATATTGAAAAATAATGAACTTAATTTGAAAAATGAAAGGTTAAGCAATCATTCAGATACTCCAGACATTGTTGACTTGGATGAGCAAACAGAACTTCAAGACATAATTGACTTAAATAATAATTCAAAAGATCCGCAGACAAAAATTGCAATCAGTGGAAAGGTTGAAAACATATACATGTCAGAAAACCCTCTGTGTGGTGTAAAAAACGGTGAGTGTGTGACAGTAGTAGAAAGAAAAGATCAAGAAAGTGTTATAAATGTATCACAACACCAATCGATATTGTATGATTCAGACGAATCATATGATAGTATTGACTTTGAGAGATTTGAAAGATTGAAAACCAAAGTCAACAAAAAATCTCAACCAGAACATACAAAACATTATAGTCCTGTTATTGAAAGTTATTATACTGCTGAAGGAAAGAAAGCATTAGAGCAGGGTAAACTTCTAGCAACACCAGCAGTACCTATAACTGAGGATTGTGTTGTAGTAGAAGATAGAGAATCAATAACAGAATTGTTAAAAAGTACAGCAGAACAATTAAAGAAACAGATCTTGTCAAAAAGGAAAGGGAAAAAAATTGTAGAAAATCAAGCGGAAGATGGCCGGTTGTCTCCTGAACCTCCTGTTAATCTTTCATCTGGACAATCATCTAAATGTGTTGAAAAGAAGAAATTCATCAAAACAAAATTCATCATTCTGAAAGGTAGGTTAACACATGATCCAATTGTATATATTATATTGGTTATAGGCACTTTATCTTTAATATTACAGTCAGTGCTCCAGATAAGCACTAGTGTGGGGTATTTAATGTCTCACTACACAGTTACGCCCTTTTTTTCCCATGGTAGCAAGATTCTTACTCTTAAAAAATAGCCCTATGTACTTTGGTTATGAAATATTTTCAAAATGGTTCGTTAGTGGCTGTGATTTCTTGCTGCAGATAAGTAGAGCAAAAATTGTCATAACATATACTACAATAAGACATCACTGGTGTTAAAATGTGACTTTTATAGGATTTCAACATATGGATGTATTTATCAGCATTTAAGGACTTCTTTTTTCAAAAAAGCTCAGGGTGTCACTGCACCCTCTTTAAAAAAACAAACATGGACAACCTACCAGTTATTATGCATTTTTGTGTGTGTATACATTCCTGCTTTGAAAAAAAAAATACGTTAAAAAAAAAAATCTATGTGGAATTCTTTTTTTACCAGTGAAATCCTAGACCTTATTATACCCCCGACAAACGAAGTTTGAGGGGGTATATTGGCGTCACCCTGTTGTCGGTCGGTCGGTCGGTCTGTCCGTTGCAATTTTCCTTGTCCGGAGCATCACTTGAAAAGTACTGGATGGAATTTCATCAAACGTCATACAATGGTAGAATATAATGAGAGGAAGTGCAGTGTACAAGAAACATAACTCTATTCTTGCTAATTACAGAGTTATTGCCCTTTGATATTTTTTCTTGTCCGGAGCATAACTAGAAAAGTACCAGATGGAATTTCATCAAGTTTCATACAATGGTAGAATATAATGAGAGGAAGTGCAGTGTACAAGAAACATAACTCTATTCTTGCTAATTACAGAGTTATTGCCCTTTGATATATTTCCCTTGTCCGGAGCATTACTTTTAAAGTACCAGATGGAATTTCATCAAACTTCATACAATGGTAGAATATAATGACAGGAAGTGCAGTGTACAGGAAACATAACTCTATTCTTGCTAATTACAGAGTTATTACCCTTTGATAAAAAATTTGTATGAACATATGCTATTTGTTAACAAACAATGCATAAATGTTCAAAACTTTCAATTGCTCCAAAATCATAGCAGTGTCATTTGTAATGAACTGTATACAAAGACTTTGCCAAATGTTTATAAACTGTCTTCTTCATAAAAAGCCATCAGTGATAACAGTTTAATAAAGTTCATGAAAGAACCAAGTTGATGAATACATGGAGTTCGAGCAAAGCAGGTTCAATATTGTATTCCTAGTGCTCTTGTTTGTTTCTTATCCATAAAATTGTTGTCCCTCAACATAACTCGAAAAAGTATAACATTTATTGATTGCCATGAAAGCTTGTACACTGCACAATAATTAAAAAGACCGTTTTTAATTTTAACAAAACCATAAAAAAATTAACAATACAAAAAACTCAATCCATAACATTCTCTTTTATTAAGTATTTTTTTTTGTCTGGAGCATAACTTTAAAACTATTGGATATAATTTAATAAAACTTCATACAATGGTAAACCATTTTCTGTCATGGCGGCGTTCGGGGGTATTCATCACCTTCAGTGATAGCTCTAGTTTAATATAGAACAAAGAACAAAATTTAACTGTGTAGTGAGACCTCAAGCATTGACATTTGTAAATAAAGTATTGAAATTGAAATCAAGGGATAAAATAAGCATTTGTTATTCTTAATTTCAATGTTGATTAGTTTGTTCGAAATGGAAATTTGAAAAAAAAGTTCATTTTTACCCTTAACATTTTTGAAAATAAGCATTGCTTACTAATTTAAGGGGTAAAATACTCATTTGAAGAAAAGCTAATCTGGGGCACTGAATTTAAGGTAATTAACTTAAATGTTGTGTGCTAGAAAGATAACCGTACATAATTAAATATTGAATAGTTTCCCTTCTTCCACTTGAATACTGTTTTTGAATATATATAACAAGCTCAAAGCACAATTTTCTAGTTATTTAATTTTAAAGATATCATAAAAAAGAGGAAAGAGTAGTCATATTTTGACTTCTAGCATGCATAAATAATTATTTAAAAAGTTGATTGGTGAGTCTGCTTATATGTTATATCCAACATTTTATGCTGAAATAATAAATACCAATACTACTTTAAATTGTGTCTTTAATAGAACATGTTTTAAATAATTTTAATATTAATACTTTTGCAAAATACAAGTGAATGAAATGATATTTGTTGTTTTAATTCATATAATTTACAGGTGATATCTGTGATCGCTGGCTGGACATTAAAAACAAGACCGGTTATTGTAATATGTCTGATCCTAAGTTCATCCATTACTTACTGAAATTGGAAGAAAGCAGGCAGGAGTTCTCTCAAGAAACTGCAACAATGGGTAAGTTTGAAAACTTGAAATAATAGACTATTAGGAAAGATAATGACTGCCAGAACATGGTGGGTTCACGCACTATATATACAACTGAATAAAGGCCACCTAGAAACGGTACATTTTGCAAAAGAAATGTTTTATTTGGGGGTAAGAAATTAAATTTTGAACTGAGTGTTTGTTAAATGCCATAAACATGCTGCCAGTAATGAGATATTTACTCAACTTTAAAATATGAAGTGGGGCAGTAGTGTAGTGGATAGAGTGTTGGTCTTAAGTCAGATGTTGCAGGTCTGATCATTAGCTCAACTCCATGCCTCTAAAAAAAAACAACAACACTCAGTACTGGTTCTACCAAGGAAGCAGACTTGACAGTGGTTTAACTAAACTTTAAGCTTTCTTCGTAACTGAACTAAAATACATTATTAAACTTTAGAATGTTTAAATCTGAAATTACAAATCATTTGTATTAAAGAACAATTCCTAGAGTATTAAGTACAGTAAAACTTCGTTTTGCTCAGCATAATATACATACATTGAAATACGAATTGGGCCAGGACCTGATTTCATAAAAATCATATATCTGTAGCTGATTATTTTGATATTAGGTTGACAAAATCATTTCACCTGGTTATATGTTTAACCCTTTACTTCATATAGACGCCTTTGAACACCTCTAATATTGAAAGCATTAATTCACCATGTATCAGCAATGGGTGAATCATGTTTATATTAACTGACAGAGTGGAAAACAGTGCAGGAAGTGTTCAGATTGCTCGTTACGAGCAATCTGAACTCTTCCTGCACTGTTTTCAAAGGCCTTCTGTGATTGGTGCAGTAAAACACGTATCTATGGAGTAAAGGGTTAACATAGATTATTCTTGTGTAGTCATAGTGATTAACATCTGTAGTTAATTTGTGTATGTGACATCTAACATGCATTGAATTCGCTGAAAATTGCGGCAAATGAAGTACCAGTTGGTAGGTATCCATAATTTTTTATATCACATGTTATATTTTGTTAACTGTTCATTGTTTACATGATTGAAACCACTATTCTGATTGGATCTTCATCCAACTTACACATTCAGTAGTAACATATATCTTAAGTTCTATAAAACCAAATTCTTGAACTAATCCAATCTGATGATTTATGTTGAAATTGTAACACCTGATCATCAAAAATATATAAAAATAAAGTTGATTGAGGTAGATATTTTCTCTTCACTGAGAAGGGAATGAAAAGTGTTCAACTTCGCAGTGGTAAGTTATATATTATATTTATTTTGAGATATACTCTATATATTCATAGAAGAAGGCACACAGCAACATCAGAAAGAAAACAGTGACAAGAACAAGAACAGCATTAGTGATAATGGCGTTCAGAAATCAACACTTTGCCAGCATGATCATATCCTGACTGTGACTCCGTTAGATGTAGAAGACAGTTTGGGTATAGAAGAGCAAGACATTTGTTGTGAAGAAAGTAAGTAATGTGAAAGACATCTACCAGAAATTTTAAAAGTTACTGATGTTTGTGATAATAACAGAAAATTGATCAAGCTGAAATATACAAGAGTCGTCATGACAAACAGACAGTCATGCCATTAATATAGATATATAACTTCTATTTGATATCAGTTCTGTGACTTTATTTTAATGTTGTTGTTATCCCCCGCCCCTGCACGTAGTGGAGCAGGAGATATAGAAATGGGCTCCATCCAACCGTATGTATGCATCCCCTGCTGTCCGCACCGTATCTCCTTCAGTTGTGATTGGAATTTTAAATAACCTGGCACAAATGATCACTAGGACAAGACGATGTGTCATACGAATGACTTGGATCTGTTTGTCAAAGGTCAGGTGTTTGGAAATCCAATGTATACACTGTGTTTCCTCTTGTCCTGACTGTATCTTTTATAGTTGTGATTGGAATTTTAAATAACTTGGCACAAATGTTCTCTAGGATAAGACAATGGGTCATGGGAATGACTTCGGTCAGTTCATCAAAGGACAAGGTCACAGCTCCATCTGTCCATTCACTGCTGTCAGGACCTAATCTTCTTTAGTTGTGATTGGAATTTTAAATAACTTGACACAAACATTCACTAGGTTAATACAAAAGCTGAAATAGTTTAGGATGATTTTTCTAAATTTGATAATATTTAAATACTACCCCAACTCCAAATTAGACCAAAATATTTTTTTCATTTTATTGATGCAATAATAAAAGAGTATATGTAAAGTTTTACTACAAACTTTCATTATTACCTCCCTTGTGTCATATTATCAGCAGTCACCATTACTTGTACAGGTGTACTTTCCTGTTATTTCTCGACAATAAAAGCAAGTACATGGATCACTTTGCCACACATATATTTTTGCTCTACTCAATTGCTCAAACAGGCAATTTTATGTCACAGGGCCTTAAAGGCCCTGCATATGCTTTCACCTTATTTCATTTACTCAATGCGTCTAAAGGTTAACAAGATGGCGGGGGAAATGACCACATTAGTGGCAACTTCTTGTTTTTAAATTCATTTGGTATTGCACATGCTTGTTATGAATTCTAAATGTACATAATACTACGTTCTGGCATACTACAGCAGCACCATGGTGCATTTTTTAGGGCCATGTTTCATACTTGTTACATGCTATCTGTTTTTTTTTCTAAATTTTAGTGACTGAACAATGTAGGGGAGAACAAGATCATTACTGAGTTTATGGATGGTTTTGTAAGGTGTATCTACTCGCAAGGTGTACCCACTCGTACGGAAAGGTGTAAATCTATAGATGTCTTTCTTCTAAAATAGATGCTTGCCTTGTTTCTTATAAGTTGATACATAAGCAGAGTAAGTGATGTATTTGAATGAGTCATTTCTCCCTTATTGCAACCAGATCAAAAAAAACATAATCGTAAACTGAATAATATTTAAAAAAATATTTTAATGTAATTTCATTTCATCTACCTGATCATTATTGATGAATGGTTTTATGTTGCAGACAAGGAAATGTACCAGATATCCTGCGAGGAGGAATTGGACTGTGAATCACCAGAGATTCCACCTAGTACAATTGTGAAGGCTGCAGATAAGGTTCCTCCATTAGTCAGTGTATATATTGTATTTGTTTGAATATTTAGCATCATTTTTATGCCATTGACGGCTAACAGACAATCACTTAATCTAACCACTCTTTCCTGGGATCCTGGAAGGTTGATCAGTACTCGGAACACACTTATCTCCGCAAGTAACTGATCATTTTCCCTCTTGAATCAGAGGCCAGAGACAAATGACAATGAGACTGTATATCAATTATCATGGAGACTGACCAGGAGGAATTCGACCTAAGTTGATAGTCAAGACACACTTCCACCATGTGCAACAATGGTGGAAATTAAAAACCTTTTTACATACAACCAGTTACTGTTGTCAGCTTGGCCATAAATTACAAGGCAGAAAAAAGAAAGTTGTGCTGGTCCACACATTAACCAATCCAAATATGGCTTGCAAAATTTAATAAATTTTGTGCCAGTTATAACAATAAAAGAACAAAAATGTTGTTAGACAATACTGTTTTTTTTTTAATTTTGATAACAATAAACATGTGTGCCAGCTATTGACCAATGAGAAATTGGTGCTGTGTCATAAGGCAATTTTGCAAGATCGTGGCAAGATATAACACTCTTAAAATGAGTAGTGGTAGCAAGAAAACTGTCAGCTGACTATGGGATGGTAAACTGAAATGTTTTAGGAATAAGTTTTGGTGCTTCAATGTTTTCGCATGCATTTTCTTATTGTAATGCTTTACCAAAATTATTCAACTAGAGATCCTGTGATTTAAACTGCCCTTGGGTTTGTGGTCTAAATATGATCTTACTGTTACTATATTGTGTAGATTGCCTTGAGAACCAGACTGTATTACCACTGGAACTTTGTCACTTTTTATGTTATTTCCAGGAATAGTGTTTTTTTTCCGCCTAATTATAGGTCTGTTGTGCTCTATATAAGAATCTTGCTTGGATTTGAGGTTCAAATAGAAAATTCCATCCCATTTGATAATTGTTTTGGCAGAAATGAGGCTCTGCCAAGTTCCAGTAAAAACGAGTTATCCCAAGGGACAGAATTTTCAATCTGAACCTCAGACCATTGTAAGATTCTTATATTTTCTCCTTGAAATAGGGATATCCTATTCACTAGGAGTGTAAGTTGGTATTATTATCTTTTTACTCATTGTCTTGCATGGGTAAAAAGATTTCATTAAAGCACATGGTGATGTAATTATTCTGACGTAACATTTAGCTGTAACATTTACTGTTTTCTATGACAAATGTATGATTTAGTATTTTTTTATGAGTGGGAAAAATGAATTCGGAACAAATATAGACTATATTTGGAAACTTCAAGAATTGTATGTGTTTAGCAGTTATAACTTTTGGACACATGATAACATTGATACGCCATTCAGTAACATGATACTGCTGCGGGAATAACCAGTCCTAGAGATATGCTCTAATTGCTGCGCTCAAAATGAGTAAACTAATGGTTCCATTGTAATGACTAATCAGGAAGGAAACCCATTGGGACAATGACAAACCATGTTAGTTTCTTGATTAATGACTCCACCCAACTGTTTCTTTATGTGTTAAACAGAAGCATTCAAAGAAGAGACCAGCAGAAAATATAGCTGAGCAACCAAAATGTAAAAGAAGGAAGCAGGAGTTTCTGTCTGAAAATGCCAAAAGGCAGATGAACTGGGCTGTCTCTGTATTTACAGGTACTACTGGACTTGAAAATAGAGTGTAAACGGTTTGCAAGTACACTAATATGTCATGGTTCAGACATTAAAATAATGAACCATGGTAAGGTTTGATTGTGCTGTTTGTTATTATGCTCCCCAAAGGACAAGCACATAGCTGCCACTTTATCAGTCCATCTGTCTATCCAAAATTGTTTCTAGAACATAACACCAATACTGCTAATGGGAATCCAACAAAATGCAGAGAGAAAGAATCATAACTTTATCTTGTATAATGACATATTTATCTCCCCTTTTGTACTTATTTTTGGATCTGAAGCATAAAAATATTATCTTCAAAAATGTTAAAGGGAGTTCAACAATACTTGGAACATGTATAGAGGGATATTGTTTGGAACTGCAAAGGGAAAGAACCATAATTCTTTCTTGAATAATGACCTTTTGAACTTTATTTTTGGTTATTTTTGTTTGTCTTGAGCATTATTTTTTAAAAGTATACAATGGAATGGAAGTCATTGCAACTTGGAACATGGATATAGGGCATTGTATGGAAGCGCAGAGCAAATGAACCATAACTCTATCTTGAATAATGACATAATTATTTCCCCTTTTTTCTTTATTTTCGGGTATATTTGCTTCTCTGAAGCATATTCATAAGTATGTAGGAGAATCCAACAAGATTTAGAACAAGGATAGATGGAAGTTTACCATAACTCTTATTTTAAATAAAAACAAAATTTTCTCAGCTTTTGTATCTTAATTGTATTAATTTTTTGCCTATCCAAAGTTAATTTTTGACGGTATGAAAGGAAGATTATCTACTGTATCAAGCACTTTTTGGAGGAGCAATCATCAATACTTCTATTTTTATCCCCAGGTGCATAGTGGAAGGGGATATAGTAATTGTCTCTGTCCATTCATCTAATATGGACATAATACCTGAAATAATAATTATTCAGTGACAATAATCTCAACTGTAAAACAACATGTAATATATACAAGGATAGTAAATATTATAGGTGAATAAGGGTAGCAATAGGCATGATAGTAATTAAATGGAGACTTTATTTTTAACCAACATATTAAATGTTTAACAACAATTATTTAAGTGTCAAAACTTTACTATTTGATTCAAGACCCTAAAAGATTTTGTTTTAATTTTCATTGAATGTGATTTTTATGACACACCAGAAGTTGTGTTGTGCATCAATTTTCTTATAAATAAAATAGAAATTGCTTCCAATGGAATTTTGAATCTATGTTTCACACAGCCACGTAATAACAAACATCAACATATTAAATATTTAAGTGTCAAAACTTTACTATTTGATTCAAGACCTTAAAAGATTTTGTTTTAATTTTCATTGAATGTGATTTTTATGACACACCAGAAGTTGTGTTGTGCATCAATTTTCTTATAAATAAAATAGAAATTGCTTCCAATGGAATTTTGAATCTATGTTTCACACAGCCACGTAATAACAAACATGACAAAATCTGGTCTGCCGGTTTGTTTAGAGAAAACAAAATGATTTATCCAGAAACGGACCCTAGCATCATCAAACATTCAATATTGATGGTTTATCATCATTGTCACATAATGAAACAGAACCTAGCATCATCAAACATTCAGTATTGATGGTTTATCATCATTGTAACATAATGAAACAGAACCAAGCATCATCAAACATTCAATATTGATGGTTTATCCTCATTGTCAAATAATGAAACAGAACCTAGCATCATCAAACATTCAATATTGATTGTTTATCCACATTGTCACATAATGAAACAGAACCTAGCATCATCAAACATTCAATAGTGATGGTTCATCCACATTGTCACATAATGCATCAAACATTCAATATTGATGGTTTAACCTCATTGTCACATAATGAAACAGAACCTAACATCATCAAACATTCAATATTGATGGTTTATCCACATTGTCACATAATGAAACAGAACCTAGCATCATCAAACATTCAATATTGATGGTTTATCCACATTGTCACATAATGAAACAGAACCTAGCATCATCAAACATTCAATATTGATGGTTTATCCACATTGTCATATGATGGAACAGAAATTAGCATCATCAAACATTCAATATTGATGGTTTATCCTCATTGTCACATAATGCATCAAACATTCAATATTGATGGTTTATCCTCATTGTCACATAATGAAACAGATCCTAGTATCATCAAACATTCAATATTGACGGTTTATCCTCATTGTCACATAATGACACAGAACTTAGCATCATCAAACATTCAATATTGATGGTTTATCATCATTGTCACATAATGAAACAGAACCTAGCATTATCAAACATTCAATATTGATGGTTTATCCTCATTGTCACATAATGACACAGAACTTAGCATCATCAAACATTCAATATTGATGGTTTATCCTCATTGTCACATAATGCATCAAACATTCAATATTGATGGTTTAACCTCATTGTCACATAATGAAACAGAACCTAGCATCATCAAACATTCAATATTGATGGTTTATCCTCATTGTTACATAATGAAACAGAACCTAGCATCATCAAACATTCAATATAGATGGTTTATCCACATTGTCACATAATGAAACAGAACCTAGCATCATCAATAATTCAGTATTGGTGCTTTATCATCATTGTCAAATAATGAAACAGAACCTAGCATCATCAAACATTTAATATTGATTGTTTATCCTTATTGTCACATAATGAAACAGAACCTAGCATCATCAATAATTCAGTATTGGTGCTTTATCCTCATTGTCACATAATGAAACAGAACCTAGCATCATCAAATATTCAATATTGATGGTTTATCCTCATTGTCACATAATGACCCAGAACTTAGCGTCATCAAACATTCAATATCGATGGTTTATCGTCATTGTCACATAATGCATCAAACATTCATTATTGATGGTTTATCCTCATTGTCACATAATGACACAGAACTTAGCATCATCAAACATTCAATATTGATGGTTATTCCTCATTGTCACATAATGACACAGAACCTAGCATCATCAAACATTCAATATTGATGGTTTGTCCACATTATCACATAATGAAACAGAACGTAGCATCATCAAACATTCAATATTGATGGTTTATCCACATTGTCACATAATGAAACAGAACCTAGCATCATCAAACATTCAATATTGATGGTTAATCCACATTGTCATATAATGAAACAGAAATTAGCATCATCAAACATTCAATATTGATGGTTTATCCTGATTGTCACATAATGCATCAAACAATCAATATTGATGGTTTATCCTCATTGTCACATAATGAAACAGAACTTAGCACCATCAAACATTCAATATTGATGGTTTATCCTCATTGTCACATAATGCATCAAACAATCAATATTGATGGTTTATCCTCATTGTCACATAATGAAACAGAACCTAGCATCATCAAACATTCAATATTGATGGTTTAACCTCATTGTCACATAATGAAACAGAACCTAGCACCATCAAACATTCAATATTGATGGTTTATCATCGTTGTCACATAATGAAACAGAACTTAGCATCATCAAACATTCAGTATTGATGGTTTAACCTCATTGTCACATAATGAAACAGAACTTAGCATCATCAAACATTCAATATTGATGGTTTATCATCATTGTCACATAATGAAACAGAACCTAGCATCATCAAACATTCAATATTGATGATTTATCCTTATTGTCACATAATGACACAGAACATAGCATCATCAAACATTCAATATTGATGGTTTATCATCATTGTCTCATAATGAAACAGAACCTTGCATCATCAAACATTCAATATTGATGGTTTAACCTCATTGTCACATAATGAAACAGAACCTAGCATCATCAAACATTCAATATTGATGGTTTATCCTCATTGTCACATAATGACACAGAACTTAGCATCATAAAACATTCAATATTGATGGTTTATCCTCATTGTCACATAATGCATCAAACATTCATTATTGATGGTTTATCCTCATTGTCACATAATGACACAGAACTTAGCATCATCAAACATTCAATATTGATGGTTTATCCTCATTGTCACATAATGCATCAAACAATCAATATTGATGGTTTATTCTCATTGTCACATAATGAAACAGAACCTAGCATCATCAAACATTCAATATTGATGGTTTATCCTCATTGTCACATAATGCATCAAACATTCATTATTGATGGTTTATCCTCATTGTCACATAATGACACAGAACTTAGCATCATCAAACATTCAATATTGATGGTTTATCCTCATTGTCAAATAATGAAACAGAACCTAGCATCATCAAACATTCAATATTGATGGTTTATCCACATTGTCACATAATGAAACAGAACCTAGCATCATCAATAATTCAGTATTGGTGCTTTATCCTCATTGTCACATAATGAAACAGAACCTAGCATCATCAAATATTCAATATTGATGGTTTATCCTCATTGTCACGTAATGACACAGAACTTAGCATCATCAAACATTCAATATTGATGGTTTATCCTCATTGTCACACAATGCATCAAGCATTCAATATTGATGGTTTATCCTCATTGTCACATAATGACACAGAACCTAGCATCATCAAACATTTAATATTGATGGTTTATCCACATTGTCACATAATGAAACAGAACCTAGCATCATCAAACATTCAATATTGATGGTTTATCCACATTGTCACATAATGAAACAGAACCTAGCATCATCAAACATTCAATATTGATGGTTTATCCACATTGTCACATAATGAAACAGCACCTAGCATCATCAAACATTCAATATTGATGGTTTATCCACATTGTCACATAATGAAACAGAACCTAGCATCATCAAACATTCAATATTGATGGTTTATCCTCATTGTCATATAATGCATCAAACAATCAATATTGATGGTTTATCCTCATTGTCACATAATGAAACAGAACCTAGCATCATCAAACATTCAATATTGATGGTTTATCCTCATTGTCACATAATGACACAGAACTTAGCATCATCAAACATTCAATATTGATGGTTTATCCTCATCATTGTCACTTAACGAAACAGAATCTAGCATCATCACATATTCAATATCGATGGTTTATAATCATTGTCACATAATGACACAGAACCTAACATCATCAAACTTTCAGTATTGATGATTTATCCTCATTGTCACATAATGAAACAGAACATAGCATCATCAAACATTCAATATTGATGGTTTATCATCATTGTCACATAATGAAACAAAACCTAGCATCATCAAACATTCAATATTGATGGTTTAACCTCATTGTCACATAATGAAACAGAACCTAGCATCATCAAACATTCAATATTGATGGTTTATCCTCATTGTTACATAATGACACAGAACTTAGCATCATAAAACATTCAATATTGATGGTTTATCCTCATTGTCACATAATGCATCAAACATTCATTATTGATGGTTTATCCTCATTGTCACATAATGACACAGAACTTAGCATCATCAAACATTCAATATTGATGGTTTATCCTCATTGTCAAATAATGAAACAGAACCTAGCATCATCAAACATTCAATATTGATGGTTTATCCACATTGTCACATAATGAAACAGAACCTAGCATCATCAATAATTCAGTATTGGTGCTTTATCCTCATTGTCACATAATGAAACAGAACCTAGCATCATCAAATATTCAATATTGATGGTTTATCCTCATTGTCACGTAATGACACAGAACTTAGCATCATCAAACATTCAATATTGATGGTTTATCCTCATTGTCACACAATGCATCAAGCATTCAATATTGATGGTTTATCCTCATTGTCACATAATGACACAGAACCTAGCATCATCAAACATTTAATATTGATGGTTTATCCACATTGTCACATAATGAAACAGAACCTAGCATCATCAAACATTCAATATTGATGGTTTATCCACATTGTCACATAATGAAACAGAACCTAGCATCATCAAACATTCAATATTGATGGTTTATCCACATTGTCACATAATGAAACAGCACCTAGCATCATCAAACATTCAATAATGATGGTTTATCCACATTGTCACATAATGAAACAGAACCTAGCATCATCAAACATTCAATATTGATGGTTTATCCATATTGTCATATAATGAAACAGAAATTAGCATCATCAAACATTCAATATTGATGGTTTATCCTCATTGTCACATAATGCATCAAACAATCAATATTGATGGTTTATCCTCATTGTCACATAATGAAACAGAACTTAGCATCATCAAACATTCAATATTGATGGTTTAACCTCATTGTCACATAATGAAACAGAACCTAGCACCATCAAACATTCAATATTGATGGTTTATCATCGTTGTCACATAATGAAACAGAACTTAGCATCATCAAACATTCAATATTGATGGTTTATCATCATTGTCACGTAATGAAACAGAAACTAGCATCATCAAACATTCAATATTGATGATTTATCCTCATTGTCACATAATGACACAGAACATAGCATCATCAAACATTCAATATTGATGGTTTATCATCATTGTCACATAATGAAACAGAACCTAGCATCATCAAACATTCAATACTAATGGTTTATCCTCATTGTCACATAATGACACAGAACTTAGCATCATCAAACATTCAATATTGATGGTTTATCATCATTGTCACGTAATGAAACAGAAACTAGCGTCATCAAACATTCAATATTGATGATTTATCCTCATTGTCACATAATGACACAGAACATAGCATCATCAAACATTCAATATTGATGGTTTATCATCATTGTCACATAATGAAACAGAACCTAGCATCATCAAACATTCAATACTAATGGTTTATCCTCATTGTCACATAATGAAACAGAACCTAGCATCATCAAACATTAAATATTGATGGTTTATCCACATTGTCACATAATGAAACAGAACCTAGCATCATCAAACATTCAATATTGATGGTTTATCCACATTGTCACATAATGAAACAGAACCTAGCATCATCAAACATCCAATATTGATGGTTTATCCACATTGTCACATAATGCATCAAACATTCAATATTGATGGTTTATCCTCATTGTCACATAATGCATCAAACATTCAATATTGATGGTTTATCCACATTGTCACATAATGAAACAGAAATTAGCATCATCAAACATTCAATATTGATGGTTTATCCTCATTGTCACATAATGAAACTGAATCTAGCATCATCAAACATTCAATATTGATCATTTATCCTCATTGTCACATAATGAAACAGAACCTAGCATCATCAATAATTCAGTATTGGTGGTTTATCCTCATTGTCACATAATGAAACAGAACCTAGCATCATCAAATAATCAATAATGATGGTTTATCATCATTGTCACATAATGAAACAGAACCTAGCATCATCAAACATTCAATATTGATGGGTTTTTTTAACACATTGTCACAGAATGAAACAGAAATTAGAATCATCAAACATTCAATATGGATGGTTTGTACTAATTGTCACATAATGAAACAGAACCTAGCATCATCAAACATTCAATATTGATGGTTTATCTGCATTGTCACATAATGCATCAAACATTCAATATTGATGGTTTATCCTCATTGTCACATAATGCATCAAACATTCAATATTGATGGTTTATCCACATTTTCACATAATGAAACAGAAATTAGCATCATCAAACATTCAGTATTGATGGTTTATCCTCATTGTCACATAATGAAACAGAACCTAGCATCATCAAACATTCAATATTGATCATTTATCCTCATTGTCACATAATGAAACAGAACCTAGCATCATCAATAATTCAGTATTGGTGGTTTATCCTCATTGTCACATAATGAAACAGAACCTAGCATCATCAAACATTCAATAATGATGGTTTATCCACATTGTCACATAATGAAACAGAACCTAGCATCATCAATAATTCAGTATTGGTGCTTTATCATCATTGTCAAATAATGAAACAGAACCTAGCATCATCAAACATTCAATATTGATTGTTTATCCTTATTTTCACATAATGAAACAGAACCTAGCATCATCAATAATTCAGTATTGGTGCTTTATCCTCATTGTCACATAATGAAACAGAACCTAGCATCATCAAATATTCAATATTGATGGTTTATCCTCATTGTCACATAATGACCCAGAACTTAGCATCATCAAACATTCAATATCGATGGTTTATTGTCATTGTCACATAATGCATCAAACATTCATTATTGATGGTTTATCCTCATTGTCACATAATGACACAGAACTTCGCATCATCAAACATTCAATATTGATGGTTTATCCTCATTGTCACATAATGACACAGAACCTAGCATCATCAAACATTCAATATTGATGGTTTATCCACATTATCACATAATGAAACAGAACCTAGCATCATCAAACATTCAATATTGATGGTTTATCCACATTGTCACATAATGAAACAGAACCTAGCATCATCAAACATTCAATATTGATGGTTAATCCACATTGTCATATAATGAAACAGAAATTAGCATCATCAAACATTCAATATTGATGGTTTATCCTCATTGTCACATAATGCATCAAACAATCAATATTGATGGTTTATCCTCATTGTCACATAATGAAACAGAACTTAGCACCATCAAACATTCAATATTGATGGTTTATCCTCATTGTCACATAATGCATCAAACAATCAATATTGATGGTTTATCCTCATTGTCACATAATGAAACAGAACCTAGCATCGTCAAACATTCAATATTGATGGTTTAACCTCATTGTCACATAATGAAACAGAACCTAGCACCATCAAACATTCAATATTGATGGTTTATCATCGTTGTCACATAATGAAACAGAACTTAGCATCATCAAACATTCAGTATTGATGGTTTAACCTCATTGTCACATAATGAAACAGAACTTAGCATCATCAAACATTCAATATTGATGGTTTATCATCATTGTCACATAATGAAACAGAACCTAGCATCATCAAACATTCAATATTGATGATTTATCCTGATTGTCACATAATGACACAAAACATAGCATCATCAAACATTCAATATTGATGGTTTATCATCATTGTCACATAATGAAACAGAACCTAGCATCATCAAACATTCAATATTGATGGTTTAACCTCATTGTCACATAATGAAACAGAACCTAGCATCATCAAACATTCAATATTGATGGTTTATCCTCATTGTCACATAATGACACAGAACTTAGCATCATAAAACATTCAATATTGATGGTTTATCCTCATTGTCACATAATGCATCAAACATTCATTATTGATGGTTTATCCTCATTGTCACATAATGACACAGAACTTAGCATCATCAAACATTCATTATTGATGGTTTATCCTCATTGTCACATAATGCATCAAACAATCAATATTGATGGTTTATCCTCATTGTCACATAATGAAACAGAACCTAGCATCATCAAACATTCAATATTGATGGTTTATCCTCATTGTCACATAATGACACAGAACTTAGCATCATCAAACATTCAATATTGATGGTTTATCCTCATCATTGTCACTTAACGAAACAGAATCTAGCATCATCACAAATTCAATATCGATGGTTTATAATCATTGTCACATAATGACACAGAACCTAACATCATCAAACTTTCAGTATTGATGATTTATCCTCATTGTCACATAATGAAACAGAACATAGCATCATCAAACATTCAATATTGATGGTTTATCATCATTGTCACATAATGAAACAGAACCTAGCATCATCAAACATTCAATATTGATGGTTTAACCTCATTGTCACATAATGAAACAGAACCTAGCATCATCAAACATTCAATATTGATGGTTTATCCTCATTGTTACATAATGACACAGAACTTAGCATCATAAAACATTCAATATTGATGGTTTATCCTCATTGTCACATAATGCATCAATCAATCAATATTGATGGTTTATCCTCATTGTCACATAATGAAACAGAACTTAGCACCATCAAACATTCAATATTGATGGTTTATCCTCATTGTCACATAATGCATCAAACAATCAATATTGATGGTTTATCCTCATTGTCACATAATGAAACAGAACCTAGCATCATCAAACATTCAATATTGATGGTTTAACCTCATTGTCACATAATGAAACAGAACCTAGCACCATCAAACATTCAATATTGATGGTTTATCATCGTTGTCACATAATGAAACAGAACTTAGCATCATCAAACATCCAGTATTGATGGTTTAACCTCATTGTCACATAATGAAACAGAACTTAGCATCATCAAACATTCAATATTGATGGTTTATCATCATTGTCACATAATGAAACAGAACCTAGCATCATCAAACATTCAATATTGATGATTTATCCTTATTGTCACATAATGACACAGAACATAGCATCATCAAACATTCAATATTGATGGTTTATCATCATTGTCACATAATGAAACAGAACCTAGCATCATCAAACATTCAATATTGATGGTTTAACCTCATTGTCACATAATGAAACAGAACCTAGCATCATCAAACATTCAATATTGATGGTTTATCCTCATTGTCACATAATGACACAGAACTTAGCATCATCAAACATTCAATATTGATGGTTTATCCTCATTGTCACATAATGCATCAAACATTCATTATTGATGTTTTATCCTCATTGTCACATAATGACACAGAACTTAGCATCATCAAACATTCAATATTGATGGTTTATCCTCATTGTCACATAATGCATCAAACAATCAATATTGATGGTTTATCCTCATTGTCACATAATGAAACAGAACCTAGCATCATCAAACATTCAATATTGATGGTTTAACCTCATTGTCACATAATGAAACAGAACATAGCACCATCAAACATTCAATATTGATGGTTTATCATCGTTGTCACATAATGAAACAGAACTTAGCATCATCAAACATTCAGTATTGATGGTTTAACCTCATTGTCACATAATGAAACAGAACTTAGCATCATCAAACATTCAATATTGATGGTTTATCATCATTGTCACATAATGAAACAGAACTTAGCATCATCAAACATTCAATATTGATGGTTTATCCTCATCATTGTCACTTAATGAAACAGAATCTAGCATCATCACATATTCAATATCGATGGTTTATAATCATTGTCACATAATGACACAGAACCTAACATCATCAAACTTTCAGTATTGATGATTTATCCTCATTGTCACATAATGAAACAGAACATAGCATCATCAAACATTCAATATTGATGGTTTATCATCATTGTCACATAATGAAACAGAACCTAGCATCATCAAACATTCAATATTGATGGTTTAACCTCATTGTCACATAATGAAACAGAACCTAGCATCATCAAACATTCAATATTGATGGTTTATCCTCATTGTTACATAATGACACAGAACTTAGCATCATAAAACATTCAATATTGATGGTTTATCCTCATTGTCACATAATGCATCAAACATTCATTATTGATGGTTTATCCTCATTGTCACATAATGACACAGAACTTAGCATCATCAAACATTCAATATTGATGGTTTATCCTCATTGTCACATAATGAAACAGAACCTAGCATCATCAAACATTCAATATTGATGGTTTATCCACATTGTCACATAATGAAACAGAACCTAGCATCATCAATAATTCAGTATTGGTGCTTTATCCTCATTGTCACATAATGAAACAGAACCTAGCATCATCAAATATTCAATATTGATGGTTGATTCTCATTGTCACGTTATGACACAGAACTTAGCATCATCAAACATTCAATATCGATGGTTTATCCTCATTGTCACACAATGCATCAAGCATTCAATATTGATGGTTTATCCTCATTGTCACATAATGACACAGAACCTAGCATCATCAAACATTTAATATTGATGGTTTATCCACATTGTCACATAATGAAACAGAACCTAGCATCATCAAACATTCAATATTGATGGTTTATCCACATTGTCACATAATGAAACAGAACCTAGCATCATCAAACATTCAATATTGATGGTTTATCCACATTGTCACATAATGAAACAGCACCTAGCATCATCAAACATTCAATATTGATGGTTTATCCACATTGTCACATAATGAAACAGAACCTAGCATCATCAAACATTCAATATTGATGGTTTATCCATATTGTCATATAATGAAACAGAAATTAGCATCATCAAACATTCAATATTGATGGTTTATCCTCATTGTCACATAATGCATCTAACAATCAATATTGATGGTTTATCCTCATTGTCACATAATGAAACAGAACTTAGCATCATCAAACATTCAATATTGATGGTTTAACCTCATTGTCACATAATGAAACAGAACCTAGCACCATCAAACATTCAATATTGATGGTTTATCATCGTTGTCACATAATGAAACAGAACTTAGCATCATCAAACATTCAATATTGATGGTTTAACTTTATTGTCACATAATGACACAGAACTTAGCATCATCAAACATTCAATATTGATGGTTTATCATCATTGTCACATAATGAAACAGAAACTAGCATCATCAAACATTCAATATTGATGATTTATCCTCATTGTCACATAATGACACAGAACATAGCATCATCAAACATTCAATATTGATGGTTTATCATCATTGTCACATAATGAAACAGAACCTAACATCATCAAACATTCAATACTAATGGTTTATCCTCATTGTCACATAATGACACAGAACTTAGCATCATAAAACATTCAATATTGATGGTTTATCCTCATTGTCACATAATGCATCAAACATTCATTATTGATGGTTTATCCTCATTGTCACATAATGACACAGTACTTAGCATCATCAAACATTCAATATTGATTGTTTATCCTCATTGTCACATAATGAAACAGAACCTAGCATCATCAAACATTAAATATTGATGGTTTATCCACATTGTCACATAATGAAACAGAACCTAGCATCATCAAACATTCAATATTGATGGTTTATCCACATTGTCACATAATGAAACAGCACCTAGCATCATCAAACATCCAATATTGATGGTTTATCCACATTGTCACATAATGCATCAAACATTCAATATTGATGGTTTATCCTCATTGTCACATAATGCATCAAACATTCAATATTGATGGTTTATCCACATTGTCACATAATGAAACAGAAATTAGCATCATCAAACATTCAATATTGATGGTTTATCCTCATTGTCACATAATGAAACTGAACCTAGCATCATCAAACATTCAATATTGATCATTTATCCTCATTGTCACATAATGAAACAGAACCTAGCATCATCAATAATTCAGTATTGGTGGTTTATCTTCATTGTCACATAATGAAACAGAACCTAGCATCATCAAATAATCAATAATGATGGTTTATCATCATTGTCACATAATGAAACAGAACCTAGCATCATCAAACATTCAATATTGATAGGTTTTTTTACACATTGTCACAGAATGAAACAGAAATTAGAATCATCAAACATTCAATATGGATGGTTTGTACTAATTGTCACATAATGAAACAGAACCTAGCATCATCAAACATTCAATATTGATGGTTTATCTACATTGTCACATAATGCATCAAACATTCAATATTGATGGTTTATCCTCATTGTCACATAATGCATCAAACATTCAATATTGATGGTTTATCCACATTTTCACATAATGAAACAGAAATTAGCATCATCAAACATTCAGTATTGATGGTTTATCCTCATTGTCACATAATGAAACAGAACCTAGCATCATCAAACATTCAATATTGATCATTTATCCTCATTGTCACATAATGAAACAGAACCTAGCATCATCAATAATTCAGTATTGGTGGTTTTTCCTCATTGTCACATAATGAAACAGAACCTAGCATCATCAAACATTCAATAATGATGGTTTATCCACATTGTCACATAATGAAACAGAACCTAGCATCATCAATAATTCAGTATTGGTGCTTAATCATCATTGTCAAATAATGTAACAGAACCTAGCATCATCAAACATTCAATATTGATTGTTTATCCTTATTGTCACATAATGAAACAGAACCTAGCATCATCAATAATTCAGTATTGGTGCTTTATCCTCATTGTCACATAATGAAACAGAACCTAGCATCATCAAATATTAAATATTGATGGTTTATCCTCATTGTCACATAATGACCCAGAACTTAGCATCATCAAACATTCAATATCGATGGTTTATCGTCATTGTCACATAATGCATCAAACATTCATTATTGATGGTTTATCCTCATTGTCACATAATGACACAGAACTTAGCATCATCAAACACTCAATATTGATGGTTTATCCTCATTGTCACATAATGACACAGAACCTAGCATCATCAAACATTCAATATTGATGGTTTATCCACATTATCACATAATGAAACAGAACCTAGCATCATCAAACATTCAATATTGATGGTTTATCCACATTGTCACATAATGAAACAGAACCTAGCATCATCAAACATTCAATATTGATGGTTAATCCACATTGTCATATAATGAAACAGAAATTAGCATCATCAAACATTCAATATTGATGGTTTATCCTCATTGTCACATAATGCATCAAACAATCAATATTGATGGTTTATCCTCATTGTCACATAATGAAACAGAACTTAGCACCATCAAACATTCAATATTGATGGTTTATCCTCATTGTCACATAATGAAACAGAACCTAGCACCATCAAACATTCAATATTGATGGTTTATTCTCATTGTCACATAATGCATCAAACATTCAATATTGATGGTTAATCCACATTGTCATATAATGAAACAGAAATTAGCATCATCAAACATTCAATATTGATGGTTTATCCTCATTGTCACATAATGCATCAAACAATCAATATTGATGGTTTATCCATATTGTCATATAATGAAACAGAAATTAGCACCATCAAACATTCAATATTGATGGTTTATCCTCATTGTCACATAATGCATCAAACAAGCAATATTGATGGTTTATCCTCATTGTCACATAATGAAACAGAACCTAGCATCATCAAACATTCAATATTGATGGTTTAACCTCATTGTCACATAATGAAACAGAACCTAGCACCATCAAACATTCAATATTGATGGTTTATCATCGTTGTCACATAATGAAACAGAACTTAGCATCATCAAACATTCAGTATTGATGGTTTAACCTCATTGTCACATAATGAAACAGAACTTAGCATCATCAAACATTCAATATTGATGGTTTATCATCATTGTCACATAATGAAACAGAACCTAGCATCATCAAACATTCAATATTGATGATTTATCCTTATTGTCACATAATGACACAGAACATAGCATCATCAAACATTCAATATTGATGGTTTATCATCATTGTCACATAATGAAACAGAACCTAGCATCATCAAACATTCAATATTGATGGTTTAACCTCATTGTCACATAATGAAACAGAACCTAGCATCATCAAACATTCAATATTGATGGTTTATCCTCATTGTCACATAATGACACAGAACTTAGCATCATAAAACATTCAATATTGATGGTTTATCCTCATTGTCACATAATGCATCAAACATTCATTATTGATGGTTTATCCTCATTGTCACATAATGACACATAACTTAGCATCATCAAACATTCAATATTGATGGTTTATCCTCATTGTCACATAATGCATCAAACAATCAATATTGATGGTTTATCCTCATTGTCACATAATGAAACAGAACCTAGCATCATCAAACATTCAATATTGATGGTTTATCCTCATTGTCACATAATGACACAGAACTTAGCATCATCAAACATTCAATATTGATGGTTTATCCTCATCATTGTCACTTAACGAAACAGAACTTAGCATCATCACATATTCAATATCGATGGTTTATAATCATTGTCACATAATGACACAGAACCTAACATCATCAAACTTTCAGTATTGATGATTTATCCTCATTGTCACATAATGAAACAGAACATAGCATCATCAAACATTCAATATTGATGGTTTATCATCATTGTCACATAATGAAACAGAACCTAGCATCATCAAACATTCAATATTGATGGTTTAACCTCATTGTCACATAATGAAACAGAACCTAGCATCATCAAACATTCAATATTGATGGTTTATCCTCATTGTTACATAATGACACAGAACTTAGCATCATAAAACATTCAATATTGATGGTTTATCCTCATTGTTACATAATGACACAGAACTTAGCATCATAAAACATTCAATATTGATGGTTTATCCTCATTGTCACATAATGCATCAAACATTCATTATTGATGGTTTATCCTCATTGTCACATAATGACACAGAACTTAGCATCATCAAACATTCAATATTGATGGTTTATCCTCATTGTCACATAATGAAACAGAACCTAGCATCATCAAACATTCAATATTGATGGTTTATCCACATTGTCACATAATGAAACAGAACCTAGCATCATCAATAATTCAGTATTGGTTCTTTATCCTCATTGTCACATAATGAAACAGAACCTAGCATCATCAAATATTCAATATTGATGGTTTATCCTCATTGTCACGTAATGACACAGAACTTAGCATCATCAAACATTCAATATCGATGGTTTATCCTCATTGTCACACAATGCATCAAGCATTCAATATTGATGGTTTATCCTTATTGTCACATAATGACACAGAACCTAGCATCATCAAACATTTAATATTGATGGTTTATCCACATTGTCACATAATGAAACAGAACCTAGCATCATCAAACATTCAATATTGATGGTTTATCCACATTGTCACATAATGAAACAGAACCTAGCATCATCAAACATTCAATATTGATGGTTTATCCACATTGTCACATAATGAAACAGCACCTAGCATCATCAAACATTCAATATTGATGGTTTATCCACATTGTCACATAATGAAACAGAACCTAGCATCATCAAACATTCAATATTGATGGTTTATCCATATTGTCATATAATGAAACAGAAATTAGCATCATCAAACATTCAATATTGATGGTTTATCCTCATTGTCACATAATGCATCAAACAATCAATATTGATGGTTTATCCTCATTGTCACATAATGAAACAGAACTTAGCATCCTCAAACATTCAATATTGATGGTTTAACCTCATTGTCACATAATGAAACAGAACCTAGCACCATCAAACATTCAATATTGATGGTTTATCATCGTTGTCACATAATGAAACAGAACTTAGCATCATCAAACATTCAATATTGATGGTTTAACTTTATTGTCACATAATGACACAGAACTTAGCATCATCAAACATTCAATATTGATGGTTTATCATCATTGTCACATAATGAAACAGAAACTAGCATCATCAAACATTCAATATTGATGATTTATCCTCATTGTCACATAATGACACAGAATATAGCATCATCAAACATTCAGTATTGATGGTTTATCATCATTGTCACATAATGAAACAGAACCTAGCATCATCAAACATTCAATATTGATGGTTTATCCTCATTGTCACATAATGACACAGAACTTAGCATCATAAAACATTCAATATTGATGGTTTATCCTCATTGTCACATAATGCATCAAACATTCATTATTGATGGTTTATCCTCATTGTCACATAATGACACAGAACTTAGCATCATCAAACATTCAATATTGATGGTTTATCCTCATTGTCACATAATGAAACAGAACCTAGCATCATCAAACATTCAATATTGATGGTTTATCCACATTGTCACATAATGAAACAGAACCTAGCATCATCAAACATTCAATATTGATGGTTTATCCACATTGTCACATAATGAAACAGAACCTAGCATCATCAAACATCCAATATTGATGGTTTATCCACATTGTCACATAATGCATCAAACATTCAATATTGATGGTTTATCCTCATTGTCACATAATGTATCAAACATTCAATATTGATGGTTTATCCACATTGTCACATAATGAAACAGAAATTAGCATCATCAAACATTCAATATTGATGGTTTATCCTCATTGTCACATAATGAAACTGAACCTAGCATCATCAAACATTCAATATTGATCATTTATCCTCATTGTCACATAATGAAACAGAACCTAGCATCATCAATAATTCAGTATTGGTGGTTTATCCTCATTGTCACATAATGAAACAGAACCTAGCATCATCAAATAATCAATAATGATGGTTTATCATCATTGTCACATAATGAAACAGAACCTAGCATCATCAAACATTCAATATTGATGGGGTTTTTTACACATTGTCACAGAATGAAACAGAAATTAGAATCATCAAACATTCAATATGGATGGTTTGTACTAATTGTCACATAATGAAACAGAGCCTAGCATCATCAAACATTCAATATTGATGGTTTATCTACATTGTCACATAATGCATCAAACATTCAATATTGATGGTTTATCCTCATTGTAACATAATGCATCAAACATTCAATATTGATGGTTTATCCACATTGTCACATAATGAAACAGAAATTAGCATCATCAAACATTCAGTATTGATGGTTTATCCTCATTGTCACATAATGAAACAGAACCTAGCATCATCAAACATTCAATATTGATCATTTATCCTCATTGTCACATAATGAAACAGAACCTAGCATCATCAATTATTCAGTATTGGTGGTTTATCCTCATTGTCACATAATGAAACAGAACCTAGCATCATCAAACATTCAATAATGATGGTTTTTCCACATTGTCACATAATGAAACATAAATTAGAATCATCAAACATTCAATATGGATGGTTTGTACTAATTGTCACATAATGAAACAGAACCTAGCATCATCAAACATTCAATATTGATGGTTTATCCACATTTTCACATAATGAAACAGAACCTAGCATCATCAAACATTCAAAATTGATGGTTTATCCTCCGTGTCACATAATTAAACAGAACCTAGCATCATCGAACATTCAAAATTGATGGTTTATCCTCATTGTCACATAATGAAACAGAACCTAGCATCGTCAAATATTCAATATTGATGGTTTATCCTCATTGTCACATAATGAAACAGAAACTAGCATCGTCTTATATTCAATATTGATGATTTATCATCATTGTCACATAATGAAACAGAACCTAGCATCATCAAATATTCAATATTGATAGTTTATCATCATTGTCACATAATGAAACAGAACCTAGCATCATCAAACATTCAAAATTGATGGTTTATCCTCCGTGTCACATAATTAAACAGAACCTAGCATCATCGAACATTCAAAATTGATGGTTTATCCTCATTGTCACATAATGAAACAGAACCTAGCATCGTCAAATATTCAATATTGATGGTTTATCCTCATTGTCACATAATGAAACAGAACCTAGCATCGTCTAATATTCAACATTGATGATTTATCATCATTGTCACATAATGAAACAGAACCTAGCATCATCAAATATTCAATATTGATAGTTTATCATCATTGTCACATAATGAAACAGAACCTAGAATCATCATATATTCAATATTGATGGTTTATCTTCATTGTCACATAATGAAACAGAACCTAGCATCATCAAATATTCAATATTGATGGTTTATCATCATTGTCACATAATGAAACAGAACCTAGCATCATCAAATATTCAATATTGATAGTTTATCTTCATTATTCACATTATGAAACAGAACTTAGCATCATGAAATATTCAATATTGATGGTTTATCATCATTGTCACATAACGAAACTGAATCTAGCATCATCAAATATTCAATATTGACGATTTATAATCATTGTCACATAATGACACAGAACCTAGCATCATCATATATTCATTATTGATGGTTTATCATCATTGTCAAATAATGTACTTCCAAAATTTTGTAACAAATACAGTTGCCCAGTCAACTAATAAGTTATTTCTGCCAGATGAAGGAAAATATATTGAAGTATTAAGAGTATGTATTGCCTAACTTCAAACCTGGTGCTGGCAATTTTGATTGACTGTTATTTTTTTTGAAAGAATGTTCATTTTCACTCCTGAATTAACGTAAGCCCTGAAATGTCATCAAAATAGTCATTTAAAACTACTGTCTTTGAAGTGGCCAGATAACTGTGTTCTTTAAAGAAAAATGCGTTTACAAGGATATAGGTATAGCACCAAAGTCTCTTTGAATTTTCAAGACATTTTTTCTCAGCTATATGATGTTAAATATATTAATTAGTTTTTATTCACATTTTACAGAATGGCTAAAGGAGAATGGAGAAAATGATTTTCAGTTTGAATACAAAGATGCAGCTTGGATGAATAAGAAATTGGCAAAATTTTATATTCAGGCTAAAACGCTGGATGGCTCCCCATACTCGTGTGAAAGTTTACAAACATTCCGCAGAACTTTATCCCTATATCTGATTGGCTATCCTGGAAGTCAAAGTGTTAATATCAGTATCAACCTAGATCCTGCATTCCATTCTTCAAACCTGGTTCTTTCTGCCGTCACCCAGCTGCGCCGTGACAGCTCGACTCATACAAGTAAACTGGTAATGCCCATCTGTGAAGAGGATTTAGAGAAATTGTATAGCAGTAATACCCTTTCAGACCAAAACCCTGTCTCACTGTCCTGGAAAGTATGGTTTGATGTGACATATCATCTGTGTAAAGGAAAACTACCGCGGGGATTCTGGGGTTTACTGTCTTGGCACAGTTTAGCCTTACAGAGTAATGCAAATGGTGTGTATTACAGTTTTGTTGACAGTAGTTGTGTACCAGATGGGGAAGAACCTGGCAAGATGTATGCAACTCCATGTGAACCAGACAGATGCCCAGTGCGTACAACATCCCTGTATCTCTCGAAACTCAACCAAAACTGTGATGCTCTGTTTCAGTATCCTAGGAAATCTTGGTTAACGACAAAGGACAGATGGTTCTTGCCAATACCAATTGGACGTGAGAAGATGAACACCATGATGGTAATGATATCTACCCATGCAAGATTGTCAAGGATGTACAACAATGCCAGTGTTATGATGACGGCAAAGTTCAAGGAATTGGTGCGAAAGAAATAGAAAGTTTCGTACTGGCTGTGTAAGGATGAATTAGTTCAGTAACTTAATTCATGCAACAAATATGGTTTGTTAGGAAGCCATTGAAATGTTCATTTATACTCCTGCTAATGAAGTTTGAGAGGGATTATGTAGGAGTCACTGTATCCGTTGGTTTGTCTGTTCACAATTTGTGGACTTGTGGATCAGACTACTGTCGCAGTTTTCAGGGAATTGACATGGCCAACCAGGGTTGGAAAATCATAGAAAAATTAAATCAGTTTCTTAAATCTTGCTCGTCCTGATCAACTGTTCACTCGTCATGGCGAGCTGATGAGGGGAATTTTCCAGCCTTTCCAACACCAAGTGCAATGTTCTGTGACACTGACTTGATTCCATGCAGAGTTGTTGCCCTTGCACTTGATAAAATTTGGAGTATTCTTGTGGAGTAAATTTTGTTCACAGTTTTCAAGTTTATTACTTGAAACTTTGCATACTTGATCAACATCAAGTGAAGATTTGTGTGACGTTAATTTTTCATGACTTTGACTTAATTCCATGCATGTTATTGTCATTGTATTTAGTATAATAGCTGTATTGACCACATTGCAATTCTTGTGAAGCGCATTACTTCCACAATTTTAACTTGTAACTTTGTATACTTTTAAGTGTCAATATACGTGATTTTTTTTTTAATACGCCGTTACCTAAAATCAACTAAATGCCCACCTTCAGCTGCAAGTTCACTCACTGTCAAGGTTGTGTTGCGCGGGGATTAATCTCCTCCTGCCATCTATAGATTATCATGTAGAATATTCAACTTAGAAAAAAAAGTATGGTTATACATCATCATAAATTGTTGCACAAATTACATAAACGTGGGTTTATATATTCCATTTAATGTCATGCTTCAAAGGGAACTTCTGTTATACGATTCTGTGTTCAAAGTCTGCCAATCTTTTGTACATGTTAACTGCTTATGAATGTACAATAACTATTTTTATTATTTTTTGTAATTTAATTTTCATTTAACCTTTTTATTTATATGAACATACTATAACTGATCCAAAATATGTTAATTTTTACACCCCCTCCCCCAAGCACAACTTCCATAATTATCAATATGTGTCTATTTAAACTTACTCGCCCTCTCTTTTGGCCTTTCCTTCTAACAAACATTTTATAGCATTTTCAAAATGATTAATTATGAGGGTGAGGAATATATGATTTTACCATATATTTTTTGGTCGACATTGTTTTGCGTTTATTGTAGATAATTGTGTAGCTGTTAGTTACTTTTGAATTTTTTATTAATTTTGCAAAAAAAATTGCCTTACGTAGTCTGTCATTATAACAGAACCATAACATTCCAGGAATAATTGAAGTAAAATAATATGTTTCAGTAGATTTGTTTTTTAGTTTGTTCAATATGTGTTTTCTGTCACAAAATAAAGTGGTATAACACTGTTATTAATTTGCTTTGACATTTCATTTAAAGTGCTATATGCTAATGTCTGCCTATAAAGACTTTGAGGAAACACATTATGTCAGTAGCCAGCCTTGATCCTCTATTAGATACACGACTTATCCAATATAAAAGATCACTGTGGAAGTTTGGGTGAGAAAAAAACAATAAAAAAAATGCAGTCACTATAGAACACAACAGATGTAGTGGTCACAAAAGTCTCTGGTGCTGATGAGCTAAGAAATGCAAACTTATGCCAATGTCATACAAATACATGTAAATCACAATCTGACTAAAAAGTTTTTATCAAGAATTTTTGAAATATATGATATTCATCCTATACCATGAAAACAAAAAAAAAATACTCCAGAACTATCATTTGTGTAAATGTTGTATTGACATTTTGTGATAATGATACACCATAAAGTATCTTTCTTGAATTGTCTACACATTTGTTTGATAAATTATATATGTATACATTGTATTCTAGAATATTATGTAGCAATAAACTAAGGTAACTTTTTAACACAAACTTGTTTGGGGCATTGTTTTTTTTTCTACGGCTCGTAATTTTATACAACTTTTTCAACCGTTTTATTTTTTCATTTATCAATATAATTATACCACCATGGTGTAGATAAATATTCTTTATTTGTCAGCATGAAGCTACATGTATAGAAGATCTTACACTGTAGTAAACTATTGTCATTTCTGTCTTTCTGCAACAATTTTTAAGAAGATAGTTTTTTTTAAAAAAAATAAGCTTGTTTTCACCATTTATATACTATTTTAGCAATGATTACATTGTCAAAACATTTATTTACTTATATAGTTCGAAATGATAATTTAGAGATTAGAAACACATAAAAAACTCATTATAACTGTAATAGACCTGCAGCGTAATTACTTTGTAATCCAAACTAATTGCAAAAATTCATAATTCATTTAAGGAGCAGTCATTGATACAATAATCTATTTGATCTAGACATTGTTTTACAATATAAAGAATAAGTAAATGGTAGTTCAATTCTTTATAGATGTTCTTGTGATTTTGGCTATGTAATATCTGTATTATATTTAAAATTTCAAGATTTCCACACTTTTACAGTTCATCTTTGTTATTGTTTATTGTTGTTTTAAAGACAATTAGTTGTATGTTTTGACATATTTTTTACTTATAGCATGTCCCAATACTTTCTTTTACAAGTGTAGTTAATTAAACTGGCAATTTAAGTTTTTACAAATTGATACCTGATTGTTGAATACAGCTGTGAATTACAACTTTTAAAGTGAACATACAAAATTAAAGATTTCCTTAAAGAACTATGGTAAGCATTTTCAAGTCCTAGATTTGTAAAATATTGAAAGTGATTTGTTGAAAATGTGTACTTGAGTTTTTATTTGTAAGTCAAATTTAAAAAAAGAAAAAGAAGTAAAAACTTTTATTTTCGGTTATTTCTCTGTTGTTCAATTTTCATGCATATTTCTACTGCTTAAATTTCATAGAAAATTATCTTGTGAGATATTTAAATGTTTAAAATTTCGAAAATAATTTTATGCATTTATGTAAAGAATCGGGTTTGAAAAGTGTAGAAAATCAGATTTGAAAAGAATATTTTTATGCCACAAAGAATGGAGAAGGATCATAAGTGCAGCATTGTTATGGCCCCTTTTTGACTTAATTACATGAAGTGGGTGCATCCATGTCTTATGGCCCCTTTTTGACTTAATTACATATAGTGGTTGCATCCATGTCTTATGGCCCCTTTTTGACTTAATTATATATAGTGGGTGCATCCATGTCTTATGGCCCCTTTTTGACTTAATTACATATAGTGGAGGCATCTTTGTCCTATGGATACATGACTTGTTTAAGTTTTTATTTCTTTAATTCAATCACCAAGATAATGTGATATGTGAGTTTTTCATTCTCATGGTTTCACAGTTATGTACGATTTTAACCAATCATTGAACTGCAAAATTATTTAGTCTTTCAGCAAAATTAATTTTCTTTCAAGTTAAAAAGCATGTTTTTTCCAGTTATTTTGTGAAGTTAGGAAAAATTAAGGCTACTTCTTATTGGAAATAGTGGAATATGCAGGTCCTCAACCCCACCCTTTCCGATCGAAAAAGAGAATGATACAGGCTTGTTTTAATGAAACCATGTTTGTGAAAGTTATTGTGTAATACAAGAATAGTACTGTAACTTCTTACTGTTATGTTGAGTTTTATGATCTCAATATTGTTATTAGATGTATGTAAATAATTATTTCTCAGTTTTTGTCTAGAACTTGCTGAAACAAGAATTACTTTATTTTGTTACAATTAAAAAAGAATAAAAAAAAGATTGCTATTTTTTTTTTTATACTTATTCTTTTTACTTTGATTGGGAAACATTTTCTTTCAACTCCGACGAATCTTGCTCCATGTCTCCCTTGGTAGAACTATATGTAGAACATGTACTAAGCATATGAGGGTAAAGTGTCTTACACACAACATTTGACAGAGATCGGGGATCAAACCCGCAACCCTCTGATCCTGGGTTTGATGCCATGCTACTATACTGCAAGCTAAACAAATATTTTCTTTTCCTTTTGTATAAACACTTCTCTATTGTGAAACATTGATGGATTGATTGAATATTTAGTGTCATTTTTATGCCATCGAGGGCTAACAGACGATTAGTTAACCTAACCACTGTTTCCTGGGATTAACCAGTACTCGAGCACACCCCATCTCCGCAATTAACTGATAACTTTCCCACTTGAATCAGTGGTGAGAGACGAATGATAATGAGACACAATGTCGTATATCAGTCATCACGGAGACTGTTGCCGAGTGCGGGATTCAAACTCACGACCCCTGGATTGATAGTCAGACGCGTAACCGACTGAGCTAATCAAGCCCGGCTATATTGGGAAACAAGTTCCTAACAAGTTATACATATTTTACTCAATATCTTTTTGGGTAGAAACATTAATAAGCCTATGCAGATAAAGTGTCTTGCTCGAGGATCTATGGATCTTGGAAAAATACAAGGTATGTCCCAAAAGTAATGGGACACATTTAGAAATATGTCTTTTAGTGTTTCAATCCGAACAAAACTTGGCATGAATAATTTTCCAAATTTAAACTATAAGCATGAAAAATGTCGATATCGTACATCAACATTTAACATTAATTTTGACAAAGCAAAATTTATATGTTACAAAGTAGGGGGGAGTTTGACGTTATTAATGTCACGTCAAGTTAACATTCAAATGAAAGTGATTCCTTTTTTCGAAGTGTAAACCGCTGTGTAAAACACAATTCTTGTGGTACTGCACCCACTTCTGGTACATGTCAGGATACTCTGGTTACTCATAGATCCTAACCACAGAATGTACACTCAGTGACATGGCCCAGAAGTACTGAAAGCATTTTTCACGAACATCTGACTTGACTCCCAGGAAAACCAGACACAAGATTTTGGTCTTCCAAATCACTGATGGTAAGTTACTTTCGTCTCATCATTGGAAACCCATTTGTACCACCAATAGATAAGACTCAAGGATAGGCTTTCTGTTGACAAGTTGTGTGAAATAAACTTCAGGGTATCCTGTGGGGTCATATTACACCCAACCCAAAAATTTACCAGACTCCAAATTTCCATTTTAGGTGTGACGTTGTCCAATTTTTTCACTATTCAAATTCGCACTTATTTCAAAAGTGCGTACAACATTCATATATCTATATATAACGTCAAATTTTTAAATGACATTCGCACATGATCTGAAATTACGTCCACTGTTATTTCATAACATTTGGCACCATATTGAGGAAATTTGCTTTCCAATGCAATGTTATTTTTTTTAATGGCATCTAAATCCCCCGTACTTCTAAACTCGCGTTACTATGGTGACTATTGCATAAACTTAATGATGACTGAAAGTAGATTTGATGTTTTATGACAATTGAAGATGTGTCGATATATCCATTGATACAACTGGCATGCATGCAACGCCTTAATACAAAAATGACCGGGTCCTATTACTTTTGGGACATACCTCGTACTTCACAAATTTGGCTTGCATTTTTTCTTCATTTATCTATTGATACACTATTGATGGTCATAAAAAGGTTTTATGTCTACTTTACAGATGTTTAGTATGTTTGTGGTTTGTGTTTATTGTCATGATAAGACTTAATCACTGCAGGTATAAAGTTTTAACATCATTTTGATAACTGGTGAAGGAAAAACTTCAGAATAAATCTGAGTAGAACCACCGTTCTTCTGCAAATTAGTTGCATACTTTATCGCATAGAATCTATGGATTCCCACAGCTAGGCATTAAACCATAACCTCAGTGATGAGAAGTGATCTTGAGACATTGCCTCTCGAAAACCACTCCAGAGAAGAATGGATTTGAATACTAATACCCTTAATATGCCCATCAAATTCATTCTTCATTACACTTGTTTAAATTAATGATACCTGCTTCTGATCTTGTAGATTCATGGCTTCTACTGGGACAGGAAGTAGGATATATCAACTGCTGTATAAACTCTCCTATGCATAGGGGTAATATTTCTTGGATTGGGGGAACATGATATAGAATGACCACCTCCCCACTCTTTTATATTTGGCTGTTAAAGGCAGTATATAAAGGAAAAACGCTAGAAATCTCTAAAAAAAAAAAAAAAAAAATACAAATCATCTAATTTAATAAATCCCTGAAGCGCATGATTGATATGGTAATATAACATACATACCGCTAGGCAACGTTCACTTTGTCATTTTGATTCTATTTTAGATAAACCAGAACCATTGTGATGGATCAAATCACAATGCAAATTAAATCTAGTGACTCATTTGCTATGTCGCAATTTTAAGCAGGAAACCTATTTTAGTCTATCCTTATCACAACATAGGCTCAGTGAATAAATATGGGCATGATATGTTGGGAAAAAAATATGTTTTACAAAATTTTTAGAAATCTTGATGCACCTTCTTTTACAGACCAAAAGGCCCATTCATTTATATTCATTCATTCTTTTTATAGACTGAAATACTTGGCAGCTACCCCAGGTTCAAGATTTACTGTAGCTGTGGGTAAATTACCTAGACATTTATTTGGCTGTTCTTGAAATTGACCTGCAGTTCTCAGCCTATCAAACAATACAAACAAATATTTTGCTATAGTAATTATCATTAGCACTTTCTTAGAGCAAAAACAAACAAACCAACTAAACAGTAAACTCAATATAAACTGGTTTAATCATATAATCTTGACATGTACATACAATCTTGAATGTCACACTCATATTGGACTCGGTTTCCTATACTTATACATATTACACAATTACATATATATGTATATATAAAATATTGTTATTTACATGTTCATAAAAAGTTGTACAATAAGGTAATTATTTAAAATAAAATGTACACGATATTAACAAAATTAAATGGCTTATCACAACAGTATAATAATTTGTATAGCAATAGGTCATTCTTTAACAATGTTACAGGTACATACAAACCACACTCTAATGAGATGCTAGTGTTGAAAGTTTACTATTTATCAGGTACAATAAGGACACAATCATAATGCATACATACTCTGTAAGCCTAAAGTAACAGTGAATATTGCCGACCTGTGAATTGATAAAATGTTGATTAAAACAAAGCAATCACCTACTGGTGTAAAACTTCTGACTCTTGACATTACAAAAACTAGAATGACATCAAAATGAAGTGTGGGGTGGGGTGTGTGCATTTTTTGTTTTTGTATTTTTAATAATATATTTTATATAGCTTCTTAAAAAATATTATCCCCACTAGTTAAGGAGCTATTTACAACTATACATTCAACAACAACAACAAAAAATACTCTTGTTAATTTTTAAAGAAGTATTTTTTATAAATGTACAATTAATATACATATCTTAAGATGATTAAAAAGCTATCTAAGCATAATTATAAACTTTGTTGCATGGTCAGCTCAAGAGTTCATGCTGAACTCAACAACAAATGGACGCATTATAACAATATAAATGCCTGTAACTTTCTACCTCAATCTGCAATAATACTTTCAATTTCGAGGCCAAGTCAAGTGCTTGCACTTTAATGCATATTTATTTTATGAATCCTAGAAATTGAGTTTTGAGAATAAATTTGAATTGAGTATGAAAAAAAGTTTTATAACCTGTTCTCTCTTTTTCTGCGATAGATAATATTCCCGCTCAGTGCAAATATGTGTTTGAAATTTATATGGTGACAACATTTTTTTTTAATGATAACTAAAATCCTAATGCAAAAACAAACAATTATCTTTCACCCAAAGTATTTATTTATAACCACCAAATCATGACCAGCATGATATCAAACACTACCTGACACAAAGTCAAAGAGTGAATATGTATAAAGTGTTTAAAACATCCTAAATATTAAATGATAATACATGGTACTTACACTTAATAAATGAGAAAAACCATTTCCATATATACAGTTGTCAAGTAAAACAGTGTACTTTATACATACATGTAATTAAATACCACAACAGTTCAGAACTGTATTCAGCTTGAAGAAAACAGCAATTATAAAGGCTAATACTAGGCAACTGAACAAACAAACAAATGAAAATCTGACGACTTCTGGGAAATTGCATAATTTCCCATTCAATCCTGTTATTAAACTTATTAAACACAAGCATATAACTCTTAAAAGTGTTTTCTGAATTAGAAAATGTTTGCAACAAACTTGTGTTTGTAAATGTTGCCATATACATTCAACATTAAACAATACTGAACACATCAAAGTCCTTTAAAACAAGTTGGTCTCATGATAGTGCAATCCCCAAACAAAAGCATCTATTTATCTCCAAGCTCCCATTAAACTCTAACACCCAGAACAATATTGTATTCCTTGACATCCATTGGAATAATTTATAGAGACTGGAAGCTTGTCTTATTCACGAATTTTAGCTTGTTTTATACACAAATTGTAGCTTATCTTATACAAGAATTGTAGCTTGTCTTATACAAGAATTGTAGCTTGTTGCCTGATACAAGAACTGTAGCTTGTTGCCTGATACAAGAATAGTAGCTTATTGCCTGATACAAGAATTGTAGCTTGTCTTATACAATAATTGTAACTTGTCTTGTACAAGAATTGTAGCTTATTGCCTGATACAAGAATTGTAGCTTGTCTTACACAAAAATTGTAGCTTATTGCCTGATACAAAAATTGAAGCTTGTCTTACACAAAAATTGTAGCTTGTCTTACACAAGAATTGTAGCTTATTGCCTGATACAAGAATAGTAGCTTATTGCCTGATACAAGAATAGTAGCTTATTGCCTGATACAAGAATTGTAGCTTGTCTTATACAAGAATTGTAACTTGTCTTGTACAAGAATTGTAGCTTATTGCCTGATACAAGAATTGTATTTGGTATGTTTTAAAACATATTCATCCTTATGGCAATAAGAGTATAATCTAAGCGTGTGTAATAATTTTTTTTTTAAATACTAAAAATTTGTAGAACTTTGTTGTACTGTGTTGAAAAGAAAATAAGTGTCAATTTAATACAAAATTTAAGATACAAGTACCTGTTGTAAAAAATCTTCTACTTTACCTGAAAAACAATGCAAAATGTTCAGAATTCATGTTTAATCATTGCAGTCATACAATGTCTTGTCAGAAAGAATGTATAAATATTTTCAAACACAGGCATACTTGGAGGGTGTTTGAAATGAAAAAATACACCACATTGACAAACTTGCAATTTTAGTCAAACTGTATCTTATACAGGTAAAATTGATTGTTCCACTAGGCTTTTTAAAAAAGAAAAATTTGTTAGAAATCTCTGCATGTTTTTTGTTTGCTCAGGAGTATAACACCTATACCATGGTTAATGTACACGAGACAAATTTATATAATACAAATATCACCTGCACTATTCCCATGTTCAGGCTAGAAAATCCATCGACTGCATGATTGTTCTAATCATATTCATAACATAATGTCACAAAGATGTCGCAATAAGATAAAAGTGAAACGGCAATAAATAAAAAACTTCTGTTTTCTATAGGTCAAGTCATTTTGTTGGGTAACAGTTTCCCATACTTAAAACAGTATGGGCTCAGCAATGTTGGTCAGTAATTGTGATACTTTGTATTTGTTCATTTCTAAGGATAACTTTGATGCAAGTTTTTATTGACAGTAATCACAGCATTTATTTGCCCCTTCCTCTCCTTCTTGATGATGATGTTGGTGGTTTGTGGGCGGGGTCTCAATCTCATCATCATCAATGCTCGAGTCGGACTCTGAGGAACTTGAGAACTCAATTGGTGGACAATACTTCCTGTTGCAGATGGCTGGGCAGTCTACTGGACATTTTCCAGTCAATTCCAGACGACCTCTCATGTAGAACTCATCCTTCACATGAGAGGTATATGAAATGTATTCTCTCAAATTGTCAGCAAGGTTTAATTTTTTTAATTTATGGGGTGGGTATTTCCCCATCAATCGAAAGATACGACCTCTGCATAACTGGCGCAGTGTCCTGACTTTATCCGTTTCTCTTTCAAGCCAATTGATTATATCTGGGCGATGATAAATTGAGACGGGCCAGTCGTTTCGTTTCACCCAATCCTCTTGCAAGAAATGCGGGTTTACCGCTGCCATGAATTTCATAAGACGCACCAACTTTTCATCAACTGCCATATGGAAGTAGGTTGGTCCACGTTTTTTTACAAGTGAACACCCTTGATGTATTAGCGTCATTGCACATTCTTCACTGTGTAAATTCATAGCCTGAGACAGCGGTGTCTCCTTCCATTTGTAACGTTTGTCCATCTTGTACCCATACTCAATCAGCAGTTTGGCCATGGCAGGGTTATGATGCTCTATGGCAACTGTCATGGCAGTTATGCCGTTATTGCTCTTTGCATGAATCTTAATCTCATTTTGCAATAAGTACTCTACAATCTCATATCTTTTGTATGCGACACCAAAGTGTACAGCATTGAATCCTTCCTCTGTACGAGCCTGTATCTTACATAGAGCATTCACAAGTAATTCTACAATATCTTTATTGTCCATCTGTACAGCTCTGAAATAACAAAGAAACATTGTTTATATAATGTTTGTAATCATTTCTCAATAACAAGAAAACAAAAGAGTCACTTCATTATTTTGCCATCAACTTTAAGGAAGTTTAACGCCATATTCAACACATTTCAGGTTACGTATTGCATATCCAGTTATTATTGCTGGAGAAAGACATCAGAATGGATCTGAGTAGAACCACCATCCTCCTGCAAGTAACTGGAAAATTTTCTCACATAAAGTTTTTGGAGTGAGTGGCATTTGAACCTATGACCTTGTGGTTAGAGGTAAGTGATCTTGAGAAGACTCCTTGGATCATTTGGCCATGGAGGACTCTCATTTTTCCATCATTTAAATTTTTTAGAGATATGTTTTAATTTCTAATCAGAGAATGATGATGATTGTTCCTAGTGCATACACTGTCTATCTTGGTATCTCGTCAGTTTTGCGACTAAATGCAATAATACATAATGTATGTATGTAACCTACTGCATTATAATTGTCATCATTGCAAGCCACACAGGGCAACACTAGTCTTTATTAAAGAAACTGGAAGTAATTTTTTTTATTTAAATGTATTTGTTCTACATCGATTGTTAAACAAGTTCTTACAACTTCGACAAATCATGTTTTCTTGGGTAGAACCAGTACTAAACATGTGGATAAAGTGTCTTAGTCAGGGACACTACACATGACCGAGGTCGAGGATTGAACACAAAATCCTGGGCAGAAGCAGTACTAAACATGTGGATAAAGTGTCTTACTCAGGGACACTACACATGACAGAGGTTGAGGATTGAACACATAATTTTGGGTATAACCAGTACTAAACATGTGGATAAAGTGTCTTAGTCAGGGACACTACACATGACCGAGGTCGAGGATTGAACACATAATTTTGGGTATAACCGGTACTAAACATGTGGATAAAGTGTCTTAGTCAGGGACACTACACATGACCGAGGTCAAGGATTGAACACATAATTTTGGGTATAACCAGTACTAAACATGTGGATAAAGTGTCTTAGTCAGGGACACTACATATGACCGAGGTCGAGGATTGAACACAAAATCCTGGGCAGAAGCATTACTAAACATGTAGATAAAGTGTCTTACTCAGGGACACTACACATGACAGAGGTCGAGGATTGAACACATAATTTTGGGTATAACCAGTACTAAACATGTGGATAAAGTGTCTTAGTCAGGGACACTACACATGACCGAGGTCGAGGATTGAACACATAATTTTAGGTATAACCAGTACTAAACATGTGGATAAAGTGTCTTAGTCAGGGACACTACACATGACCGAGTCGAGGATTGAACACATAATTTTGGGTATAACCAGTACTAAACATGTGGATAAAGTGTCTTAGTCAGGGACACTACACATGACCGAGGTTGAGGATTGAACACAAAATCCTGAGCAGAAGCAGTACTAAACATGTAGATAAAGTGTCTTAGTCAGGGACACTACACATGACCAAGGTCGAGGATTGAACACATAATTTTGGGTATAACCAGTACTAAACATGTGGATAAAGTGTCTTACTCAGGAACACTACACATGACCGAGGTCAAGGATTGAACACGTAATCCTGGGTCTGATGCAATACCAACACATTTTATTTGTATGTTTACAATGTAAAGTTTTTAATTACCCTTGCACTTTTGGGAGCTCTTCTGTATGTTTTATCATTTGCTCTTACAATTAAAAGACTCGGCAAGTTTCTATTATATTTAGGTAAATTATTTTTGTCTCTTACTCTTATTTTTTTGTCAAGTTTGAACAGAATTGTTTTATTTAAAATAGTTTTACATATATTAGATTTTTTCACTGCCATTAATGCTGTAACTCAATTCAAGTTGGTTATTTATCAATCAAAGGAAATAATTTGATAAATTAATGACTCCTTTATTATTACATCTGAATAGCTTGTAAACATTTCAATTGAACATTTTTCATACACAAGATGAGTTTCAAAATGAATATAAATACCGGTATTGAATAATATTGGGTCTATATATATGAAAATGTATTTAATTTAGGGCAGTTGGCACCTGATTGTAAAAGATATGATGGCCTGCTAACAGTGTTTATTGAGAGGGTTTTCCAAGTTGAATGGTCTAGCATTCTCTCTCTAGATCATTTACCTCCAATCACGGGGGTTATGGATTGACCAAAGTCCATTCAAAACTTTGTTACTTGCAAAAGGACAGAGGTTCAACATCAGATTTAGTCTGGGGTCTTCTTCAACCAATAAAACTTAGAAACTAAGTATAATCTTTATGAGTTGAAAATGGCATTAAACACTACTTAAATAAAAATATATATCAAACAAATTTTTTCTTTAGTTTATTACGAATATTATGTGTATACTCGTACAACAACATACTTGATTAATGGAGTTTCAGCCTTCATATCAAAACCCATTCTTCGCATATTCACATCTGCCTTGGCTTCTATCAACAGTTGAACGCATCTGGCATTATTGCTCAATATGGCACGGTACAGTGGACTAGTTCCTGTCTCCCTATCGGTGAAGTTTACGTCGCATTCTGTACCGCGAGTGTTCATTAGCAAGTCAGCTATTTCTGGGTTCCCATTCAGAGCTGCTATCCTGGAAAAACATAATGTACGTGAAAATTAAGATAGCAATGACTGACCAAGCATTACTGTATACCCCCACTTTAATCACTTAGGTGTGATACATTTGAACTTATTTATTTTACCTCGGTTGTGAAATGCTAAGTCTTCCAGGGATTACCAGAAATAAGCATATGTGGATAAAGTGTCTTGCTCAAGGACACCACACATAGCTGTGGTGGAGGATCAACCCGTGACCCTCTGATCCTGGGTAAGATTCCCTACCACTGGACCATCTGCATTTGGCAAAAGGGGTGTACATGTATTCATTTCAGCCCAAAAAATTAAAATTTGAATTTTAAATTATGTGTGTGTAAAATGCCTTAAAGCATACTGCCAGTAATGGGGCACATGGGGAATATTACTTATATCGGTTTAGTAATTAACAAGTTCAGATTGATAATTTCTTCTAGATATGTAGCAACCACTTTTTAACATTGAAGGTAACTATAATAAAAAAGATCTATAAAGATACCACTTTAAAAACAGTAAAACTAAAAAATAAGTTATGAAACAAAAGGTAATAAATCTCTTTTATCAATTGGGTAGAGCGAAAATATATGATCTTGTTTTGACAACTTATATATGCTAAAAACAACTAAGACGCATAATAGTTTGTATATTTATGGGCCAGTAAAACTTTTTTAAATATCTACTGACAATCTCCCATGACTGAGGTGTCTTGGAAGCTGTCTTGTGTGGACCATAAAATGGTCTGGGGTCAGAACCCTATACCCAGGATCAGAATTCTCAAGCACTTCATTCCTATCTGCTCAATTCATGTTTTTACCCAAGAAAGCAAAAATTTGTTAATGGTTAATGGAAAAGAGATGGTAGTTTTCACACAGATGTATATACATGTATATATATATATTCATGTATAAGTCATTTACCAGTGACCTATGGTAGATAAAAAATATGTAAAAAGCAATAATATTAGATATAAAAGTGTATAAAATGAGTAATTGGAACTTAAACATTAAAGGTTCAAGATAACTTGGACTGGCAATCATGACTTACCATATTGGTCTTCGTCCCATCTTATCCTCTTGATTTACATCCAGGTATTTTGCCTTCTTCATGGTTAACAAAAGCTTGACAATATCTGTGCGACCTGTTTCACAAGCTACAATAAGGGCTGTGGGGGCCAGGGAGTTGTTCATGTCCCGGGTGTTCATGCCCATGTTTCTGCTACGCATGGAACTCTTCACTACTGTCAGTTTTCCCAATCTTATTGATTCAAAAAATAATTTATGACTATGATCATTTTCGCCCTTTATGACTATATTTGGTTGTTGTGACAATGGCTTTCTCCTGGCATCTCTCGCTTCCCTGGCCGATGTTTTCCCATTCTGCACAACTGTTGTACCAGTCTCTGCTCCCTGGTTGCTGGTCCCAGGTTCATGGTTGCTGGTACCATTATTAGCACCTTCTGGTAGACTGGACTTTCGGCCAGCATCGTCACCATTTGGTAGACTTGAAGTCTGAGGAACACTGAAAAGTATACAAATAAACAATAACAAGGATGTTATAGAATATTGCAATCACGGGCAATTTGTATCAAATTTGAATTGATGCTATTTAATTGTTGTTGTATGGTGTTTAGCGTCGCTTTCAAATATTTTTCAGTGATATCGCGACGGTGTCTACTTGAGATAGTATTCTAAGCACTGTCACACTGGAGTATCATGCCGCAGACACATGGTATGATTCCCCACCCAATCACATTATACTGACACTGGGCCGACCAGACCTAGAACTCTCCTCTAAATGGTGAGCGTCAAGCGAGGAAGCTTCTAGTACCATTTTTAAAGTCTTTGGTATGACCTGGCCGGGGATTGAACCCACGACCTTCCGCATGCGAGGCGGATGCTCTACCACTAGACCACACCATGGTCATTGATGCTATTTAAGCTCCTGGAATTGTTATATTTTGTACAAGGCAAAGATAAAAATAAGCAAGGTACCCATTGATAAAAAGTTGTGTGAAATGTGAATTAAAGGACAAATTTCATTTTTTTTGTAGGTTAAACAGCTCCAGATCATGTACTCTCTAAGGGAGACATTGTTTTTTATTTCATCTATCTTTCCATTAGCTAAAAATTGCTGGGAAGGACAAGTGTGAGTTTTAGTTGTGCATATCTTTTTTTTGTTTTTGTTCAATAACTTTTGACAGAGTTACAGCCCTATTGCTTTTTCGGAATTAAAAATCTTGTCCAGATAACTTCTCTGCCACATGTAATAAATTTGACCAAAACTTGCTGGGAAGGAGCAATGTGAGGTATAGTTGCACATGTCCGGTTTGCCTTCAAGTTTGATGAAAGGTAGATGTGCTAAGATGTTTTAAATCATAACCATTGAGTAAGAAGTGCCTGCTTATGACAGATGACTGCTTAAGACAGTCTCTACTTATGATAGATGACTGCTTAAGACAGTCTCTACTTATGATAAATGTCTGCTTAAAACAGTCTCTACTTATGATAGATGTCTGCTTAAGACAGTCTCTACTTATGATAGTTGGCTGCTAAAGATAGTCTCTACTTTGATAGATGACTGCTTAAGACAGTCTCTACTTCTGATAGTTGGCTGCTTAAGATTGTCTCTACTTATGATAGATGTCTGCTTAAAACAGTCTGATAGATGGTGCCTTGGACAGTCTACATATGATAGATGCCTACTTTTGACAACCTATTTATGATAGATGAATGCTTAAGACAGTTACTACTTATGATAGATGTCTGCTTATGACAGCCTCTACTTATGAAAGATCTTGCCTTGGACATTCTCTATTTATGATAGATACCTGCTTAAGACAGTCTTTACTAATGATAGATGTCTGCTTATAACATTCTCTACTTATGGTAGATCCTGCATTGGACAGTCTTACTTATGATAGATGCCTACTTTAGACAGCCTATTTATGATAGATGCATGCTTAAGACAGTCACTACTTATGATAGATGCTGCCTTGAACAGTCACACTTATGATAGATGCTACCTTGAACAGTCTCTACTTATGGTAGATGTTGCCATGGACAGTCTCTACTTATGATAGATGCTGCCTTGGACAGTCTCTACTTATGATAGATGCCTGCTTCAGACAGTCTTTACTTATGATAGATGCCTACTTTAGACAGTCTCTACTTATGATAGATGCTCGTTTAATGCAGGTGATTGCTAACAAAGCTTTGAGACAGTCCCCCCATACTTGAAGGGCCAAAAGGTGGCAAATGTATATAAAATAAGAATGCACTTGGTACCTTTTGCCATATGGGCACAAATATTGATTATATTTATATAACTTAGCATGACTGCTTAAAGCTGATAGTATAAAAGTCAAGCCTTAGCAATAAATAAAATACAAACCAATTAAATGATCATTAAATAACAGTTTATCAGCTACATAATGTTAGAAAGAGTCAACTAAGTTCGGACTACTTTATATGGTTTTCGTTATCTGTAACGTCTGAAGAGCTTGGATGATTTGTTTCTCTCTACAACCGTATTGCCTGACTTTGACTTTGATACAACACTTGTAATGATATCAGCTTAGTTCTTGAGATAATTTATAACAAATAATGTACCCCAGAGTTTAATGATTAAATTTAGGCCCCTGTTTTTATTCTGTAGTGGAAATACCTACAGATATTGTATACTCGGATCAGCTACAAGTTTTCAGTTAGTTTAGTTTATTAGTTTAAACAATATTTATTTGTTATCAACATATAACATAATCATATATTCAATATACAGTGATAGGTTACAACAGAATTGAGAAGAAAGCTATTTCTAGCTTGTACAAAGTCTCTCTTCTGAAGTTTAGAATTTATTTATTATACTTTGATTGTGAAACAATTCTTAACACTTGTCAAATCGTTCTGAAAATCTCCTTGGGTATAACCATAACCAGGGGGGAGGGGGGGGGGGGGGGGGGGGGGGGTTTGAATCCACAACCCTTTTGTAACCCTCGAGTATCCATATTTTTGTTTAAATCTTCATTAGTTATTATATAACCTATTATGTCATGGAAATTTCTAGAACTGGCTGATTAGATCAATACTGGTACTGTCAGAGTAATATTTTTTTGTTTTTTGAATGAGGTCTAATGCCATTTTCAACACATTTCAGTTTATATATGGCATATCCGGTTTTACTGGTGGAGGAAGACCTCAGACCGAGTAGAACCACCTTCCTTCCGCAAGGAACTGGAAACTTTCTCACATAAAGTTTTTGGAGCGAGCGGGACTCGAACCTATGACCTTAGCGGTGATCTTGAGATGGTCCGAGTAATAGTCCGAGTAATAGGACTTCATCAGTATTGGCTGCTATGCCACAGGTGAGTGATTTATGGATATTTTCACATGGGAAGGGTAGATAATATTATTTCTTAAAAGAATTATTATGTAGTTAACTATCACTCATGTATATCTGCTTCATGCAAGATACATTGAATTTAATTAAGATGACTACTGGAAAGTGGTTTAAGTCATTTTTTTTTACCAAAAAAAAATTTCACTTCTTTAAGTTGGTTAGTTTTGGGTGGTTTTCTTGCTTTATTTTTTTTATCAAACTGTAGAATGGTGACCTATCTTTTTTTATGTAATGTTATCTTGTTCAATAAGTTTTGAGCTTTCATTATGGAAAAATCTTAAGAAAATATATAACAAAGTTTTATTTGATAAGGTAAAAAACTGATGCTTTTTTCTGGAAATTATTTTCTTAAAAATTTAGTTGATCTTTATTTATTTAAATAAAGTTCATTCATTTTTATAGTGTTTGCGTTTATTGTGTAATGATTAACGGTATGTCATTTTACCAAATTGGAAAAATAGTCATTGTCCAAAACATGAACAACTGGTATCTTGCCATTTTTATTGCTGAAATTGTTTTAGTATGACGCCTAATTCTTGTAAGATAATATGAAAAAAGCTATCTCTGGGAAAAACAGCTGTAAGAATTGCCTTTAAGTCAAATACACTGCACCAGTAGCCACGCTTACAGATATATATTATAATTTATTTAAAAAAACTTTGTTAATGTTGGTCATACTGTTTTTTAAGACTGTGAAATTGATCATTTAACCCAGTTAAGCAATTCACTACAAATTCTTACATTTAATGTTTTGGTCTAGAAGATTGGATTTTCACATCAAAATTATTGATTTGGCAGTCTTGCGTGGATTAAGTTACATATGAAATACATTTACCTAATCATATTTATAAGAAGCCATCAAGTTAATTTGAGTTGAGCAAACTGAAACTGACCTTAAGTCAACAAAAATTTCATTTCATTTTATTTGCATTTCAGGCAAATATTGATATCAGTACGTGATCATATTTACCCATCCTTCCATTGTTTACAGGTGCTTCGCAGATCAATAGTCATTGTTTTTATATTATAAGCTTTCACAGTAGCCAGTACTTAAATAAAACGAAACATAAATGATTCACCAGTTAAAATTCTAAAAAATGTTATTTAATTTTCATCAGAAATTGAATTAAATTTTAATCAGAAATTAATTTCAGGAAAATAATATGTACCATAGAACATGTTTTTCTCACAACAGCTAATAGTCTTTAGCTGAAGAGCATGTCTGCGACAAAAACAAGAATGATCAGCTGAAAAGATCGACACAGTTCAAAGATTTATGTTTTAGTCAAATCATTCAACCAAACAAGCTTAATGCTCCTGTCAGGTCATTAAATCAAAGTATCAGGCTCCTGTCAAGTCATTAAACCAAAGCATAAGGCTCCTGTCAGGTCATTAAATCAAAGTATCAGGCTCCTGTCAGGTCATTAAATCAAAGTATCAGGCTCCTGTCAAGTCATTAAACCAAAGCATAAGGCTCCTGTCAAGTCATTAAACCAAAGCATAAGGCTACTCTCAAGTCATTAAACCAAAGCATAAGGCTCCTGTCAAGTCATTAAACCAAAGCATAAGGCTCCTGTCAAGTCATTAAACCAAAGCATAAGGCTCCTGTCAAGCCATTAAACCAAAGCATATATCCCCTGTCTAGTCATTAAACCAAAGCATCCCGGCCCTGCAACAGTTTCTATGATGATTGATATACGACATTGCATCTCATTATTATTCATGTCTCACCGCTGATTCAAGTTGGAAAGTTATACATTACTTTCGTAGATGGGGTGTGCTCGAGTATTGGTTAACCTTCCAGGATCCCAGGAAAAAGTGGTTAGGTTAACTGATCGTCTGTTAGCCCTTGATGGCATAGAAGTGATGCTAAATGTTCAATCAATCAATAAGCTGAAGCATAAGGCTCCTGTCAAGTCATTAAACCAAAGCAAATATCCCCTGTCAAGTCATTTAACGTAAGCATTACGCTTCTGTCAAGTCATTAAACTAAAACATATATCCTCTGTCAAGTCATTAAACCAAAGCATAAGGCTACTGTCAAGTCATTAAACCAAAGCATAAGGCTCATGTCAAGTCATTAAACCAAAGCATAAGGCTCCTGTCAAGCCATTAAACCAAAGCATATATCCCCTGTCTAGTCATTAAACCAAAGCATCCCGGCCCTGCAACAGTCTCTATGATGATTGATATACGACATTGCATCTCATTATCATTCATGTCTCACCGCTGATTCAAGTTGGAAAGTTATACGTTACTTTCGTAGATGGGGTGTGCTCGAGTATTGGTTAACCTTCCAGGATCCCAGGAAAAAGTGGTTGGGTTAACTGATCGTCTGTTAGCCCTTGATGGCATAGAAGTGATGCTAAATGTTCAATCAATCAATAAGCTGAAGCATAAGGCTCCTGTCAAGTCATTAAACCAAAGCAAATATCCCCTGTCAAGTCATTTAACATAAGCATTACGCTTCTGTCAAGTCATTAAACTTAAACATATATCCTCTGTCAAGTCATTAAACCAAAGCATAAGGCTACTGTCAAGTCATTAAACCAAAGCATAAGGCTCCTGTCAAGTCATTAAACCAAACCATAAGGCTCCTGTCAAGCCATTAAACCAAAGCATATATCCCCTGTCTAGTCATTAAACCAAAGCATCCCGGCCCTGCAACAGTCTCTATGATGATTGATATACGACATTGCATCTCATTATCATTCATGTCTCACCGCTGATTCAAGTTGGAAAGTTATACGTTACTTTCGTAGATGGGGTGTGCTCGAGTATTGGTTAACCTTCCAGGATCCCAGGATAGTGGTTAGGTTAACTGATCGTCTGTTAGCCCTTGATGGCATAGAAGTGATGCTAAATGTTCAATCAATCATAAACTGAAGCATAAGTCTCCTGTCAAGTCATTAAACCAAAGCAAATATCCCCTGTCAAGTCATTTAACTTAAGCATTAAGCTCCTGTCAAGTCATTAAACTTAAACATATATCCTCTGTCAAGTCATAAACCAAAGCATAAGGCTACTGTCAAGGCATTAAACCAAAGCATATATCCCTTTCAAGTCATTAAGTCAAAGCATAAGGCTCCTGTTGTCAAGTCATTAAACCAAAGCATAAAACCACTATGACATCATTAAACCAAAGTATAAGGCACCTGTCAATATACCAAAGCATATGTCTCCTGTCAAGTCATTAAACCAAAGCATAAAGCTATTGTCAAGCTATTAAATCAAAGCATAGGTCTCCTGTCGAGTCATTAAACCAAAGTATAAGTTCCCTGTCAAGTCATTAAACCAAAGCATAAGGCTCCTGCCAAGTCATTAAAGCAAAGCATAAGGCTCTTGTCAAGTCATAAAACCAAAATATAAAGCTCTTGTCAAGCTATTAAACCAAAGCATAAGGCTCTTGTCAAGTCATTAAACCAAAGCATAAGGCTCTTGTCAAGTCATTAAACCAAAGCATAAGGCTCCTGCCAAGTCATTAAACCAAAGCATAAGGCTCTAGTCAAGTCATTAAACCAAAGCATGAGGCTCCTTTCAAGTCATTAAACCAAAGCATAAAGCTCTTGTCAAGCTATTAAATCAAAGCATAAGTCCCCTGTTAAGTCATTTAACCAAAGCATAAGGCTCCTGTCAAGCCATTTAATTAAAGCATAGGTCCCCTGTCAAGTCATTTAACCAAAGCATAAGGCCCTTATCATTTAACCAAAGCATAAGGTTCCTGTCAAGTCATTACACCAAAGTATATGTCCCCTGTCAACTCATTACACCAAAGCATATGTCCACTGTCAAGTCATAAAACCAAAGCATATGGCTCCTGTCAAGTCATTAAACTAAAGCATAATGCCCCTGTCATGTCACTACACAAAAGCATAATGCCCCTGTCATGTCACTACACAAAGCATAATGCCCCTGTCATGTCACAACACAAAGCATAATGCCCCTGTCATGTCACTACTCAAAAGCATAATGCCTCTGTCATGTCACTACATAAAGCATAATGCTCCTGTCATGTCACTACATAAAGCATAATGCCCCTGTCATGTCACTACACAAAGCATAATGCCCCTCTCATGTCACTACACAAAGCATAATGCCCCTGTCATGTCACTGCACAAAGCATAATGCCCCTGTCATGTCACTGCACAAAAGTATAATGCCCCTGTCATGTCACTACACAAAGCATAATGCCTCTGTCATGTCACTACACAAAAGCATAATGCCCCTGTCAAGTCACTACACAAAAGCATAATGCCCCTGTCATGTCATTACACAAAAGCATAATGCCCCTGTCATGTCACTACACAAAAGCATATTGCCCCTGTCATGTCACTACACAAAAGCATAATGTCCCTGTCATGTCACTACACAAAGCATAATGCCTCTGTCATGTCACTACACAAAAGCATAATGCCCCTGTCAAGTCACTACACAAAAGCATAATGCCCTTGCCATGTCACTACATAAAAGCATAAGGATCCTGGTAAGTCATTAATAACAAGCAAAATGCTGGTTTGATATCAATTAACACAAGCATTATGGCTCTCATCAATTCACTTAATTTATTTCCGTTTACCGTATTCCCCGTGTAAAACACTCCCCACTTTTTAAAGTGTTACCAGTAAAATGAAACATAATAGTCATGTATACTTGTTTGTAACACTCTTAAACATTTTAAGGACCCAAATAAAACTATTTGGTATAATGCAGGTAGGGATCATACCCATAACCTCTTGTATGAGAAATGGCCACTCTACCACTAGCATAACACTGCAGTGATTGAGGGAAATAATGGAGTAGGAATTGGAATGGCCATCCTATATCTTGAATCACATACTTGTCCACAAGGATTATCTATTCCTTCAATGTTATAATAGATAAACGACAAAAATGTAATCTTTAGATTTAGGGTAAGTGGTTTGGATTAGCATGTAATATGTCATGTTTTGTAAAGGTCTGTTGTTGTGGCTTTTTATCTTATTGTGTTTATAGTCACTTTTAACTTTCATATATACCAAGATCTTCTGGAGACAGAACAATAAATGCTGTCACACTTCAGTATCATACCAGCCCTAGAACTATCATGCCACTGACTCCTCTTAGTGTCATTATACTAACATAGTGTCGGGCAGCCCCAGAACCATCAATATTTAAAATTATTTAGGTTATTTTCAGTCTTAGGTAAGACCAGCCTCTGGATCGAACCCATTACCTTTCATATACGATGATGACACTAAATCAACGCAGCAGTCTTAATGAAAATAGAAAAAGTATTAAAACACATGAAGAAATCAGTGATAGAACCTTTTAAATTACATCTAGTTTGTGTGTCTAAATTTGGTCATAGCCAACTAAACTACTAAAAATGTAAAAAAGAAAAATGGCCAAAATGACCAACCTCATTATTGTAAGTCTAAAGGTATCCATCCATTCATAATATTTTAGGAGATAATATGGGTAAACTATTATTTCATTTCAATAGAGAAACCTATCCTTCTTACAGATTTAGCAATTGTAATATTTCCATTACATTAAACTCAATTATTAATCCAATCAATGGTATACTGACCCCTGACCACATTTAACTTTTACATTATAACATTTCCCAATTATAGTGACCAACAAAAAATCAATGTTCTAATAAATACAATTATAAACACTTGCAAGTGTGATATCAACTTGGCAGGGGCAATCTTTAAAACCATTATCGAATATTGCAACTCCTTTAGATATATTTACAATGGGTGGTGTGAAATGAAGCATGGGTAGCTTTGTATTGAAAAATTCACTTGATCAATAATGTAATTAGTGTACATGAAATGGAAAGGTGGTTTGTATAATTTATCATATTTCTCTTCCATGTCCTTGGACACGAGTGACCTAAACCACTGCTGTTAATCAATACTGGTTTTTACCTTCACCACTGGGGTCACAGTTTCAGGTCACGGTTTCAAGTCAAGCTGGGTTTAAAAACTTTATGTGAGAAAGTTTACGAGTTATTTGTTGAAGGACTGTAGTTTTACTCAGTTATATTCTGAGGTTTTACTACGCCAATAAAAAACTGAATATGCCATTATGTAATAGTGTCATGTGCTGAAAATGGCAATAAACTTCATTAAAAAATGAATTATTCTTACAATTACTGCATGAATATAATAATTTATGTACATTATGGTAACTTCAAGTTGGTTCTTTATAATGCAGAAATATGTATGGGGAAAAAAAGTAGCAACATTGCCAAACTTTAAAGTTAAACTCTGTAACTATTTAAGATTAACAGTACACTCAAACCTGTGTAAGTGACCACCTCTATTAAACAGCCACTTGTCTTAAGCAGCCACATTTGCTATGTCCCATTTTTATATTTTCAGTACAAATTAACCTGTATTAAGCAACAACCTGTCTGAAAAGGCCACTTTTTCTCCTTCCCTTGACTGGCTGCTTAAGACAGGTTTGACTATATGTGTAAAGATTTATTTATAAAATTACAGTCTTCAACCAATTAAATACCTAGATAAACTTTTAAACTCAATTTATGGAGGGAAGTAAAATATTAATAAACATGTCAGATGTGCAAATAGTAAAAATCTATCTGGCATATCTGCACCACATTTCAAGAAAGACTTTTCATCAAACTGATTTTTGGTATATTAATTATATAGAAATAAGTGTAAGTTACATTTCTACCTCAATATTGGGTAATACAAACATGAAAACTTGGTTATTGTAGAAAGAGAAACTGACATTATTGGAGCAAGTGTCACTTTAAAGAACATATGAACCAGCACACATTGCGTCTTTATCTTACAGTCACAAAAGTAAAGTAAATTCATGGTTTTGAATGATTACATTCATACCATGGTGTTGAATTGTTTATAAATGGAGTAAAACCCCATTCTATCTCGGAGATCACAATGTCTGACTGCTATTATTTATGGAGAAGGCCTCTATATGTACAGGAATATGCACGTTCATTACACACATTATTGCAATAAGCAATTCAAGTATTATCTATATAAAGTCATACATTGTTATAATTTCAGGTCTTTTTGGGTTCATTCTGTGTCACTGTGGTTCGAAAATAGATTACACAATTCCCATCAGCATCAGACTCGATAAAACTGAGTCTGCTATTTGTAATTTCTTGGTTTCATTCTGTGCATCCAATGAATTCTTTTGTAAAAGAGTATTAATTCATAACTATTGAGACTTCCCCATCCAAAATAACTTGTTTTGTCATGTACGACAAGATAAATTAGTCGATGTTTAACCTGCTCATGTGCCGCTCATTTGACTTATCCATAGTGAGTGAAATCATTGAGTGAGTAACAGTCTCACCAGAACCTGTTCTAAAATAATTTCCCTTTGTTCGAGTCTTATTTACTTAACTGGTTCCATCAAATAAATTACATGTGATACAGCATATAGTTCTATTATTATTATTATTTGTCTATTTAAAGGACTGATAAAGTCCGAACAACACAACCATTTCCAAATTAAAATATTACAAAATAATGTGCTACACCCAATAGGTATATAATTGAGATAGTGAGATTCCTAGCCAAAGTTCTAATTAGCATCCTTATCTCAACCTTATATCCAGGAACGATTGCTATGATACAGTGCATATTTCATGTTTTAAAAAACACCTTTCATGAGCAAACACAACGGATACTTCTTAGTTTAAGTTTATCTGTATATAGCTAGTACTTGGTATTAGAGACTGATTTTGCTGACTGCCTCAGAAAGAATTGACTGTATAAAATAAAGTTTTTAAATACTACAAAGATAAAAATTACATCCGCACAAAAGGGAGTGCCCTATATAAGTTATTATAAGTTATATAAGTATATATAGCATATTTTTTTGTTATACATTTTCAATAATTGTATCTATTCATTGTCTCTTTTAGTAATCTGTCATTCATCTTGGCATATTGTGACGGTGTCCACATGAGACAGTATGAATTTATAAAACATTTTCTCTTCAATAAATGCTTTACTTTTAAAGGGAGTCTAATTATCAGGTAAAAAACATTTTAAATGTCTTAAAAGAAAAAAGTTAATTTAAAAATAGGTAAATCATTAATGAATACCGGTAAAATCCTCCAAAATGTGACAAAATCGATATTTAAATTGGAGTTGTAAATTTGAAAAATCTAAAAATAGACGGCACTTAGATATTGCTATGTAACATTCATATTCTCATTTGGATTCTTTCTAAGGTGAAACAATTTTTACTACGTGTAAACCTGTGTAACGGTTAAATTGAAACTAAATGAAATCATGTAACTCATTCAATACATCACAAAATTTGGCAATTTTAAGTGGGAAATCTATTTTAATTTATATAACACAGGAGCCTAGTCCAAGTTGGTAAAACCCTTTTCAATATATCATTTTGGCATGTCTAAATAGATATTCCCTTGGCAATACAGGGTCAGTGAGTATATAAAGGCATGATAAATTTGAAAAAAAATTTTATTAGCCAATTTTAGCATTTTGAAAAATGCTAATATACTTCCTTTAAATATCTCACCTGTAACATAAACACTCATACATTGATAAATAATATTTCAAATATAAAAAAAAAAAAAAAAAAAAGACTGCAAGATTTTAAATTAACATTCACAAAAACTTGCACCGACTTGACCAATTTCCTTTGACATCTACACCTAACGATAATTGAGCAATTAAAAAGTTGGCATTGTATTGTACAAATGTCAATCAAATTACATCTAGGCCATGTTTGATCTGATATATGCAAACTTTTATATAACATACAATGAGTCTTAGCTGGTGCTTGAGGGACTTGAAAAGTTTACAAATACCTTATAAGAATACATTATCGGCTCAACAATTGTAAGTTAATTTATAAACTGCTTATATGCAGGTCTTACAAAACTTCTTAAGGCGGTGAAGTAAAGTAGAAAATTGGCTTAATGACTTTGCTGAAGTGAATAAAAACAAAAATATTGACTGAATGCATTAAAGGTAGAAAAATAATGATTAAATAGAAATTCCGTGACAGGTCACTTGTTACATAACCTTAATCAATTGTACAAAAACATCAGATATTAATGATGTGGCATTTAGGTTGTTATACATGTTTTACTTTTATACAAGTAACTTTTGTTGTATGGGGTTTAATGTCACTTTCAACACTTTTTCAGTCATGTCACTATAGTGTCTACTTGAGACAGTATTTTAAGCACTGCCACACTGGAGTATCATGCCAAAGACACATGATATGATATCCCACCCAGCCACATTATACTGACACCAGGGGGACCAGACCTATCCTATAACTATCCTATAAACATCAGTGCCAAGTATGACCAAGCCGGGAATCAAACCGAACACCTTCCGCAGCAAGGAGGGTGCTGAACCACTAGACCACCACTGTGGTTAATACAAGTCACAGACTGTTAATTGTGTAAAGTGATTTTTTTTTTAACCTTTGAAAGTTGAAATTGGAAAAAAAACGCAAAACCCAATAATGTTAAGTAACTTGCCCAGAAGTTTGCCCCAACATAATTTAACTTGAAGTGAGTTTAAAATCTACAGAGACTTTTTGTCAATTGAGAAAACAAAACATATTCTCTAAAACTTGTGGATTGGCGCAGCACATGTACTTACTTTGTATTTCTTTTATAGAAGTTTCAAAAATAACTTTAAAACAACTTGTATTATGATATTTTTTTGCCACCAACTTTTCGAGTTAAAAATCAATAATCCCCAACTTTCCCTGGCCCTTAGTTTGTTCTAATTTATTTTAGCTTGATTGCGATGAAAGCTCAAAGCTTATATGAACCGCTCTCGAGTCCGCTTCCTGGGTAGAACCAGTACTGAGTGTTGTTTTATGAGGGGCATCAGGTTGAGCTGGGGATCGAACACGCAACCTCTGGCGTGAGCGGCCAACACTCTATCCATTAGACTACCGCCCCTGACCCTTGAAAACCCTCATTAGGTAGACACACAAACTGAGAATTATTTATGTTTAAAAGTTAAAGTCCAGTAACATTGATAAGATGCCTATTATTGCTTAACATGCTCAAAGAATAAAATCAGATTTGTGAACTGGATATTTACATATTCTTCAAGTATTGAAAGAGGAGATTGTTATAAATAAGAAATGATGTTCATATATATATATATGTACTTACATTCTGTCTTTTAAGTGATGATATCCATTAGTTGTAGCTTTTTTAACAGTTTTGGGCATTTTTCACAATGTACTAGCTGCCACAACAGAACTACACTTTCCACATATTGAACCCACAATGCACTAAATTCAGTCTGATATATACATTACACCATATCACTGTTACATTGCCTCTTTATAAAATATGCTGTAAATCATTCATATCCATGAAAAATACATAGAATTACATTCACTCATTGGATTAATAAATTGTATATTTCTATCCATATCTGTACATATACCAATTTTTAATCAATTATTAGACGTATGAACAATAATCTCGGCCACTATCCTTTACAACTCTATTAATTTAAATACTTTCTATACTATGTTTCAACGGAGCGAATATCTTCTTATTCTCATGATAGAACACACTAAGAATACACCAAAATGATAACAGGTCCGCTCGTAATGCTATACTTAAGTGATTATACAAACAGGGTATTAGAAAGGAGTGTCGATATTTTTCAATACCTCCACTGAATGTTTTCATTCCAAATATCATTATACTATCTCCAATTTTATTTACCAGTAAAATGATTTAAATCGTTAAATCTATGTGCGAAGAGACATTTAAGACCTTTCGAGAAGTATTATAAAAGCAAGAATTTATAAGAGCTAATTTTAAAGATTGATCTTTGAAAGACTGAAATGAAATGATTATGTTATAGGAAAATGAAAGGCAGTTAAAACGAAAAAAGAGAATTTAATGTTGGATTAACAGTATGATTAATTATTGTATAGACTGTACACCTGGCAATGATAAATTATCTCGTAAATTTTCTTTCATTTAGATTATTTCATTCCCTTACAAAATGATAACAACTGTATAATCATCAGATTATTCAGGAAGAATGACAGAATTATAAAGATGTGACAATAACTATTGAAATGTTTAAGTCACCAGCTGTGACTCCCATTGTTAACGACCAAGAGAGTCAGGAAGAATGTTATTTAGAAATATGGACTTACTCTTATAGACAGTAAAATTGATTTGATTCTTTTACATGCTCAAATCAATTAAAATCAAGTGTGAACTATCATAACTTTTGAGTCATACAGTCAAACTGTCTGAAGCAGCCAGTCAGTGGAAGGAGCAAAAGTGGCCTTTTAAGACAGGTTGTTGCTTAAAACAGGTGAATTTGCACTGAAAGCATAAAAATGGGATATAGCAAATGTGGCTGCTTAAGACAAGTGGTTGCTTAATGGAGGTGACCACTTACACAGGTTTGACTTTAATAAATCACAGCTTGTTAGAAAATGCAAGACCGCTGCGTGGTCTAGTGGTAGAACGTCCACCTTGCATGCGGAAGGTCATTTAATCCCCAGCCGGGTCACACCAAAGACTTTAAAAATGGTACCAGAAGCTTCCTCGCTTGATGCTAAGCATTTAGAGGAGAGTTCTAGGTCTGGCTGGCCCAGCGTCAGTATAATGTGACTGGGTGGGGTATCTTACCATGTGTCTGCGGCATGTAATCCAGTGTGACAGCGCTTAGAATACTGTCTCAAGTGGACACCGTCGCAATATGACTGAAAAATTGTTGAAAGTGACGCTTAACACCATACAACAACAACTAGAAAATGCAAGGAAAATAGAAAAAGGTTTATCAGCATATGACAATGGCAAATCAATCTTCAGTTTTACAGATAATTCCATTCATTTTTTTTCTCCCTAGTGTTATCATTTTTCTTCTGAGCTGGGCCCGGTTGACTATAAGTCAATGAGTCTGAATCCCCACTCAGCCCAAGTCTCCATGACGATTGATATACAAAATTCCATCTCATTATCATTCGTCTCTCACTGCTGATTCAAATAGTTATATTATGTGCAGAGATGGGTTTTCTCCAGTACTGGTTAACCTAACAAGGATCTCAGGAAGAGTGGTTAGGTTAACTAACCCTCGATGACATAAGAATGATGCTAAATAATCAAACAAATAAACCATTTTATCAAATTTTGAAAGCATTTTGACTATTTATTGTCATGGAAAGACAAAAATATTTCTTTTTCAAACAACTTTTAGCTTGGAATAAGTAAAGAGTATTTTTTTTTTTTCAAATCAAATTAGACATAGACCTGATCGCATGCCTTTTGTAAACATGATATTAAAAGATTAGTGATTTTAGGTATTTTTACCTCCCCTTGGGATAATAAAGGCTTAATATGGCTCGATTTTAGATCATTTTGAATCAGTTGTCTAGTCCAGTATGTGTATAGGATTATGGTCTTGGATTCACTAATCCATCAGTTATCTTACATACTTAATGTCAATAATTCGATAGGTAAAACTGAAATCATATTCCATGGGGACTGTACATAAGGCCTGCAATTTACTGTAGTGAGGTAACTTGGCAATGATAATCAGAAGTAAATACCATGCATTGTGTACTGCACAGGATCGTTTCACTAATGTTCAACTTTTAGAGCAAAATTTGAAGTTAAGAATTTTTTTTCAAGAAATTCATTTAGTGTATCACTTACTTATTTTACACCTTTTTTTAAGCCTTAGAAACAGCATTCTTCCTAAAATTTCTGTGCAAATGAAACGGTTCTTAAGATGTCACAATTTGTGCATGTGAAATTTTTAAGACTTATGATGGTTGGTCAAATGGGCCCCTGGTCTATACAATTTGGCAGGATAACATATTTTTCTTACTATATATATATATATATATATATATATAATACACAATCACATTTTTTTAATAAAAAATCAACAGAAGTAAAAAAAATTAAACATTTTTATCTGCTACCATAAACATAGAGCTTAATGTTTTCAAAATGATCAACCAAAAGAATATACCCTATACAGTTCATGCAGAGTGTTTTGGAATAAAAAAAATCTTTCCACCCAACTGCCGTCCCACCAGACCACCAATACCCATTGTTACACTAGTAGTTACTGAATAAAAAAAAAAAAATTAAAATAATCTATTTCACCAATTGAGATGCTTGTTCAGGATATAATATTACATAAAATTGAAATAAAGAGAAAAAAACAGAGTTTCTCTTCAGATGTGTTTCCAATCACCACAATACTTGCCTGTTAGCTCTGTGAATGCTCGTCATTTTTTGTTTATGGTAGATACAAATTGACACTTCTTCTTTATTCCTGTTTAATGCTGACAATTAATGTAAAGTAAATATCGTGGCACTTTTTTCTCTCCTCTTCATATTTCCGATTGTTCATGCAGCCCTACTACTTCTTCTTTAATTGATATCAGTTTAGTTTCCTGACTGGAATTCATTATCATTCTCTTTATCACTGTAACTTAATGAGTCAATATGAGTAGTATAACAGTATGTATTGTTGAGATGTTGTTGCAAATGTTTACTAAATTATTCCAAATTTTGTTGATTTAGATAGTCTCCTATGTTCCGTCCTTGTAAATAATGAACAAATTATTGCAGATTTTTTTTCTAGATTTCTCCCCAAAGTTTCCACTTGAGTGAGAAGTATAGAAGTGAAATGATACGGAAAACTTTACTTTTGTTTTTTTTTCTTATTCTTACAAGTGACAGAAAACTCTTCAATGTTACTGATCTTTGTTGTGCTTAATGTTGCGTTAAACTGCGTAACAGTTATTCTTTTCTTTTACAAGTATCATTGAATTTGGAATAATTCAATATAACCCTGTCTTAACTAACTTCACAGGTAACTAATCTGCCGGTAAGGGTCCTAGTGTTTGAGGTTTCTAATCAACACATTATGTACAGTTCCAATTTCACTAACCTACAACAAAGAAATAAATCTTATTCCAAAAATATATAATTTTACACCATATTGGTATAAATAGTCCATTAATACATGTACATGCATTGCTACTTGTATAATTTTAGAGACAATAATAACCTTTTGTTTCCTTTATCTGGGTATGCATGCTGGTGTTATTGCGCACAGTTTTCAAAACAACTCATTAAAAAGTTGTGTGTTCTCACTCCATGTCCGGGCCTCTGTACTGGTAGATAGTTAATGGTGTCAAATTGGAACTTCAGGTTCATACCATTGTTACATGTATCTAGAACATTATTACGTTTACCCGAACACATTATTGTAGAATGCAGATTAACAGATAATGTTAGTTAATTTTTTTTTATTTTAAGTTTGGCATTGTTTGGCTATGGCTCAATATGTCGGGCTGCTGTCAACCACATATGGCCAACCCCCAACAAAAACAATCCACTTCATGGGGCAAATAATTCACACAAATCGTAATCCGCTTCATGGGGCAAATAATTCACACAAATCATTATCCCCTTCACAGGGCAAATAAATCACAATATTTACATTTAACAAAAGGAGAAATTCTAAAAAATAACTTAACTTCCATTTTAAAATCATGATGATTATGAACTGCTTTAATTGTTTCTGGTAATTTATTTCATTGGACAATAGCATTATAGAAAAAAAGCAGATGTAGTTGGATTGTACCCTCTCAAATGAAGTTTGGGAGAGGTATATAAGAGTCAGTGTATCTGTTAGTCAGATGGACTGTCAGCAACTTGGGAAAACTGATATAATTCCATGCAGAGTTATTGCCCTTGCACCTAGTAAACTTACTGCATTTACCATACTGCAATTCTTGTGGAGTAAACTACTTCCATAGTTTTCAGGAGGTTGACTTGATACATTGCATACATTTTTGACATCAAGTGTAGATGTGTGTAATAAAATATGTGATGCTGACTCGGTTCTATGCACAGTTATTGTCCCCTGCACTTGGTAAAATTGCTGTTTCAGGTAATTTGGTAATACATAGTATTTATTATCAACATCAAATGTAGATGAGTGTGAGGTGACTTTTGTAATTCTGATTTTAGTTAAATGGCAAATTTTCTCATAAAAAGTTTCTGGACCGAGTCGAGCTCGAAAACTTATAACATCAGATGTTCGAGGTAAATGATCTTGAAATGGCTCCTAAGACCCCTCAGCCATAATATATGTAAAGGATCTCCTAAACATTGCATGCATATTTATATAAATTAGAGTCAAAATCAAAAGGAAACTTTAATCAGAGTTTTAGACTCTTCTTCTGGAGTTGGGTCTCATTGGCTACAACGGAGGTACTTCCATCCATCCCAAATATTGGATAATATCATTACCCTGTCCTACTGACCTACTTGAGTGTTAAGAATCATTCGTCCATACAGAAACAAAGGCAGAATAAACCTCTTAGAGAAAATGTTATTGACAGGTCTTACCCATAATGCCTTTCACTAATGTATTGAAATACAATAAAACCTTTCAAAATCATTCAAAGTTACGGGATTTTATTTTGTTCTTTTGTTACACAAGATATCATTTTATATGAAGATTAGTTTATTAAAACTATCATAACTGTGTGAAAACGACCTATCAGATACAATCATTTCCTTTCAAACATTATTACATGTACCAATAAAGGTTTTATTAACTAACCTTCAGTCAAGAATAAAGGAGTACTCATGTACTGTCAGCATAGGGAGATCACATAAATGAAGTAACAAAAGTCATTGGATGTTTTCTGTCATGAATCTATATAAAATCATGCGACTCTCCCCAGAAAAAACGGCCAAAGCACGTTTATGTAATGACAGGCAAACATTAAAAAACAAGCTATATAACTTAACAACTTAAAATAAATATCCAGCTGGTACATGATAGGGAGTCTAGGTTTCCTTTCGACTGATTTCATCAGGGGCCCATCATAAAACTTAGATTTTTATATTACCAATGAAAACACATACAGTCATATCATGAGCACAATTTCATGTGTATTTAAATACAAATAATACGAGGTATCCCAAAAGTAATAGGACCATCCTGTCATTTTTGAATTTAGGGCATTACATGCAAAGCAATGGTATCAATGGATATAGGGACACATCTTCTATTGTCATAAAACATCAAATCAACTTTCAGCCATCATTAAGTTCATAAAAAAGTTGCCATAGTAACATGAGTTTGAAAGTGTGGGGGACTTTGAAATTAGATGCCATTTAAAGAAACAACATTGCCTTTGAAAGTAGACAACTTCCTCAATATCGTGCCAAATGTTATAATATAGCAGTGGACGTAATTTCAGGTCATGTGTGAATGTCGTTTGAAAATTCGACGTTATCGATAAACACCTGAATATTGTGCACACTTCCGAAGTAACAACTGCAAATTTGAACAGCAAAAAAATTGGACGACGTCACGCCTAGAGAGGAAATTTGGAGTGTTGTAAAATTTTGTGTTGGGTATAATATGACCCGCAGGATACTCTGAAGTTTATTTCACACAACTCTTTAACAGAAGGCATATCCTGGAGTCTTATCTATTGGTTGTACAAACAGGTTTCCAATGGTGAGACAAAAGTAGCTGACCATAGCCATCTGGACGACCTAAATCATGTGTGGTTTTCCTGGGATTCAAGTCAGATCTTCATGAAAAGCGCTTTCAGTACCTCCAGGCCATGTGCCTGAGTGTACATTTTGTGGTTAGGATCTATGAGTCATCATAGTATCGTAACATGTACCAGAAGTGTGTGAGTACCACAAAAAATGTGCTTTGCACAGCTGTTCATACTTCGAAAATAGAATGACTTTCATTTGAATGTCAACTTGACATCGCACAAACAATGCCAAACACCCCTATACTTTGTTACATATACATTTTGACTTGTCAAAATTAATGTTCAAAGGTGGTGTACGATATTAAAATTTTGCATGCTTATAGTTTAAATATGGAAAATTCAATCAATACCAAGCTTTGTTTCGATTGAAACACTTAAAGACATATTTCTAAATGTGTCGTATTACTTTTGGGACATACCTTGTATTCTCTAAAGCATACTAAAGTTCTTTTGAATATGTAACTGGAACCTAAAGAATTTTGTTTTCTTTTTTTCCTGCAAATTCACATCTTGCATTCAGAAGTTTGTGAATAAGCCCCTGAAATCTTTAAAAAGTTCTTAACAATATGAGACAATGTTTACATTCAGCAATGGCAACTGTCTTGGACATAAAAAACAGATATCAGACAAAAAATGTCATTAATGAAGAGTAATTTCTTATTTCTCATGTCTGTACTGTTGTTCTTACTTTACACTGAACTGCCATCTAAACAATGTGTTAACCAGACATACATGTGGCAACTGTCTGTAATGTTGTTCTTACTTTACACTGAACTGCCATCTAAACAATGTGTTAACCAGACATACACGTGGCAACTGTCTGTACTGTTGTTCTTACTTTGCACTGAACCGACATCTAAACAATGTGTTAACCAGACATACACGTGGCAACTGTCTGTACTGTTGTTCTTACTTTACACTGAACTGCCATCTAAACAATGTATTAACCTGACATACACGTGGCAACTGTCTGTAATGTTGTTCTTACTTTACACTGAACTGACATCTAAACAATGTGTTAACCAGACATACACGTGGCAACTGTCTGTAATGTTGTTCTTACTTTACACTGAACTGCCATATAAACAATGTGTTAACCAGACATACACGTGTCAACTGTCTGTAATGTTGTTCTTACTTTACACTGAACTGCCAAAAAAACAATGTGTTAACCAGACATAAACGTGGCAACTGTCTGTAATGTTGTTCTTACTTTGCACTGAACTGCCATATAAACAATGTGTTAACCAGACATACATGTGGCAACTGTCTTTAATGTTGTTCTTACTTTACACTAAACTGCCATCTAAACAATGTGTTAACCAGACATACACGTGGCAACTGTCTGTAATGTTGTTCTAACTTTGCACTGAACTGCCATCTAAACAATGTGTTAACCAGACATACACGTGGCAACTGTCTGTAATGTTGTTCTTACTTTACACTGATCTGCCATCTAAACAATGTGTTAACCAGACATATACGTGGCAACTGTCTGTAATGTTGTTCTTACTTTACACTGAACTGCCATATAAACAATGTGTTTACCAGACATACAAGTGGCAACTGTCTGTAATGTTGTTCTTACTTTGCACTGAACTGCCATTTAAACAATGTGTTAACCAGACATACAAGTGGCAACTGTCTGTAATGTTGTTCTTACTTTGCACTGAACTGCCATTTAAACAATGTGTTAACCAGACATTCACGTGGCAACTGTCTGTAGAGTTGTTCTTACTTTACACTGAACTGCCATCTAAACAATGTGTTAACCAGACATACAAGTGGCAACTGTCTGTAATATTGTTCTTACTTTGCACTGAACTGCCATTTAAACAATGTGTTAACCTGACATTCACCTGGCAACTGTCTGTAATGTTGTTCTTACTTTGCACTGAACTGCCATCTAAACAATGTGTTAACCAGACATTCACCTGGCAACTGTCTGTAATGTTGTTCTTACTTTGCACTGAACTGCCATCTAAACAATGTGTTAACCAGACATACAAGTGGCAACTGTCTGTAATGTTGTTCTTACTTTGCACTGAACTGCCATCTAAACAATGTGTTACCAACATACATGTGGCAACTGTCTGTAATGTTGTTCTTACTTTACACTGAACTGCCATCTTAACAATGTGTTAACCAGACATACACGTGGCAACTGTCTGTAATGTTGTTCTTTCTTTGCACTGAACTGCCATCTAAACAATGTGTTTACCAGAAATACACGTGCCAACTGTCTGTAATGTTTTTCTTACTTTGCACTGAACTGCTATCTAAACAATGTGTTTACCAGACATACATGTGGCAATTGTCTGTAATGTTGTTCTTACTTTACACTGATCTGCCATCTAAACAATGTGTTAACCTGACATATGCGTGGCAACTGTCTGTAATGTTGTTCTTACTTTACACTGAACTGCCATATAAACAATGTATTAACCAGACATACACTTGGCAACTGTCTGTAATGTTGTTCTTACTTTACACTGAACTGCCATATAAACAATGTGTTAACCAGACATTCACCTGGCAACTGTCTGTAATGTTGTTCTTACTTTGCACTGAACTGCCATCTAAACAATGTGTTAACCAGACATACAAGTGGCAACTGTCTGTAATGTTGTTCTTACTTTGCACTGAACTGCCATCTAAACAATGTGTTTACCAGACATACATGTGGCAATTGTCTGTAATGTTGTTCTTACTTTACACTGATCTGCCATCTAAACAATGTGTTAACCAGACATACAAGTGGCAACTGTCTGTAATATTGTTCTAACTTTGCACTGAACTGCCATATAATCAATGTGTTAACCAGACATTCACCTGGCAACTGTCTGTAATGTTGTTCTTACTTTGCACTGAACTGCCATCTAAACAATGTGTTAACCAGACATACAAGTGGCAACTGTCTGTAATGTTGTTCTTACTTTGCACTGAACTGCCATCTAAACAATGTGTTACCAACATACATGTGGCAACTGTCTGTAATGTTGTTCTTACTTTACACTGAACTGCCATCTTAACAATGTGTTAACCAGACATACACGTGGCAACTGTCTGTAATGTTGTTCTTTCTTTGCACTGAACTGCCATCTAAACAATGTGTTTACCAGAAATACACGTGCCAACTGTCTGTAATGTTTTTCTTACTTTGCACTGAACTGCTATCTAAACAATGTGTTTACCAGACATACATGTGGCAATTGTCTGTAATGTTGTTCTTACTTTACACTGATCTGCCATCTTAACAATGTGTTAACCTGACATATGCGTGGCAACTGTCTGTAATGTTGTTCTTACTTTACACTGAACTGCCATATAAACAATGTATTAACCAGACATACACTTGGCAACTGTCTGTAATGTTGTTCTTACTTTACACTGAACTGCCATCTAAACAATGTATTAACCAGACATACACTTGGCAACTGTCTGTAATGTTGTTCTTACTTTACACTGAACTGCCATTTAAACAATGTATTAACCAGACATACACTTGGCAACTGTCTGTAATGTTGTTCTTACTTTACACTGAACTGCCTTCTAAACAATGTGTTAACCAGACATACATGTGGCAACTGTCTGTAATGTTGTTCTTACTTTACACTGAACTGCCATATAAACAATGTGTTAACCAGACATACACATGGCAACTGTCTGTAATGTTGTTCTTACTTTACACTGAACTGCCATATAAACAATGTGTTAACCAGACATACACGTGGCAACTGTCTGTAATGTTGTTCTAACTTTACACTGAACTGTCATATAAACAATGTATTAACCAGACATACACGTGGCAACTGTCTGTAATGTTGTTCTTTCTTTGCACTGAACTGCCATCTAAACAATGTGTTTACCAGACATACACGTGCCAACTGTCTGTAATGTTGTTCTTACTTTACACTGAACTGCCATATAAACAATGTATTAACCAGACATACACGTGGCAACTGTCTGTAATGTTGTTCTTTCTTTGCACTGAACTGCCATCTAAACAATGTGTTTACCAGACATACACGTGCCAACTGTCTGTAATGTTTTTCTTACTTTGCACTGAACTGCTATCTAAACAATGTGTTTACCAGACATACATGTGGCAACTGTCTGTAATGTTGGTCTTACTTTACACTGATCTGCCATCTAAACAATGTGTTAACCTGACATATGCGTGGCAACTGTCTGTAATGTTGTTCTTACTTTACACTGAACTGCCATATAAACAATGTATTAACCAGACATACACTTGGCAACTGTCTGTAATGTTGTTCTTACTTTACACTGAACTGCCATATAAACAATGTATTAACCAGACATACACTTGGCAACTGTCTGTAATGTTGTTCTTACTTTACACTGAACTGCCATATAAACAATGTATTAACCAGACATACACTTGGCAACTGTCTGTAATGTTGTTCTTACTTTACACTGAACTGCCATATAAACAATGTGTTTACCAGACATACAAGTGGCAACTGTCTGTAATGTTGTTCTTACTTTGCACTGAACTGCCTTCTAAACAATGTGTTAACCAGACATACATGTGGCAACTGTCTGTAATGTTGTTCTTACTTTAAACTGAACTGCCATATAAACAATGTGTTAACCAGACATACACATGGCAACTGTCTGTAATGTTGTTCTTACTTTACACTGAACTGCCTTCTAAACAAAATGTTAACCAGACATACACGTGGCAACTGTCTGTAATGTTGTTCTTACTTTACACTGAACTGCCTTCTAAACAATGTGTTAACCAGACATACATGTGGCAACTGTCTGTAATGTTGTTCTTACTTTACACTGAACTGCCATATAAACAATGTGTTAACCAGACATACAAGTGGCAACTGTCTGTAATGTTGTTCTAACTTTACACTGAACTGCCTTCTAAACAATGTGTTAACCAGATATATACATGACAACTGTCTGTAATGTTGTTCTTACTTTACACTGAACAGCCTTCTAAACAATGTGTTAACCAGACATACATGTGGCAACTGTCTGTAATGTTGTTCTTACTTTAAACTGAACTGCCATATAAACAATGTGTTAACCAGATATACACGTGGCAACTGTCTGTAATGTTGTTCTTACTTTACACTGAACTGCCTTCTAAACAAAATGTTAACCAGACATACACGTGGCAACTGTCTGTTATGTTGTTATTACTTTACACTGAACTGCCATATAAACAATGTGTTAACCAGACATACAAGTGGCAACTGTCTGTAATGTTGTTCTTACTTTACACTGAACTGCCATCTAAACAATGTGTTAACCAGACATACACGTGGCAACTGTCTGTAATGTTGTTCTAACTTTACATTGAACTGCCATATAAACAATGTGTTAACCAGACATACACGTGGCAACTGTCTGTAATGTTGTTCTAACTTTACACTGAACTGCCATATAAACAATGTATTAACCAGACATACACGTGGCAACTGTCAGTAATGTTGTTCTTACATAACACTGAACTGCCATATAAACAATGTGCTAACCTGACATACACCTGGAAACTGTCTGTAATGTTGTTCTTACTTTAAACTGAACTGCCATCTAAACAATGTATTAACCTGAAATACATGTGGCTACTGTCTGTAATGTTGTTCTTACTTTAAACTGAACTGCCATCTAAACAATGTATTAACCTGACATACAAGTGGCAACTGTCTGTAATGTTGTTCTTACTTTACACTCAACTGCCATATAAACAATGTGTTAACCAGACATACACATGACAACTGTCTGTAATGTTGTTCTTACTTTGCACTGAACTGCCATATAAACAATGTGTTAACCAGACATACACATGGCAACTGTCTGTAATGTTGTTCTTACTTTACACTGAACTGCCATATAAACAATGTGTTAACCAGACATACACATGGCAACTGTCCATAATGGTGTTCTTACTTTTCATTGAAATGTCATCTAAAAATAGAAATATTGTCTTTTTTTTAAATTTCACTGTCAATATGGAGTTCACAGTGACAGTGCAGTACTCATATCAAGTGTTGTATTGAAGACCGCATAATGAGGTGTATTACTTGCAGACGAATCCTAATTGCCGATTGTTCATTGTCTTTTTATTAAACATTGTGACCCTGCATTTCACACCTGACTACATGAGAACAGATATCAGTTTCTCTACAATACATTAAGCAAATTCTAAAAGGGCAAATTGCTGTGTTTATTACAGAAAGCTTAAAGCCCCCAAAATGATTATGTCTTTTGATGTATGGTTTGAATATCACCTTTGCAAACTTAATGTTTTTTTGCTCTTCATTTGATTAGATTTCACTGGAGTCCATGTTCGTGTGGGTCAAGTGTTAAACAGGCATTTAGTATATATTCTTTAAAAGACAATTCCTCCAGATCTATTAATTTTCCTAATTAGTAAATCAATGCTCTCCACTTACCTACTACCTTATTTATGAACACTAACTAGCACTTTTTGATAATTTAAGAGCCTAAACTCAAGTTGTTTATGTATAAATTAAAAGAAGGAATGTCTTTTTCCTTTTCAATCAATTTATATTGCATAGCAGTGTAAGGTTCATTAATGGGCATTTGTCATAGGTATAAGGTGACAGAAAATACTACATAACATCACACAGTAAGTACCTACACAACATCACACTGTAAGTACCTACATAACATCACACAGTAAGTACCTACATGACATCACTCAGAAAGTACCAACATAACATCGCACACAAGTGCCTACATAACATCACACAGTAAGTACCTACATGACATGACTCAAAAAGTACCTACATAACATCACACACAAGTGCCTACATAACATCACACAGAAAGTACCTACATAAAATCACACAGTAAGTACCTTTATGACATCACACAGAAAATACCTACACAACATCACACAGTAAGTACCTACATAACATCACACAGTAAGTACCTACATGACATCACTCAGAAAGTATCTACACAACATCACACAAAAATTACCACATAACATCACACAGAAAGTACCAATAAAACATCACACATTAGTGCCTACATAACATCACAAAGAAAGTACCTACACAACATCACACATACATTCATACATAACATCACACAGAAAGTACCTACATAATATCACACAGTAAGTACCTACATGACATCACATAGAAAGTACCTACGTAACATCACACAGAAACTACATTCACAAAATCACACATACATGCCTACATAACACAACACAGAAAATACCTATATAACATCACACAGAAAGTATCAACAAAACATCACACATATGTGCCTACAAAACACCACAAAGAAAGTACCTACACAACATCACACAATAAGTACCTACATGACATCACACTGAAAGCACCTACATAGCATCACACAGAAAGTACAAACACAACATCACACATACATGCCTACATAACATCACACAGAAAGTACCTACACATCACACAGAAAGTACTTACATAACATCACACAGGAAGTACCTACACAACATAACACTGTAAGTACCTACATAACATCACACAGAATGTACCTACATGACATCACACAGGAAGTACCTACACATCACACAGTTAGTACCTACATAAAATCACACAGTAAGTACCTACATGACATCACTCAGAAAGTATTTACATAACATCACACACAAGTGCCCACATAATATCACACAGAAATGCCTACATAACATCACACATTAAGTACCTACATAACATCACTCAGAAAGTATCTACATAACATCACACAGTAAGTACCTACATGACATCACTCAGAAAGTACCTACATAACATCACACAGTAAGTACCTACATAACATCACTCAGAAAGTATCTACATAACATCACACACTAGTGACTACATAACATCACACAGAAAGAACCAATAAAACATTACACATACATTCCTACATAACATCACAAAGAAAATACCTACATAACATCAACAGTAAGTACCTACATAACATCAAACAGAAACTACATACACATCACATATACATGCCTACATAACATCACATAGAAAGTACCTTCATAACATCACATGGAAAATACCACCAAACATCACACATACATGCCTACATAACATCACAAAGAAAGTACCTAAACAACATAACACATACATTCCAACATAACATCACACAGTAAGTACCTACATGGCATCACACAGATAGTACCTACATAACATCACACACAAATGACTATATATCACAAAGAAAGTACCTACATAACATCACACTGAAAGTACCTACACAGCACCACAGAGAAAGTACCTACATAACATCACACAGGAAGTTTCTACTCAACATTGCACATATATGCCTACATAACGTCACACAGAGAGAAGCTACATAACATCACACAGTAAGTACCTACACAACATCACACATAAGTGCCTACATAACATCACACAAAAAGTACCTACACAACATTACACATACCTACCTACATAACATCACACAGAAAGTACCAACATAACATCATAAAGTAAGTACATACATAACATCACACAGAAATAACCTACACAACATCACACAGAAACTACATACACAACATCAAACATACATGCCTACATAATATCACACATATGTGCCTACATATCATCACACAGAAAGAACCTACACAACACCACAGAAAAAGTACCTACATAACATCACAAGAAGTATCACACAACATCACACATAAGTGCCTACATAACATCACACAGAAAGTACCTATATACATCACACAGGAAGTACCTACACAACATCACATAGAAAGTACCTACATTACATCACAAAGTAAGCACCTACATGACATCACTCAGAAAGAACCTACAAAACATCACATATATGTGCCTGCATAACATCACAAAGACAGTACCTACACATCACACATATGTCTACATAACATCACACAGAAAGTACAAACATAACATCACACATACATGCCTACATAACATCACACAGAAAGTACCTACACATCACACAGAAAGTACCTACATAACATCACACAAGAAGTACCTACACAACATCACACATACGTGCCTACATAACATCACACAGAAAGTACCTACACAACATCACACAGGAAGTACCAACACAACATCACACATATGTGCCTACATAGCATCACAGAAGGAACCTACATAACATCACACAGAAAGTATGAACATAAAATCACAAAGAAAATACCTACACATTACACAGAAAGAACCTTCATGACATCACACAGGAAGTACCTACACAACATCACACAGGAAGTACCAACACAACATCACACATATGTGCCTACATAGCATCACAGAAGGAACCTACATAACATCACACAGAAAGTACCAACATAAAATCACACAGAAAATACCTACACATCACACAGAAAGTATGAACATAAAATCACACAGAAAATACCTACACATCACACAGAAAGTACCTTCATGACATTACACAGGAAGTACCTACACAACAACACACGTAAGTGCCTACATAACATCATAGAACGTATCTACATAACATCACACAGAAAGTACATACACAGCATCACACATACATGCCTACATAACATCACACAAAAAGTACCTACATAACATCACACAGAAAGTACCTACAATTCACACAGAAATTGGCTACATAACATCACACATTCATGCCTACATAACATCACACAGGAAGTACCTACAAAACATCACACAGTAAGTACCTATATAACATCACAGAGAAAGTACCTACATAACATCACACAGGAAGTACCTACACCACATCACACATAAATGCCTACATAACATCACACACGAGGTACCTACACATCACACAGTCAGTACCTACATGACATCACACAGAAAGTACCTACCTAACATCACACAGAAAGTACCCACCTAACATCACACATAAGTGACCACATTATATCACACAGAAAGTACCTACATAACATCACATAGGAACTACCTACAAAACACCACACATAAGTGCCCACACAACATCATACAGAAAGTACTTACACAACATCATGCAGTAAGTACCTACATAACATCACACAGTAAGTATCTACATGACATCACTCAGAAAGTATCTACATAACATCACACAATAAGTACCTACATGACATCACTCAGAAAGTACCTATATAACATCACACAGAAAGAACCAATAAAACATTACACATACATTCCTACATAACATCACAAAGAAAATACCTACATAACATCAACAGTAAGTACCTACATAACATCAAACAGAAACTACATACACATCACACATACATGCCTACATAACATCACATAGAAAGTACCTTCATTACATCACATGGAAAATACCACCAAACATCACACATACATGCCTACATAACATCACAAAGAAAGTACCTAAACAACATAACACAAACATTCCAACATAACATCACACACTAAGTACCTACATGGTATCACACAGATAGTACCTACATAACATCACACACAAATGACTATATAATATCACAAAGAAAGTACCTACATAACATCACACTGAAAGTACCTACACAACACCACAGAGAAAGTACTTACATAACATCACATAGGAAGTTTCTACACAACTTTGCACATATATGCCTACATAACGTCACACAGAAAGAAGTTACATAACATCACACAGTAAGTACCTACACAACATCACACAAAAAGTACCTACATAACATCACACAGAAAGTACCTACAATTCACACAGAAAGTGGCTACATAACATCACACATTCATGCCTGCATAACATCACATAGGAAGTACCTACACAACATCACACATACGTAGCTACATAACATCACACAGGAAGTACCTACACAACATCACACATAAATGCCTACATAATATCACAGAAAGTACCTACAAAACATCACACACGAGGTACTTACACTTCACACAGTCAGTACCTACATAACACCACAGTAAGTACCTACATGACATCACATAGAAAGTACCTACCTAACATCACACACAAGTGACCACATAATATCACACAGAAAGTACCTACATAACATCACATAGGAACTACCTACACAACACCACACATAAGTGCCCACACAACATTACACAGAAAGTACTTACACAACATCACGCAGTAAGTACCTACATAATAACACACAGTAAGAACCTACATAACATCACACAGTAAGTACCTACATAACATCACACAGAAAGTATTTACATAACATCACACAGAAAGAACCTTCATGACATCACACAGAAAGTATCTATATAATATCACAAAATAGAACTTTCACAACATCACGCAAAAAGTACCTACTTAACTTCACACAGTAAGTATCTACACAACATCTCACAGAAAGTACCCACACACTATCACCATATAGTATCTATATACTATCACACAGAAAGTACCTACCTACACAACATCATACAGAAAGTACCTACATAATATCACACAGAAAGTACCTTCATACCATCATACATATGTGGCTACATAACATCACACAGAAAGTACCTACATAATATCACACAAAAAGAACCTTTATAATATCACAGAAAATACCTACATAATATCACACACTGAGAACCTACACAACATCACACAGAAGTACCAACATAACATCACACAGAAAGTATCTATATAACATCACACAGAAAGTATCTATATAATATCACAAAGTAAGAACCTTCATAACATCACACAAAAAGTACCTACATAACTTCACACAGTAAGTTTCTACACAACATCTCACAGAAAGTACCCACATAACATAACCAGAAAGTATCTATATATTATCACACAGAAAGTACATACATGACATCACACAGAAAGTACCTACACAACATCACACACAAGTGTCTACATAAAATCATACAGAAAGTACATACATGATATCACACAGAAAGTATTACATATCATCACACATATGTGCCTACATAACATCATACAGAAAGTACCTACATAACATCACACAGAAAGTACTACATACCATCACACATATATGCCTACATAACATCACACAGAAAGTACCTACCTAACATCACACAGAAAGTATCTTCATAATATCACACAGGAAGTACTTACACAACATCACACAGAAAGTACCTACATAATATCACACAGAAAGTACCTATATAACATCACAAAGAAAGTACCTACATAACATCACACAGAAAGTACTTACACGACATCACACAGAAAATACATACATAACATCACACATGAGTTTCTACATAAAATCACACAGAAAGTACCTTCATATCATACAGAAAGTACCTACATAAAATCACACAGTAAGTACCTACATGACATGACACAGAAAGTATCTACACAACATCACACAGAAAATACCTATTCAACAGTGCAGCCATTACATATATACTACACTACTGGAACTTGAAATAAATCCAGTCAACGTTGCTATTTGTAAACAGTAAGCTTTATTTTGAAAAAGTAAAGTTTTTTAATATGCATGTAACAGAAAACAAGAAAGCAGAAATAACAACTTTTTTTGTGGAACTATACAGCAGATAGAATATATATTTGAATATACAACATATCAGTTCTTAACATATACCTTATCACCTTTGTGCAATAAGTATCTAACTACATATAAAATAAGTGATAATTTATAATATTGACTTATTGCACCAAGGTGACTTTGATTCCAACAATGATTTTGACTTTGATTCTTTGATTTGACAAGTAATGCAAAATGATTAAAAATAATAGACATGTGTACACATCCATATATGTGCTAGAACAGTTTTGTTACTGTGTCAGTGTACAAAATACACAAGTTTGAAAAGGAATATAGTTTCACAGGTAAATATTCTCTTTCTGTGAAATTGAAAATAAACATACAAGTAGATTTATGGATGTAATATTGAATGTGAAATGTAAGATGGTGGTAGAATATGTAAATATCACAGGAAATGTATAAAAAGAATAAATATGAGAACTTTACATAACAATATACCTGCGAATTAACAATAGTTACAGTTGTTATTTGAAGCAGACTGATTGTACATTTAGCATGTTTATGCCATTGAGAGCTAACAGATGATCAGTTAACCTAATCACTCTTTCCAGGGATCCTAAAAGGTTAACCAGTACTCGAGCACACCCATCTCCGCAAATAACTGATAACTTTCCCACTTGAATCAGCAGCGAGAGACAAATGATGAGACGCGATGTTGTATATCAATCATCATGGAGACTGGGCGGGGATTCAAACTCACAACCCTTGGATTGATAGTCAGACAAGCTATCGACTGAGCTAATTGGGCCTGTCATTTGAAGAAAAAAGAACCATGTCAACTGGCATGTAAGCGGGATACAGATAGTCCACCGGTAACTTGTTGAAATCAGAATTTTACACGTGGAATAAAGTTCAACGTTGAAGCCATTACATGAATAAGTTGAATATACTGATCTGCATGGACATCAGTTTGAGAAATTGTAATACCCATATCCTCAAAAACTGGTCTAAGGCGAGTCATCTTTACACAATACAATAATAAACGTCTATCTCAAATGATGATGCAAGTTCATCATAATGGCTTTCTGTCAATTATTTACTAGTAACTGATGTACATGCAATAGATAAGAATGAGACAAGACAATTTTCGAACTTGATTTTAATATTTGAATGCCAATCACTAATACACATAATTATGTTTCTTCCTGAATATCTGTGTAGCCAGAACCTAAATTCATCAATATTTTGAATCTGAGATTTAGACTCAAGACTCAAAATTTAAAATATTTAGGATTCAAATAGCATTCTATTAAACAAGCAAATTACAATATTTATTTGCAAAAACAAGCAGTTTTAACGATTATTTTAATAAAAAAATGTTACAGGATCACATTTATTACCCATAATTATATCTTTACAGAGATTTACAAAAATGTAAAAGACAAGGCCCAGAATAACAAAATACATTGTAAATGCAAATGACATGAAACTTGTTCAAATAAAGATATGCTTAATAAATACAAATTTCTACCTAGAATATACATAATATACTGTCGACTTGCACTATCTCAAACTCTGTTATGTCAAATAAAAGGATATCTCAAAGTTAGTTATGTTTTTTTTTATTATAATGTTTATCTCAAACTACTTGTCATTTCAACATATTTTTAAGGTCCCTGGGACTTTGAGATAATGAAAGTCAAGACCACATACATCATCAATATATTTAGTTAATATTAATTTTAAAACCTTATCCTACATGCTATATGTTATATAATGTTCACAATATTTTTTGAATTGATCAACATGAATATAACAGAGATGTTGTAGTTCTCAATAAAGGTAGAAGGTAAAAAATTTGAAAAAAATAGTTTACTTTTAATTTAAAATACAAATTGCTAAAACTTGTAGAGAATACTCACCTGAGAGTAAAAGAACAAAGTTCTATGGAATGATTCCTATTTTGTTTTCCTGGAGCCATGGCTCGGCCTAGGTTGCTGTAAAATCAGTGATGACAAGATACGACACACCATCAGAAACATAAAACCAAAATTGATTTCTCATATACCACTGAGGTTTTATATATTTTTCTTAATATTTAAATAATGTTGTCTTCTGACTATACAAATAAATGATCTTGTTTTAACTTTATGAAAACATGATTTTGTTCTCGGCACCTGGATGGCTAGAAAGCTTGTAACAGTGCGAGATAATGATTCCTAAATGAATTCTAGAACCGACAGCAAAAATAATTGTCAGCATTTAATGAATACTGTATAAAACATCATATACCGGCAACAGAAATATACAGTGGTATAATATCACTGCTTTACCCATAATGTATAATTGTGTATTTACATTTGCTATTTAAAAAAATAATTCAATAAAAAATTACATATGTAAAATATATACATATAAAATCCAGTAAATGTTTTCTATAAAGAACCAGCGGATGGTACAATACCTGGCTCCTGTTTCAACAATATGTACCTAAATACTTAAATCTTAGACCAGCAGTCAGGTGATCATGATTTTATACTGGTTACAGTAAAACTGTATATTGTTTCAATGATACTGATTATATAATAGATAAACAACCAGTCAAAATTTAGCTTAGTAAAATGTTGGTGAAACAAAAGCCAGGTGTCTTTGCGATATATTGTAAAATTCATTAAAAAACAATCTAGAGGCAGTAATTGCAACTTAAAGTTAGAACAGTGTAAAGCTTTGGTCGATTATATGTGAACAAATACAATTTTCAAAACAAGAAATGAAAGCTTACTGTAATAGTTTCAAGAACAAACTTTGTGACAGAATATTGTAAATGGTTGTGAAAGATTTCATAAACATCTCAATAACTCTGATAATATGTAAAATACCCTTTTTACAATGACAATTTCGACCATATCTAATTCTGTGATTAAACCATAATTAAGTTTATTCATTAATTCATTTATTAAACAATTAAAGGGCAATATTTTATGAACACATGAAATGCTGGAATCCTTAAATACTGTTAAAAGTCGAACAACAAAATTCTGAAATTGTACTTATTTAAAGAGAGTCAAACTTTGTGACAGAATAATGTTGTTTTAACACTTATTGAAATTAATTGTTGCCTAACAAAGTTGATCAAATGAATATAAAAGATTCTCTTAGTTTTTATGATATTGAATACATACATCACAGCAGTTATATTTTGGCAAATTAAAAAGATTGCACTAGTTCAATGAAAATAAAATGATGAGAATAAACACTAAGAATGATAGTGTCTATATAGGTGGATTTCTAACATTAAATACAATTCTGTAAAATGTTAATGGCAATCTAGTATGCATTATGCTTCAAAAGTGCCATGCCTGCTTGTGATGAACATCCATAAATACCAGTCAGATCTGATACTTGATAACATTGTCATCAAAACCAGTCAGATCTGATACTTGATAACATTGTCATCAATACCAGTCAGATCTGATACTTGATAACATTGTCATCAATACCAGTCAGATCTGATACTTGATAACATTGTCATCAATACCAGTCAGATCTGATACTTGATAACATTGACATCAATACCAGTCAGATCTGATACTTGATAACATTGTCATCAATACCAGTCAGATCTGATACTTGATAACACTGTCATCAATACCAGTCAGATCTGATACTTGATAACACTGTCATCAAAACCAGTCAGATCTGATACTTGATAACACTGTCATCAATACCAGTCAGATCTGATACTTGATAACACTGTCACCAATACCAGTCAGATCTGATACTTGATAACACTGTCACCAATACCAGTCAGATCTGATACTTGATAACATTGTCACCAATACCAGTCAGATCTGATACTTGATAACATTGTCATCAATACCAGTCAGATCTGATACTTGATAACATTGTCATCAATACCAGTCAGATCTGATACTTGATAACATTGTCATCAATACCAGTCAGATCTGATACTTGATGGAAATATTTAAGGTGACTACATAACATAGTTATCATTTATCATATAATTAAACCATGGACTTTTTAAAAAAACAGGAATTTTTTTTTTTTATTAAGTGGATTTTAAATCCGGTGCTGACTACAACACATAAACCAATGTGCAGGTGTCCTCTTCTCCATCTTTATCAAATATTTTCACTGCTGTTAGAGATGCTGTGGCTGATTTAACTTCTATGTGGCTCCTGTTGTTGATTTAACTTCCATGTGGCTCTTGTTGTTGATTTCTAGTGGCCATGAACAAATTTGCTGAACATTTCCAATGCTGCCATTGGTTTGTCTTGTGGTACCATGTGACCTGCTCCCTACACAAGATAGATTGGGAAAATGATCAGAAATCAACACAAAGTTGTTTGTTTAAATATTTAGCATAGTTTTTATTCCATCCAGGGCAAACAGACAATCAGTTTACCTAAACACTCTATCCTGTGATTCTCAGTGATGAGAGATGAATGACAATGATATGAAATGATGTATATAAATCATCATGGAGACCAGGCATGATTCAAATTCATGATCCCTGGATCGATAGTCTGATACTGACTAAGCTAACCTGGTTGTAACATAGTTGTAACGAAGATGTGATGAATGTATTTTTTTTTTCTTTTACTTATTTTTTTTATATTACAAAACAGATCTCGTTGTTGTTTCTGAAAGCTGATGGTAGCTTAGGCCTAAAAAAAAGAAAGGTTTGTTTCCTGTTACATGCCCAAAAAAATATGGGTCGGTAGGTCGGGATTTTTTTTTTTTTTTTTTTTTTTTTTTTTGTCGTTACCACACTTTTTGTCGTTACCACACTCCTTTATCAAATGGAACATCAAAATGAATGAGTTTGTTAGTTTCTATTACATGATTATATATGTCATTTTGGGGGTAGTGGTGTGAAAGTAATATATCTTTTAAATAGTACTCAACTTCAGATATGAATCTGAAATCTGAAGTGGCTATAATAAACCGAGGAAGATGTTTGATATAGGCTATACTGTCTTCGCAAAAATTATACCTTGCACCGTTTCTGTGAGTCTATATCGTCTAGGCGTATGCAGTGATTATTTTATAATGAGATTACGAGCGTCTAAACGACACAGCGCGCCGGTGCGTAAGAATAACTTTGTTGTGAAAATCACCAAAAAGAGCGCGAAATCCAATGCCGATTTTTTGGACATAAAAACTTTTGAGTCGGCAGTTAAAATATAGGGTCGGTCGGGTAACCGGAAACAAACATCTTTTTTTTTTAGGCCTTAATAAATATATAGTCATGAATGTGCATACTAAATATTCCATATTGAAGCGCATGAATTCATGAATGTAATAGTCTCATTAACAAATCAACTCTACTTGTAATGTCTTTGAAATCAAAGCCAACATAAACACATAAAATATCATTATCTAAAACTAACATCACATGGTAAACAATTTAAATTGCTTATTTATAACAGAACAAAACAAGAGGGTGACTATGGTCCATATATGGCTCACCTGTGTTAGCTGGCTTAACCCTTTGCTCCATAGATACGCATTTTCCCGCACCAATCACAGAATGCCTTTGAAAACAGTGCAGGAAGAGTTCAGATTGCTTGTTACACTTCCTGCACTGTTTTCCACTCTGTCAGTTAATATAAACATAATTCACCCATTGCTGATACGTGGTGAATTAGTGCTTTCAATTTGGAAGAGTCCAAGAAAATGCTTATGGAGTTAAGGGTTAAGGAAAATAAGCTGTGTCCCCTGGCGGCCATGTTTTTAAACGGTTCCTTTTACTTATTTTGGTAGAGGGTCACTTACTGATCATTTGTACCAAATTACTTTGAAATCTGACCACCAGCCAGTTTTTAAGGAGAAGATTTTTTTATTTTAAGTTTTTCCTTTATGCTGTCATGGCAACCAGAATTACGCATGAATAAATTCATTTCAGATTTTTGGTTAGGTCGCTCTCTATATAAGGGTCACTTTAGAAATTGACTCTGTGCACTGCCATATTGATTGTAAAAAACACGGTAGTTGCCACATGGAGATTGCATTATGGGAAAATACAAACCACCTCAAATACTAAAACCAGGCCATGTTTCGGCTGACCCGACCTTTTTCCGGCTACAAGGAGTGTGCAAATGCGTGTGTGAAATAATTGATTGTGGCATTATATTGCACTAATTGAAATCATAATGCATTGCCCTTTGCATATTTAATAAGAAAGTACCAAAAAATAAAATAGAAACGGCTTAATTGAGTTTTGAAATTTATCTTTTTTGACGATTTAACGCCATTTTTGACAAATTCCTGCTGAGTTAACGTAAATCATTTTCAAATAACCATGAAATTAATCAATGAATATGATATTCTGAACCCATAACAATGAAACAATAACAAAATCAAGCAGCTGTTTATTTTACTCGATACAACAGAAATATATTTTCTTTAAAAACAAACCCGTCGAGTTAAAACCAGCAGTGTTAGTTTCAATGTAATATCCATAATCCAGTTTAATGGTGTGACATATTTTAGCACGTTGTAACAATAACAGACATATCACCAAACATACACAATATTTTTAACTGTTTTTTTAAAATGATACATCAACAAATTAATTTAAAATATGTATACAATTTATTTTAAACTACATATGATCACAGTAGTAAATTATAAAGAGCACAACAGTTAATACTTTAGAAAATGTATAAAGGAAGTTTAAAGACATTTATTTAAAAAAATATGCAAAATGGAAATGCATAATGATTGAGATTGGTGTATTTAAACACCAAAGTTACTATTAAGCACACCACATTTGCCTTTTCCTTGCAGCTGCAATTTTGCCATGGCAGCCGGAACCTGGGTGGGATTTGGTTTCACCCATGTATTTTAGTACTCTTTGCGCATTTGTTTTTCAAGACATTTATTTAAAAAAATATGCAAAATGGAAATGCATAATGATTGAGACTGGTGCATTTAAACACCGAAGGTACCATTAAGCACACCATATTTGCCTTTTCTTTGCAGCTGCAATTTGGCCATGGCAGCCGGAATCTGGGTGGGATTTTGTTTCACCCATGTATTTAGTACATTTTGCGCATTTGTTTTTATCTTTCCAACATTCACTCAAATATTACATCTTACACCATTAAACAAGCCTATTTCGTACAAACCCAAACTTACATCTTCATTCACTCTAATTGCCACCTCTTTTATAAGACCTAACCACTGGATGTTTTGCAGTCATGCCGTTTGGTAGAGGACCATCCAATGATCATTCCTGTGGTGTCTGATTTAAATTGGATTAGTAGATTCAGATTGAAACAATTGTTTATGGATGGATGCATGCACAGATGAATGACGGATCAAAAGTGATCACAGGTGACCTAAAATTATAAGTATTTTATTACGGATGTACACTATCAATAAAAATCCAACAGATCAAAAGTTATACATAATTCAATATTTTCATGGCCATTTCATTTTGAGAAGAAAAAAATCAACTTACCCTGACAGTGGTAAGTGTAATTTGTTTGAACTGTTTTACAAATCCTGCAACCTGCTTTGTTCCCGACATATCATTGTAATACCAAGGTGCTCTGTCACTCATAACCTAAAATAAAGATGTGTAATGTAACATGCCATTAATAGTTACCTCCCTTTAGTGGCTACACCATTTACAAACTAACTACAATATAATTTTTTATCTACCTCCTACAGTAGCTGAAAATCCCAAATACATCCTACAAAAACAATTGCAAGGTTAATTAAGTATTGTGTTGAGATTACATGAATCTGAGGGAGAGGTAACTTGCAGGTAGGTTGAGATGACATGAATCTGGAGGAGGGGTTACTATCAGGCAGGGGTGGCGAAATCTGCAAAAATCTTACTTGTCCACGGACAACCAAACCTAAAAGTTTACTTGTCCGTATAAAAATTCCACTTGTCCGTATAATTTGGACATATTTATACTAAAATAAACAAAAACATGTTAGATTTCTCAATCTTTAATGCACCTTAATTATTTTACATTGGTCGTTTAATAAGAAACCGGTCCATTTTGACACAAATGTGTCGTCTGTGTTTTCATTAGACTGTGCATTATTTCCAAACAAACAGTGCGTTAATTTTTGGTAATGATTAACTAAAAAAACGCGAACCCGTCTGCAGGATTACAACTCTGAATTGAACCAATCAGATTTTTTATTCACTGCGCGTCTTGCTTCTAATAATAGAACTAGGAATTTCCACTAACTATGTTTAGAAATATGCGAACAAAATACGATACAATTATGAAAACAATCTTTACGTTAAGCAAATGATGCGGTTCCTTCTGAAATCATCACAGATTTATTGGTCGTCCACGGACAAGTAAAAATAATAAATGCAGTCGTCCGGACCGCCGTTTGTACGACACGGACGACTCGGACGGTTGATTTCGCCAGCCCTGTCAGGAAGGTTGAGATTACATGAATCTGGAGGGTTTACTATCAGGAAGGTTGAGAATACATGAATCTGGAGGATGGGTAACTATCAGGAAGGTTGAGATTACATGAATCTGGAGGAGGGGTAACTATCAGGAAGGTTGAGATTACATGAATCTGGAGGTTGGGTACCTATCCGGAAGGTTGAGATTACATGAATATGGAGGGTTTACTATCAGGAAGGTTGAGAATACATGAATCTGGAGGATGGGTTACTATCAGGAAGGTTGAGATTACATGAATCTAGAGGAGGGGTTACTATCAGGAAGGTTGAGATTACATGAATCTGGAGGTGGGGTACCTATCAGGAAGGTTGAGATTACAAGAATCTAGAGGGTTAACTATCAGAATGTTGAGATTACATGAATCTGGAGGACTGGTAACTATTACAAAGGTTGAGATTACATGAATCTGGAGGTGGGGTACCTATCAGGAAGGTTGAGATTACATGAATCTCGAGGGTTAACTATCAGAAGATTGAGATTACATGAATCTGGAGGACGGGTAACTATTATAAAGTTTGAGATTACATGAATCTGGAGGACGGGTAACTATTATAAAGTTTGAGATTACATGAATCTGGAGGTGGGGTAACTATCAGGAAGGTTGAGATTACAAGAATCTAGAGGAGTAACGATCAATCAGGAAGGTTGAGATAACACAAATCTGGAGCAAGAAAAATGATCAGGAAGGTTGAGATTACATGAATCTGGGGTTGAGGTAACTATCAGGAAGGTTGAGATTACATAAATCTGGGGTTGAGGTAACTATCAGGAAGGTTGAGATTACATGAATCTGGGGTTGAGGTAACTATCAGGAAGGTTGGGATTAGGTGAATCTTGAAGGTTAGCTCTAAGAAAGTTGAAATAACATGAACCTGGAGGAGGGTCAACTATCAGGAAGGTTGAGATTACATGAATCTGGAGGGGTAACTATCAGGAAGGTTGAGATCACATGAATCTGGAGGAGGGATAACTATCAGGAAGGTTGAGATAAGGTGAATCTTGAAGGTTAGCTATCAGGAAGGCTAAGATTACATTAATCTGGAGGAGGGGTAACTATCTGGAAGGTTGAGATAAGGTGAATCTTGAAGATTAGCTATCAAGAAGGCTGAGATTACATTAATCTGGAGGAGGGGTAGCTATCAGGAAGGTTGAGATTACATGAATCTGGAGGAGGGGTAACTATCTGGAAGGTTGAGATAAGGTGAATCTTGAAGGTTAGCTATCAGGAAGGCTGAATTACATGAATCTGGAGGAGGGGTAACTATCTGGAAGGTTGAGATAAGGTGAATCTTGAAGGTTAGCTATCAAGAAGGCTGAGATTACATTAATCTGGAGGAGGGGTAACTATCAGGAAGGTTGAGATCACATGAATCTCAAGAAGTGACTATCCAGAAGGTTGAGACTACATGAATTTGGAGGGTTAACTATCAGGAAGGTTGAAATTTCATGCTTCTGGAGGGTTAACTATCAGGAATAGATTGAAGTTATATGATTCTGGAGGGTTAACTATCAGGAAGAGATTGAGGTTATATGATTCTGGAGGGTTAACTATCAGGAAGAGATTAAAGTTACATGAATCTGGAAAAGAAGTAACCAACAGGAAGGTTTGGATTAGATGAAATGTCCTGGAAAAGCTCAATATTTTTTTCTCTTCCTGTTACAATGCCGCCCATCGAGGGACTGTGACTTATTTATTTTTATTATATTCCAAGATGCATTCGCATGATTCTCATGTTACTATGGACATTTTTTATTATTTATACTAATATATTTAAGCTTGACTGCGATAAAAGCACAAGGCTTATATGAACCGCTCTCCACTCTGCTTCCTGGGTAGAACCTTTATGAGAGACATCGGGTCGAGCTAGGGATCGAACCTACAACCTCTGGCAAGAGCAGCCAATGTGGACATTTGGGGATGAATTTGAAATTTATGAGGGAATATGTCCAAATCTGTATGTAACCCGTTAGGAGTGAAATGTATGTAAGGAGTTCAGCTAGCTAAGTTTTCAACTTGTAAGAGCAAGGTCCTGGGTTTGAGTCCAGGAATGGTTGCATATTTTTCTCCTTATGTTACAAATATAACAGTTTTTAAAGGAGATAATTAACACGATAACCTGCATATATTTACACAAACTTACTGGTTGATTGAGAGATTCCACAAACCACTCGTCTCCGAGAAAGTTGCAAGCCATATCTACATCTCCATTGTATACAAGCACTTTTTTCTGAAATAAATTTTTTAAAGTTACAGTAATTAAATGTTTGTTTTCATATAGCACAAACATGACATCTGATAAGATAACTGGCACAATAGTTACATATCCAAACATAAAATGTCACCATTGTGGTCATTCTACCAGTGGCTGTTCTGACTACATTGGGTAGGGATTGTATTTAAATAACAAGAGTTAATAGGGAGGAAACATCAATATTCCAACAGAAGGATGCAAACACTTTATGTACAGTTGTCCAAATGTTTTGGGTTGGCAAATAAAAAGTTTGTATTCTATTTCTTTCATTTACTTTTCACAGAAAGTGTGTTTTCCCTCATTTTTTTTACTTTCAAAACAAGAACAATAGTTTTAGTTTTCATGTTAATGAAACTGTAAACTTTGATGTTAAATTAAAACTGTGTTTAAAAATTAAACACGAGAACAAATCCCTCAACTGATGAAAAATGTGGGTATAGGGTGTGTGTTCTGTTCTGAAAGTTTTGAGACATTGTAAAATGCAATGGCAAGGTAAGAGATACAAACTTCATTTTACCTCACGGAATATTTGCATCAATGAATTGATGTCAAGGTCTATTGGAAGTGTACCTACTAATCAGCCAAAGATGTCATGAATGCAACGTCACACGGTTGTCAATGAAAATGTATGTGATGCTGAACTCTCTACTTCCATCCACCTTCAAGGAGCATTTTTGGTACCCAGTTTGCACATACCATTTCATATTTAACTTTTCAGTCAATATTTTTATGCTGTTGTGACTAAATGCTGTTTTGTACAGCAATGTCCCACACAGTCTGGCGCAACTTATTTCATTGCATTTAACACATTCAATGTCAAAGTTCCAGTTAATGACTGTCAGTTTTTCTTCTCCATTACAATTGTATAGTGTCAAAGGATCTACAGAAGACTGTCTGATCCAGTGGTAAACTAGGGACATAGATAAACCAATACTGCTCTGTGTCTATTCTAAAATTTCATCATTTCCATTGGTGTCTGTTTCAACTCAACACAAAACTTAATGAAATACACTGCTGCGCCTTAATCTCTGAACTCGTACTGATGCCACAAATTATTTTTCACTGACTTCCTTTTAAAGCAAGATGCTCATTTATTTTTCACGGAATTCTTACAGATTGACGTCAGAACATAATCGTCTTTATAACATTAATTATAACGACATTTTCTAACAATGGTTATATGTGAAACTATCTAATTTTACAGCGTGCTCCGAGAACTACTATACACGACTACTGTAACACTAGTTTTTATCCCTTTTCTTCATTCAGACGCCTTTGGACACCTCTAATATAGACGCCTTTGGACACCTCTAATATAGACGCCTTTGGACACCTCTAATATAGACCCCTTTGGACACCTCTAATATAGACACCTTTGGATACCTCTAATAAAGAAGGCTTTTGAGTTATTGTGTGAATTATGTTTATATTAACTGACAGAGTGGAAAACAGTGCAGGAAGTGTTCAGATTGCTCGTAACAAGCAATCTGAACAAGCAATCTGCACTGTTTTCAAAGGCCTTCTGTGATTGGTGTGGGTTAACGCGTATCTATGGAGTAAAGGGTTATACAACTGCTTATAATTATCATTATTTCTTTGTTGTTATGAGTTATGAGATAGTTTTTTATGTTTGTACAATATATGAATGAAGAAAATTAGGGATAGTGTGAAAAACAGAAGGTGTCTCAAAACTTTTTTAACAGCCCTCATACACTATAAAATATAGGGGATAATTCAGACAGTATGATGCAGTGACTCATCAACTCAATGTTATATCAAGGTACTGATACTGATCAGATTGGAATTAATCACACTTGACCTTGACCAAGATATTAGTCACATGTAGCATTTATCTGAGAAAGACAAAGATGGAAATTTAATCCAAAGTTAATTTCCTTGTTTAGTTTTTGTTGTTGATCCATTTTATATTAAAAAAACAACTAAGATCACCATTTGAGATACAATAAAAGTTTAAGTTAATAACAATGCTACACAAGACATCCGCAGTAAAAAAATAACAATGTGATATAATAGAGACACCTACCCCTGCTGCTAGAACTTTCTTATACAGCTGTGTAACATCTTTGTATAGTGTAGTATAGCTATCTCCAACTGTCGCACTGAAACGTGACAATAACTATGTAGTAGGGCAGTTGTTCTTAACTTGTTTGTTTTACATTGATTGTGAACCAGTACTAGCAGAAGTATACCGGGTAAAACCAGTACTAGCAGAAGTATTCCGGGTAGAACCAGTACTAACAGAAGTATTCCTGGTAGAACCAGTACTAACAGAAGTATTCTGGGTAGAACCAGTACTAGGCATAGGTGGATAAATTGTCTTGCTCAAAGATACCACACATAACTTGTGTTGTAGGATCAAATCTTGGGTATGATGCTCTACCGCCAGACCACACACTCCACATAAGTAGGGAAGATATCTCATTGTGAGAGGGTTGAGAAGAGAGGGGAAGAAAGGGGGAGAAGAAACAGAAAATTTAAGAGAGAAACACAGACTGATAGAAAAAGCAACAATATGGATTAAACATCATTTTCATATCAACATATGGATTTATACAGCATCCAGATGTATTGATGTAAGAAGGCTTCAGTGATCCACTGCTCATATGCAAAAACTCTAAATTACAATCCTAATAGAAACAATGACCTTGTCAGTGAGAGATACCTGGTCCCAAGGTTATAAAAATGACAAAGTCACATTTAAAAGCAAGCTTTCCATTGGTTGGATTGATAATGAATGCAGCTGAGCATGAACACAGCGTTTTATACCTTGGGACTTCAGCTTGGTAGTGCCTAAGATCACTCAACAAGGTACTACCGAATACTAAGTTTTACTAAGACATCAAAAAATCACTTTTACAATATACTGAATATTATGCTTTATTATTAAACATTAAATCAAATCATTTTAAAAAAATTCTCAGCGATGAATTTTAACACAATATATAACAAAATGTACCTGCACACCTCCCAGTCCTGAGCAAATACAGATATATGCAGGGCATTTCTCACTTCAGCAGTATTCATGTAGCTGATTACATTGCTGTAGTCCAAGCAAGGGGGAGTCAGTGTCACTGACTTCTCGTACTGCTTACGTAACTTGATTTTCTGTAAAAATATACTTCAATACTTACTAACCAGATATACACTAATATATCAAGTTATATAATACAATCATGTAGATTTTATTCCCTTGTTGGCAAGGCTAGGTAAGCTCAGTCGTTAGCGCATCTGACTATCAATCCAAGTGCTACAGTTTTTTTCAAGGCAAAAATGAATGAGATCTTTCAATCATTCAAGGGCCTTAACTCAATACATTTTGGATCTGGCTGGTCCTTTTTTTCTTTTTATTTTTAACACAAGCTAAGTTATATTTGGCATATCCAGTTTTATTGGTGGAGGAAGACCTCAAAATGAATCTGAGTAGAGCCACCTTCCTTCTACAGTTAACTGGCATACTATTTTAGATAAAATTTATGGACCAAGCTAGTGGTAACCTCGGCATTGAGAGGTCAGAGGTCACTAGACAACGGTGCCTTAGATTACCAAGCAAGGAAAGGTCCTTTGGCTGGTACAAAAACTCCTTTGAGACTTTATTATTATAGACATTCAAAATTGGTCAAAATCAAATGAAAACTGAAGGTTCTACTGCGTTAACAAGTCAATTCTTTTCAAAAAATCAATTGCCTCACAGCTGTTATGATCAACTGGTATTAGAAAATCTGAGCTTTCATGCTCAGCAAGTTTGGTCTAGATAGGTAAAGACACTGAAGGTGCTGTGGTGTTACAAGTCAATAATCACTATTTTTTAAAATAAGTCAAGGGTCACAATGCTGTTGGTTCTGGACCTATATGGCCATTCTAAAGGATTTAACAACTCAACTATGCTTTATGTCTATGTACAAGGGACAAAGTAAGTTTGGTCAGCATCAGACAAACAATTAAGGAGCTACAATGTTTACAAGAAATAATTAACAAACAGACAGCAGACAAATCGTTTTGGCCTTTTGTGAGAAGAGTTAAAAAACAGAGCTCTGCATGTAGTTTGTATCCAACACCATACAATGATATTTATTCAGTTCTCCATCATTAAAAAATAGTTTATAATCAATTGCTACAAATAAAGAACTGTACAAAGATCTTACATTCAATTTTTTCACTATGTTTGGATGAGTCCTGTGGCCGTAGCTTGGTAGGTCATAAACGAATGAGTTGTTGTTGTAGATATAACCATCTGGTTTCGGCACATCACATGATGCGTACAGATTGTACTCATTCAGTCCCGCATTGTAAATCAGATCGAGTCCTTGACCTACCTACAAATAAAAAGAGAAATACGGTCATTAATGTTTTATCGACATTCCAAATATCGAAATAAGATTAGTTATTCTCTAAAGAAAGATCCCTTGGCGGCACAAAATACAACTAAGAAAATACAATAGCAGACTTGATTTTACTGAGTCTGTTCAAAAGAAGTATTGACATATGCAACACCCCTCATGCTTACGCTGGCTAAAGCAGACTCTATTTTGATGTTGTTTTTATATTATGTTATAATGAGTTTAGTGTCACTTTCAACAATTTTTCAGTTACTGGTATATTGCAATGGTGTCTACTTGAGAAAGCATTCTAAGCGCTGCCATACTGGAGTATCATGCTGCAGACACATGGTATGATATGTTATCCGGTCACATTAGACACATGGTATGATACATTATCCAGTCACATTAGATACATGGTATGATACATTATCCAGTCACATTAGACACATGGTATGATACATTATCCAGTCACATAAGACACATGGTATGATACATTATCCAGTTACATTAGACACATGGTATGATATGTTATCCAGTCACATTACACTGAGACCGGGCTTACAAGACTAACTATTCTCTAAATGCTGAGCAACAAGCAAGGAAGCTTCTAGTACCATTTTTCAAGTCTTTGGTATGACCCTGCCACAGATCAAACCCATGACCTTCTGTTTGCGAGTCAAACACTCTACCCCTACAGCACCATTTGGGTTATATTCTATTTGTACCATTGAACATTTTAGCTTCATGACTCCAATGTGGCATAACTAGAGATAACTGAGAGTAGAAGTATGGGGTGACTCTACCACCATCAACTGAATCTAGAATGCAGTATATAGTCTTTACTTTTCTACATAAACACAATAAAATATATGTTACACTTTAACTCTTGACATATATGGATATAATTTATTTGACAGTGGTTCAGCAAATAGTTTCATTGCTGGATGAAGACCCAAGCCAGCCCCTTCACACACACATACATATATATATATATATATAAATATATATATATATATATATATATATATATATATATATACTTTTTCTCTTAGAATATTTGGTTAAAACTCATAACCACAGCAGAGAGAAGAGACAGTGGTGCTTTAGTGTATTCCCCACGGAAGAGACTGTAAATCTGATATACAAACCATGTCCGATACTAGATGACACATTAAATATTATATCTGATTATTATGCCACTATTTATCTTAATGTATTCTGATGTTACACATGTATAATACATTTACAATGTATACCAAAATAACTTAAATTTTATGTATATTTGGGAACTTACTAAATCTGAACACTCTGCATTTTCCCCATATTTCTTTACAAAATGGCACCGTCGTGGGGTCTGGCCTGGACAACAGGAGTCCAGCATTTTGTTCCACAAGCTGAAACATTTTAAAAATGTTTTATAATAGACATTCTCATATTTAATCAGCCATTCTCATTTAATAACAGATATTTTTGTTTTATAATGGACATTCTTGTTTTAAAACAGATATTCTCATTTTATAACAGACATTCTCATTTTATAACAGACATTCTTTTATATAACATATTCTCATTTTATAACAGATTTTCTTGTTTTATAACCTATGTTCTCATTTTATAACAGACATTCTCATTTTAACAGATTTTCTCATTTTATAATATATATTCTTATTTTATAACATAATTCTTTTATTATAACAGACAACATAATTTTTATAACAGATATTCTCATTTTATAACAGACAATATAATTTTATAACAGATATTCTCATTTTATAACATATTCTCATTTTATAACAGACATTCTTTTTTTTATAACATATTCTCATTTTATAATAGACAATATCATTTTATAACAGACATTCTTTTTTATAACATATTCTCATTTTATAACAGACATTCTCATTCTATAACAGACATTCTTTTTTATAACAAACATTCTCATTTTATAACAGACAACATACTTTTATAATAGATATTTTCATTTTATAACAGACATTCTTGTATTATTAGATATTCTCATTTTATAACAGACATTCTTTTTTGTAACATATTCTCATTTTATAACAGATTTTCTTGTTTTATAACCTATGTTCTCATTGTATAACAGACATTCTCATTTTATAACAGATTTTCTCATTTTATAATATATATTCTTATTTTATAACAGAATTCTTTTATTATAACAGACAACATAATTTTTATAACAGATATTCTCATTTTATAACAGACAATATAATTTTATAACAGATAATTACGTTAAGTCACTGCCAATGACAGACAGACGGACGGATGCCGGCCCCCTAATTTTCATTTTTATTTTCATAAACATCAAAATTTTAAAAATTTTGAAAATAAAAAATAAAATCCTCCAGCCCTCCCCGTTTTTAAGAAAAATTTGGATGGCAATCTAGCAATTCATTTATAACAGCCTTAGATCAAAACCTCATTTTTTTATAGTAATTGTAAAGCTCAGAATAATATACTGACATTAACATAGGCATAAATATGAACAAAACAAACAAAATACTAATTCTGTCAGTATAATATTGTATTCCGGTTAGTCTGTTTGTATGGGATATTGTGCCTTTTTCACAGTATTTCAGTTCTAGAATGGCAGTAAGCACACCTTATTGTTCCTGGGGTCCACTATAAACAAAAACTAGACGCACCTTATCTCTGCAAGTCACATATTTATAGAAAAAAGTACATGGCCTACTATCACAGAGATTGTTGTCGGCAGGTGATTCAAACTCATGACCTCTGGAATGAGTCAGGTATTCCAGTCAGCTGACAAGCATTTTGTCTTTGATAATATTTTTGATATAATTGTTGATAATATTTTAGGTTTTACTTTTTATAATATTGTTCATAGATATATAATGCAAGTCTCAATATTATATTTATGCTAATTGTTGCAAAAAATATATTACTAGTACACGGTTGCCATATGATCCTTTACTGCATAAATGAGTTACAGTTTTGTTTTCCTACAAGTGTATTTAAGCTAATAAAAGATAACTTACACATCACTTACCTATCACCAATCACGCCATGGTAATACCCAAAGTAAAGCAATGAGTTATCATTCGTGTCAAAGTTGGAGATTCCATTTCCTATCCCCATTCCTTGAAATTTGATGCTGGGCTCCGCAAGTACTCTCACGGACAGGGTTGGCACGTATATACCACCATAACTCTCGCCAGTTATGTAGAAATTATTGGACTTGTATTCTGGGAACTTGGTGAAAAAATCTTTTAATGCCAGTAAATTGTCATACGATACCTAAAAATGCAAATTATAAAGTTTATTCACTTGCTTTTCCTATCAACTTGTTTTGATTAAACAGTTTTAAAGGATGTTTTTTTTAAATATTTACCAAGTAATGTATTATACAAGCTACCACAGGACCACTGGCCACATGGTAGTGTTATTTTAAGTTAAAACAATGTAGTGTTTACTTAGACATCATTTGTTTGTCTAAGGAAAATGGCAGAGTAGCAACCAATATTGATTGGTGATTGTGTTATCGACTTGTTTGATTGACAGCCCACACCAAATCAATTTAAGAAAATATTGCAATTAGTAAAATTAATAAATGTCATGAACTATAGATGTATTTTCATGCAATGAACCAACCAAAACTCTTTTCAATATTTGACAATATTTACCTTGACATTTAGATGGCACAATTTTTTTAAAAAAAATTTTTTTTTGGGGGGAAGGGGTGGGGGGCATTGAACCCCTGGGGTGGGTTCATTTTTAACCCCATGGACACCATTTGAACAAATCTAATAGAACTATAGTTTGTGATCATTACTACATAAATATTATCAAAATCTGTTGGCGATTCATGAGGAGGAGGAGAGTTTTTAAGTTTTGAACTATTTTTAGTAATGGTGGCCATCTTGAATTTCAAATCGAAAAAAAATTTATTCTGTATAGTCTCCTATGCAATAGATACATTCATGTGAAGTTTAAGTTTAATTGGCGAAGTGGTTTCAGAGAAAGTGCTGCTAACAGACAACTGACGACGGACAACGCACCATTGCATATAAGCTCTTCTGGCCTTTGGCCAGTAGAGCTAATAACAATCCTTCCAAAACTACCCTTATTTTTGGAGAGCTGTCAGCAGAAACATATTTTTTCTTATTAGCATCATGCCCCTTGAATTTTGAAAGATTTTTAGAATGAGTGTCAGCCATTAAAACTAAATGCCAGCAACATCCAACATTTTATTCAATATATCTCCCAGTCGGGGCTTCTAAAATTCCAAAATGCAAATCGGTCCAGGGTTATTTCCGTAAGAATCGCTGCCATAAGAATCACACTTTTTCCTTTTAAAACCACTCTACATTATGTCCATGCATATATATATATATCCCAATACCTCACCCACCGCGCAATTTTATCAGTTTTTCATGCTATCTGTGTTTAATTTGACTAAACTTCTCTAAATATGTACATTATTATTACCAACATCATGTGTTCTCATTTGAATGAATCAGTTTCAATCAATTTCACGCAAAAAATAGATTCAGGATGTAAACCTGAAGTATCGTGTATCGGGATATAGCCTCGGTTCGTCTCGAGCCGATGCCACATTCAATGCTTTAAACATTGTCAGAAGCACTTTTAATTAAATGTGTCATTTAAACAGACTAGCCAATAGCAGTATTATTCTCGCTAAACTAAATATGAATATATGTAAATCTGCGTACAACCACTTTCAACTCTTGTCTCCTATCAATTCATTAAAAAAAACGTTTGCATCTAATGGAAGATATTTAAAATGGAATACAAAACTTATCGACGAAATCCTATTTTAAGTGAACACAAACAAACTGCACAATTTCATTGCATGTATTGAATGAAACAACACGTTTGCTGTTGTCTCTTTGATGACTGTGACATATCTGTGCGTCGGCTAACATCAAAGAGATATTGTACGGGTGAAACGTACATGATTTCAAGTCCTTGAAAGTGACAAATATCAAATTAATGGATAAGATATATAATCGGTATGTACTCTGTGGACAACTATTTTTCCAAACGTTATGGCTAACACAAACAACTCCAGTCCGATATCAAAATAAAATTGGTCCAGGTTTTGTCACATTCCTAATTAATGTCATTAATATCATAATTAAAGTCATTGTTAAAAAACAAGAACAAACAAGTAATACTGCACGTTTTTATAAAATATTTTAAAGACGCAAGCAATTTTCGGTCCGAAAGTCCCAGCTTTGACCACTTGGAAAAAATAAACGTCATAAGCAAACAATTTAATGCATTACAGCAAGCGATTTGATGAACCGGTATGGGTTGCTGATCACACATCGAAGGCCTGTTACGTAGCAATAGACTCTTCCAAAAAACTCCCCTACATATCTGTAATTGACCTCCTTTCGCACAGCGGGTGACAAAACAATCAAATGTTATTGCCGCAAGGCATATTTCACAGCTTAGTAAAGCAGGATAGTGGTAATTTATATGTCTGATATAAAATATCTGGACCAATTTTTTATCGAATTTTGAAACGAAAACTGGTTTTGAACAGTAGAAATTGGTCCAAAAAATGAAAAACCGGTGATTTTAGAGGCCCTGCTCCCAGTTATTGTACCTGCCAAAATATGCATAAATTACATTGATTGATTAAGTGATTGATTAACCTGATCATCATCAGTGGTGTAATTCTTGTCATCAGCGTATGAATATCCGACACCTGCTGGGGCCTCTAAGTACAACATATTGGCCACCTGTAATATAAAACATAACATATCTATATATATATATCATGATTATAAATATTCTAAACACTTTTAACTTAACCTGATTGAAAGGCACATTAATACATTTTATACTTATAAATATCCCCAAGAAAATACAACAAATAATATTTGAAATGCAGAATATTATATGAAAAACATGTATGGTACATAAAAGGGAATAATGGTTCCCAGTTTGCTCACACACATGTATTGCAGCACTTCCATCTGTGGCATTGCCTATAATGTATCAAAGCTATATAGCTTATGGTGTAATTAACAATTATTGCATAAACTTAGTTTATACTAATTCATTTTTGCTTGATTGCAAAGGAAGTTCAGTGGTTATATGAATCCCTCTAAGAGTCTGTTTCCAAGGTAGAACCGGTAGTGAATGTTGTTTATTTAGAGAACATCGGACTGGACTGGGTGTCTAGCCTGAAACCTCTAGTATGAGTGACCAGGACTCATTACATTGAACTAATTTAGTCTAAATTTTAATATGAAATATAAGTACTTAAAATAACTTTTAGCTAATTACAGTCTTTCTTGAGATATACAAAGTAGGTCGAATAATTCTAGAATACTTTTCATTTTTTGCTGTTGGTGAATTGTAGAGATTTTTCAGTGAATAATATTTAATAATGGCTCTGTTACAAGTGGAATTTCACTGTTTTACATCAGGAAATAATCAATTTTGTAAATCCAAGTGAAATATCAATTATAGTTAAGTGTTCATTAGATAAAATCAAAGGTCCGAGACTCATCTCACAGGAGAAGGAAATTAACATGATACAATGACATACCAGACAAATGGACTGATAATGAAGACATGATTTAACTCTTGACAAAATTCTAGTCTAACAATGCCATGTTACTCATGTACTCATTCATTGTGTCGTTTCATTTAATTAATCATTTTTTATGAATGTATACTTGTATATGAAAACAACAGACATTTGTCAGTGACAGGGAGTTTTAAGGAAGTGTCACAACCTTTAGCATAGGTATTGTCAATATTAGCTTTTCTACAGGGCAGGGTCATTTTTTTGCCTGACTCATCCTGAATGTATCAACTGAAGCCATCTGGATTCATTTCTTTAGAAAAATCGTTTTCTCAAGAGTGGCAATACATGCAGAAGTATCTTTCTAACAAGGATTTCGAAAACCAGGTAGCCAAGAATAGGTAGCAAAGAATCAGATAGCCAACAATTAGGCAGTCAATAATCAGGTAGCCAAGGATCAGGTAGCCAATAGTCAAGTAGCCAAGAATCAGGATGCCAAGAATCAGGTAGCTAAGAATCTGGCAGCCAAGAATCAGGTAGCCAAGAATCAGGATGCCAAGAATCAGGTAGCCAAGAATCAGGTAGCCAAGAATCTGGCAGCCAAGAATCAGGTAGCCAAGAATCAGGAAGCCTAGAATCAGGAAGCCAAGAATCAGGCAGCCAAGGACCAGGTAGCCAAGAATCAGGCAGCCAATAATCAGGTAGCCAAGAATCAGGTAGCCAAGAATGAGGCAGCCAAGGATCAGGTAGCCAAGAATCAGGCAGCCAATAATCAGGTAGCCAAGAATCAGGTAGCCAAGGATCAGGTAGCCAAGAATCAGGCAGCCAATAATCAGGTAGCCAAGAATCAGGTAGCCAAGAATCAGGCAGCCAAGGACCAGGTAGCCAAGAATCAGGCAGCCAATAATCAGGCAGCCAAGAATCAGGTAGCCAAGAATCAGGAAGCCAAGAATCAGGTAGCCAAGAATCAGGAAGCCAAGAATCAGGTAGCCAAGGATCAGGTTACCAAGATTCAGGATGCCAAGAATCATGTAGCCAAGGATCAGGTTACCAAGATTCAGGATGCCAAGAATAAGGCACATGTAGAAATATCTTAGGTAGGTACGGGTGTGGGTCTTACTCGCGACACGTTGTCATGTTATGTTGATCATTTGTAGCAAGTATCATTAAAATCCATCTATGCATGACAAAGTTACAGACCGGACACAAAATCTCACACAGACTCAGAGTGTATTTAAACAAACTCAAATTGTGAACTTGATCTTTGAGGTACAGGTGTGTGTCTTACTCGCGACACGTGGTCATGTTATGTTGATCATTTGTAGCAAGTATTTACAAAATCCATCAATGCATGACAAAGTTACAGGCTGGACACGAAATCTCACACAAACTCAAAGTGTTGTCAAACAAACTCAAATAGTGACTTTGACCTTTGAGGTATGGGTGTGGGTCTTACTCGAGACATGTCGTCATGTTATGTTGATCATTTGTAGCAAGTATCATTAAAATCCATCTATGCATGACAAAGTTACAGACCGGACACAAAATCTCACACAGACTCAAAGATTATTCAAACCAACTCAAATTGTGACCTTGATCTTTGAGGTACAGGTGTGTGTCTTACTCGCGACACGTGGTCATGTTATGTTGATCATTTGTAGCAAGTATTTACAAAATCCATCAATGCATGACAAAGTTACAGGCTGGACACGAAATCTCACACAAACTCAAAGTGTTGTCAAACAAACTCAAATAGTGACTTTGACCTTTGAGGTATGGGTGTGGGTCTTACTCGAGACATGTCGTCATGTTATGTTGATCATTTGTAGCAAGTATCATTAAAATCCATCTATGCATGACAAAGTTACAGACCGGACACAAAATCTCACACAGACTCAAAGATTATTCAAACCAACTCAAATTGTGACCTTGATCTTTGAGGTACGGGTGTGGGTCTTACTAGCGACACATCGTCATGTTATGCTGATCATTTGTAGCAAGTATCAACAAAATCCATCTATGCGTGACAAAAATACAGGCCGGACACAAAGTACCGGACAGACGGAAGGACGGACGGACAGACGCTTAGATTACTATATGCCACCCAAAAAAGTTTTTGGGGGCATTAAAAATGAGCATTAAAATAAAGAAAATGCATTTATAAAGAAGAAGAAACAAGGATTATTACATTTTATAACTGTCATTATGCAACTGCCCCACAGAAGCACTTCCTTTTTCCAATGGTGGTACTATGCTTACCATGTTTTACTGGTGGAGGAAAAACCTCAGAATGAATCTGAGTAGAATCACAATACTTTTGCAAGTAACTGACTAACTTTCTCACACAAAGATTGGGAACGAGCAGGACTCAAACCTATGACCTTAGCAGTGAGAGGTAAGTGATCTTGAGATGGCACCTTAGATAACTCAGTCACACAGGACCCCTTTGACAACTAATAAAAATGATATTTCAAGGATACCAACAATAACTAGTTATTCTCTCTGTATGTTCACAAGACACCAACCAGACTTTTACTTACGTTATTCCAACTAAATTTGTTCATAGTCACACCTGATCCATCCTTGGCAATCTGAAATAGGCAATCAGTAATATAAGCATATATTTTTTTGTAAGTGACATTGTACGATTTTAGTCTCAATTCAGTTTAAAACACTAATTTTAAATATTGAATGAACAAATGTGTGCATAAAAAAGCATGGTCTCTTGGCACAGTTAGTAAGAAAAAAAACACAAAATAATAAGCTCCAAAATAAGGTTGGTGCTGTACAATTAACTGGAAAATTCATGGGTGCAATATAATGCATTGGTGGGTGCCATCACTAGTTTATTTGACATCGATTTTAATTAGTTCCTTAAACAAAAAAGTAAAAATGACATTTATAAATTGAAACTAATGATGACGTAACATATTTATTACTTCAGTTCAGTTTGTTTCTGGTAAGTGACATTGTGTGATTTTAGTTTCAATTCAATTTAAAACACTAATTTTATATATTGGATGAACAAATGAGTGGGTATCAAATTGACTCTACTCCATAATATTTATACAAGTGTTATTCTAACTTCAAAATGATGGCCTTAAATTGAACACATGTGAGAACATCATGGAAACATCTACTGAAACTGTTTTAATTACAAACGCTATTTTTGATTACCATTAAAATTGCAAAACGCCCGCAGAGTAAGGAAAGTGCAGTAACTTATAACACATGTACCAGTAAATGCAGCAGAACATGTGTTCTGTAAATGTTTGAATAAATCCTCACACCATTCAAGACAAGTGCATTGTTTATTTCTAACTTCATTTCTTTCCACATTTAACTGGCTCCTGTTTCACCAAAGTATTCAAGTATATATTTATTAAATCAAATAAAAGCATCCAAGTGTTCATGATTTTAGACTGGCTCTAGAAAAAGTGCATTTGGTTTTAATGACATTGATTAAAGAATATTAAAGTAACCAGTCAAAATTAAGTTAATTTTTTAAGTACTTCATTAAAACTAATAAATTATTGTTAAAAACAGGAACTTGTTTGTCATTCAGAGGCTTTGTCACCATTCTATTTTCCATTTCTATATATGTCACATGATGTAGTAACATAGTTATTTGTCACCATTTTATTTGTCCATTTCTGTATATGTCACATGATGTAGTAACATAGTTATTTGTCACCATTTTATTTGTCCATTTCTGTATATGTCACATGATGTAGTAACATAGTTATTTGTCACCATTTTATTTGTCCATTTCTATATATGTCACATGATGTAGTAACATAGTTATTTGTCACCATTTTATTTGTCCATTTCTGTATATGTCACATGATGTAGTAACATAGTTATTTCATCAATTTACAAGAGTAATGTCCCTTTTCAAAATAGAAACAACATTAAAGAGGCCTCGCCTATATCATCAATATTCTTTTTTATCTTGGCAGTAAAACTGCACATTTATATCAAGTATCATACTTTATGGACATTCTGTTCAATAAGTTATATTGCATTTTGTCTCTGTAGTATAATATTCTTAAATTTTGTTAGCTCAATCCTAAATCACGGCCTGCGATAAAGTCACTCATTGGCAAGTATTAGGTTATGCTAAAGCACTGCAAATAAAATGGAAAATGCCGACCTGTGTATTAAAGCATTTCTCGTAAATATGATAAACTACAAGGACAGAATCAACCATTATCTTCGGACGGGACCTTCCTCTTTGTGATTCAATAAACTTACCATCATTTACTGAACAGAAAGCTATAGGTGATGCATCTTTAAGTGTCTGTACTGTATATGATTTATCTTAATTTCATATTTCCATCTTGGACATATTTATATACATTTCAAAAAAATAGTCAAAATTTATCAAAATTGCCATTTGTCACTTTAAATAATAAATACATATATATATATATATATATATATATATATATATATACACACTGAAGCAGAAACGGGTTGTCAAACTGAAGTTCAAAGGTTAAGGTCATAGTAAATATAACAAAATAAGGAAGATTTTACAACAGAAATTACCAAGTAACCGAAAATAGTCCATGCTCTTGAAGGATTTAGGTCAAATGTCAAGGTTATTGTTACCCAACAAATACACTGAGCATTTTGATTAATTCAATTATATACTACACGTAGACTGTTTACCCTGAAAGGCCCATGTTCTGTAAGAAGTCCAAGGTCAGAACTACATCCTGGTCCCCCATTCATCCACAGCACAAGAGGGTCGGTACTTGGCTTGTTGGCAGATTCTAAAAACCTACATTATAAAATTATTATAACAACTGTATAAAAGAAATAAATTACAGAATCTTACAATATTTTCTGCCATTTTCATGTATTTTGATCCTTTATCTAACCATTATATTAATGATGTGCCACATCAGTAGTGGTTAGGCTGACCAGCAGATGCTAAATTGTAACTAATGGTGGCAATTAAAAGAGTAAAGCTCTACAAATATTCAAGTTGACTTCCTGATTACTACCATTTGCAGACAATGTAAACCCGAATAGAGAAGGGTCTACATGGTTTCAATCTCAGTCAGTAAATGCCTATCTATTCTCCATTTTATTGATAATTGAATGTTCCGAAAAACAAAGATGGAAGAGTCTAGTCAGCAAGACAATTTATTGTATGAAGCAGCCGGGTTATCAGACTCACAACCGTCCACAACCATGGACTCTGGGGCCTATCTACCGTAAATGCGTTATTGTGTATTGAATAAACTGTTCTCTGTGGCCCAAAATGTGTAAGGGGCCGTCTAAGGATCAACTCTCACCAATGGAGTTGTGGGGTTAAACCCATCTTTGTCAAAAAAAAAATATGTGAGAAAGTCTGCCAGTCACCGCAGAAGGATGATGGTTCTACTTTATTTCAATTATGTTCTACTCAGATTCATTTTCATGCCTTCCCCAACAATAAAACTGAAAACTATTATAAACTGTAATGTGTCGAAAAATGACATTTAACCTCATTCAAAAAAAGTATTGTACAAAATGTCCTATTCAATATTGGCTCATTTCATTGACCTCCTCCGCAAGGCTAAGATTTTTTTACGAAAAATGGAGACATCTATAGACGTTTCATTAATGCACAGTAAATATTATGATTTTTTTAAAAGGAATACTTCATTATATATACAAGGCTTATGAAACTGTCGTGGGGATGTTGGTAAAACACTAAATAATTTTCGTACTTATCTGAAATATCTTTCTATATAAACCATAAACTTTGTTAATTATTCATCAATCATCTCTCTGCATGTATTTGACTTTGCTCCCCAATTTGAGGATGGTTTCCTCATTTCCTATACGTTAACTACCAAGAAGCTTATAACTGATATGAAGAGATTAATTAGTATTTCGTATAAATTCAATTTGTTTATTCACATAATGTACTCAATTATGTATTCATCAGACTGAAAAAAATAAAAAAAATTGCATGTTTGTATTACTGAAACAGTAAAACAAACATGCAATTTTTTTATTACTTTCTAAAATAAACACTGATTTTTGCTAATATAGTATTTTATTGTAATTTGGTTTTAGAACAACACATACTAAATAAAATATTGTACTTTCTAATTTTCATGTCTGTTTCATCTTTTTGAACAAACATTCATGAGGTAATTGGAATAACAGATCTGCAAACACGAATGTAATTTTGAAACTATTTAGTTAAGAAACTTGTTAGTTGGCTTCTGTTACACAGGCATACTTCAGTAGATACATAAATGCTAAAAAAGTTAAATCTAAGAACAGCATCGAGGTGATCATGATTTTAAACTGGCTCCAGTAAAATGATTTCTCTGACATTTATTTAAGATTGATTGATTGAATATTTAGGGACATTTTTATGCCAGCAAAGGCTAACAGATGACCAGTTAACCTAACCACTGTTTCCTGGGATCCTGTCAAGTTAATCAGTACCCGAATACACCCCATCTCTGCAAATTACTGATAACTTTTCCACTTGAATTAGCGGTGAGAGAGGCATGATAATGAGACGCAATGTTGTATATCAATCATCATGGAGACTGTTGCTGGGCGGGGATTCGAACTCAGGACCCCTGGATTGATAGTGTTACTGACTGAGCTAACCGGGCCCAGCATTTATTGAAAAATGTTAAAGTAACCAGTCAAAACTGACTGATGTTTCTGAATATTTAAATTAAACTAAAGTAACTAATGGGAAACAAGCCTGGTTTACATGTACGTCTGTTTTGCCTACCGTATAAAATTGTTTGAATAATATGTGCCAAGTGTTTTACTGATGGAAAACTACACAGTCAGAAATACGATGAATATACAATATGGATATCAAAATGTTTAAATAATGTTTTTTCTATTTTATACTAAAATGCCTTTTAAAGTAGTGATGATTGTTGTACAGTGCTGACTGTCCTCGGCTCCATCTGTAAAATTGTGTATGTTTTGTAGCTGCAGTTTCCTTTTTTCCCCCACCACACATCCTACATTTTCTGAGGAGAATCCGTAAGTCAATAAATATAAATGATTCTGGCCTAGAAAGTTTGAATGATGCGAATGTGAGTGACCTGATCAAGTGCAGTCTTCCTGCATACAGTGTTATTTCTTCCTGTTTACTGGGATGTATACAGATATAAATTGACATGCTTCTCTTTGTCACTGTCACAGCTACGTGTAGGATATCTTACAGGTTATGTTAGACTGAAAACTTAGCATCATTTTTATGCCATCTAGGGCTAAAAAGCAATCAGTTAACCTAGCCACACTTTCCTGGGATCCTGGAATGTTAACCAGTATTTAAACCCCAAACTTTTCTATAAAAAGAAATGGGAGGAGCCTAATTTCAAATGGTGGCTCTTTTTTGCAACAATGTTGAATTGGGAGATGTTTTTCTGTAAAACACACCGGTAGTAACAAATATGTCATTATTTTCTAAAAGAAGTGCATTTGTAGGGACATATTTTGTCTTTATAAAAATGCCCTTTATTCACAAAAGCGCCCTGAAACAAAGTAGTAGTAGTCCTTACAAAATTGAAATATCAAGGAAAATTTGCTAAATATTTGAATTTTGACCCCGTTTGACCCTTGTCATGTGGTGTAAACAGCAACACTTGCTTGAAGATGTGTATAACATACTTGTGAGGAGCCATGCAGTGTTGATATCTCAGAGTAGAATAATGTGTTTGACTTTCAGTTTGTGAATTACATGTTTAGGAAGATCAATCTTCATAATATTTTTGCCTTTTTCATATACATGTATAAACAAATGATTATACATTGTAATTTAAGGCTTATCTCAGATACATGCATACTTGCTTTTTTATTTGGATGTAAATAAGTTACAATTCTCACTTACCTTGGCTGATCATTGTTTTAAATCCCATAATTCACAATAGCTTCCTTTTGGAAATAACTTTTAGATTTGTGTTTTAGCAAATGAATGTCATTTTATTGTTTATACAGTTCTTATGTCACAGCCTTCAATTAAAAACACTTAGTGCTATATAGGTGGCCTTGGATATTTGTGTATGAACCATGTACTAGGTTCAAAACACAACTTGGCATAATTTAGATCTTGGTTGGTTTAATATTCTTTGCTTTTTTTTCTTACATAATGAAGTAAGAACCAAACTCCTACATTTGAAAACATATTCCAATTTTATCTGTATCTACGTTTTGGTAAATGACTGTTTCTTTGATTAGGAAATGAAAATTCACCTAACCAAAACTGATGTTGAAATAAACGGACATGAAAACAATATCCATAACTGTTCTACAGGAATGTATTTATTTTCATGGTCATCATCAACATGATAATCACGTCATCATTTTCCCCATCTGTGCTTCTATTTTGTCCTGATTGCCATCTGACAATAAATATTCCTTTATGTTCTGTGTCTAACTATAGTTATTTTCATCAACTTTAATTGACCAGTCTGGTGTAACTAAATGATCCTCAAAATCACACTCATTATAATTAGATAAATGAAACAATATACAAAACTGTTTCCTTGAAACTTTCAAAGTATTTCCACGATTTTCTTCAATTTGTAAGTTTTCCCAGGGAAATTGTGAACCTAAATGGAATGGGTCATTCTATAATGTCAAAGGGGTTTCTTTATTTTTCAATCTTTGTATATTTTGTCTCACAAATAATTGTTTGCCCTTTACTTGTGTCCAAGCAGTTTATTTACAATTAATTACAACATGTATGCCCGTTTGATATATGTCCATAATAAATAAGATAAACTATTTTTCATAAATAACTTTTACTCTCTCTAGGTAAATAATGTACTAATCCATAAAACTTGACCCAAATAATTTCACTTTATCTCTTTGATCATGACCAGAGATGTGTTATATGTTACCCAGCACGAAACTGTAAATTGGATGTATCTAATTAGCAAATTTGTTTATTATGCATGCAGATAAGATGGCCATTGCAATCTATTTGAATGCTGTGTTTGTTGTAGTAAGTCTGGAGAAACCTTTATTGCAATCCATAATACTGAGGAACCCGCACATACAATCAACATTGTTGTTTAAAACAACTTGCAACAGGCAGTATCTTCTATGGCTTTGCTGGTAGTTACAGCTTATGTTGGACATGAATATTATCAAATGACTGATGTAAAATTGTCGGCTGCTAGTGATAAGCCCCGCCTATAATGCTGTGTGTAGCATCTACCGGCGATGGGCCTTTAAGCACACCCATTTCCACTAGTAACTGATAATTTTCCAACTTGATTCAGTGGTGAGAGAGTAATGACAATGAAATGCAATGATGTAAATCAATCATAACAGAGACTGTGGCTGGGAGGAGATTTGAACTCATGACCCCTTGATTGATAGTCATAAATCACTACACACTACCGACTGAGCTACCCAGGCTGACTATCTTTGGAGTTCAAATACTGTATATTTATAAGAACAGAGAATTGCTTTTCACAGATACATATTTCATACTCCACTGCCCAGAAATATGAAATATACCAATCAGTGAAGGTCGGGTTCAGGGCTAGAAAATTCCATTTGTCTACTTGCAATGACCTGGTTCCTGTTTCACCAACATATACTTAAATACTTAAAAACTTAAATCTAAGAAAAACAGCCGGGTGATCATGACTTTAGACTGGTTCCAGTTAAACTGCATATATTGTGTTAATGATATTGATTATATAATAGATAAATAACAAGTCAAAACTTAGTTAAGTTTTTAAGTAATTAAGTAAAATGTTGATGAAACAGAAGCCAGAAAACATTAGACCAGGATGAGTAAGATTAAAGAGCTGACCTCACAATTTCTTTGATTTTATGCATTCAAAACAAGAATTTGGAAAAGGAAGACAAGTAACTTTTGTAATCAATTTCAAGCCCTGGGGCAATATTAGAAGTTACACTTGACTAAATGCTATATCAAATTACCACAACAGTATAACCAACACTAAATAAATCCATTATTAACCAACATTTATACCTTTTCAATTCCACGTTCGCATATTATTTCTAAATGATAATGAGATTTGTTGTATATTTACTTTAAAATAGATTTCATTTTTTAGAAATTTATAGCAATTTTTCTTGACATACTGCCTTTAAATGAAGGCACACACACAAAAAACAACAACAACATTTTAACCACTACATAAATGAATATTGTCATACAATCAGGTCCTGTTCAGGTCTGCAGTGATAAAACTAACATTAGCACCGTATAGCCCTTCAAACACAGTTTTGTCAACTTAAAAAAATGTAAGCTGGAAATGACAATTTATAGGTACAATACTGTGGTTTAATACCCATTATTGTCTCTCGGTAAAGACTACCATTATTATGGTGAGACTGCTAATTTTATTGTATATAATTACATAATAAAACAAGAAATGTCACTGGTAAGTGTCGCATGCCCCCCAAATGACCATTGAAAAATAACAATATAATTATGGTGTAATAAGTAGCGATGTATCCATGAATATAAAGAGTAATGGACTGATGTTTCAGACTAGACACACAAACTCATGTTTTTTTTACATTAAAGCATGACCTTGACCTTTGTGTAACCTTGACCTTGACATCTGATGTAATGGTTTGGGTGTTTCAACAGTTAAATGCTGCTGAAACATCATCATGACATGCTGATCACTTGTGTCAAAGCTATTTTAAAATCCCTAAATGTAAGACAAAGTTACAGATCAATTGTTGATGAATTGAGCCAAGTGTTTTTGAAATCCATCCATGTATGATACAGTTTTAGGACGGACTTGAAATCTCAAACAGATACAAAGTGTTGTCATACATACTCAAAGTGTGACCTTGACCTTTAAGGTAAGGGTCTAGGTCTTACTTAGGACATATCCTCATGTCATCTTGATAAATTGAGCCAAGTTAAAGGCAAAGTCACATACCAGACACACAATGTCAAACAAAATGAAAGTGTGACCTTGATCTTTGAGGAAAGGTTCTGGGTCTTACATGCAACACTTAATTATGTCATGTTGATCAACTCAGCAAAGTGTTTTTAAAATTTATCCATAGATGACAGACTGGACAAAAATGTCAAAATGGTATTATGGTAGCCAGTCTTATTTAAATACTGAATCTGAGTAGAAACACTGTCCTTTACCAAATAACTGGCAAACTGTATCACATAAAGTGTTTGGATGTAGCTTGGCCCAAACCCATGACCTAAGTCACGAGAGGTAAGTGATCTTGCGACAGCTCCCCAGGCCACTCATACAGTAAATAACTTTCATGATACTTGGTTAGTTTATCATTGATCACATTGTTTATTCATGACTTTGTACTGTGTTGCATGAGAGAAAATAAACAATAAATCTTGAGTCATATGCCTCTGGCAATAAAGAAAAGAAACTGACGGATAGAACAATTGACTTTAGAACCTTGAGTTGAGCATTATAAGAACAAAGTTTTATAGTCTCCGGCCCAGACCATGTTAATATGAGTTTGCACTTTTGTGTTATGCAAGATTGGCTGTCTTTTTCAAAAAGTCAGAAAATTTTGTAAAACGAAACTTAAAAAATCTTTTTTTAAGCATAGAATGAAGATGATTAAGAATATTTCTAGAAGTTCAACAAAAGTTGTCATTTTATGTATCTAAAATTATTTTTAACTGAGTAGAGAACAGGTGGATGCACTCACCAGTAATGTAAATGTTTAGTTCCAGAAGCTTTCAGATATCCGGAGTATTGTTTCCATGATGGTTGCTTCTGTAACCCAGGTAACACTTTCACCTCATCACTGGATGGGGCTCCATACACACACACAAATAACGACACGAGAAGCAGAAAAATATTCATTTTCAAACCTGGAATAAAAATGATCAATTAACACAATGTTATTGCGTTTTAACAAAAACAGCTTTTGAATGCTTCCCCTTAATGAAATGACTGAGGAAGTGCACATTCAATAACCACTGGATGCTGACGATCATCAGTGCATGTTCATAATAGATTATACTTCCCCATGTTATTGATCCAACAGTTTACGCAAGTATCCACTTAAGGAAGACAACTGATGTAATGTCCGGACTCCATGAGAACCATACAACTACTTTGAACTACCACTTTGAACAACAAGTTATAAAACTTAGCAGTTTAAGTGGTGTTGAGATGTAGCAGATAAAATTCTGGTTACTCATGCCAGAGGTTGGGACATTATGACCTCTCAACCCAAAACCCAGTACTGTCTCTATCCAGGAAATCAACTTGACAGCGATTCAAAGAAGATTTCTTCAAAATTTAGCTGTTTTAACAAATTAGTATAAAACTAGAAGTTGCCATTGATAAGCCAGACAGTTACATAAAAACTCATTTTAAACTGATTAAAATTTAATAATTGATATCAAATGCAACTGTGGTAGCAAAATTGCCATTAGAGAGACAGACCTGAGGTGCCAGTGGTAACTGTTAATCCAAAAGGGGCAGCTGCAAGAATATGAAAACTGTACATAATCATTTTAAATAAGTATTGCATATGAGCTTATACATGAACCTTAATCCTACAATTTATCTATGCATGAACAGAAATGTGCATATAACCGGTATATAATTTCAGGTAAAAGTGATTTAGTCTTTACATCTAATAAATACAAACTGAGCTTGATATCCTGCTTGTGAAATGAACTTTGCACAAATATGTGTACTGTGCAACATGACTCACTACCATCCCACCCAGCTTTAACTGAAAATGAATCACTACTAATGAAAATAAACTGTGCAAACAAACAACATGAAAAACTTCATGAGAACACTGACAGGTTCAAATGTGAAACACTACTTATCTTAGATTCCACACCCTCATTAATAAAATTTGATTTGAATAAATACGTTTATAAAATTAATGCAGTTCAAGTCATCAAAAAATACACAACTGCATGACAAATCAATGGACGGGAACCAAAAAAAAGGTATTTACTATATAACAAACAATTATTATTATAACAAATCATAGTGAGTATGCACATTTTACTATATAACAAACAATTATTATTATAACAAATCATAATGAGTATGCACATTGAGATATCACTCAGTGCTATAAAAACATTGTATATGTAAATTAATATACAAGTAAAACAAGAAATGCCACTGGTAAATGTCACTCAAATGTCCCCCAAATGGTCTTAGAAAATAATGATACAGTTTATAATAGGTAGCGATGTTTCTATGAATATCAAGAGTAATGGACTGACTAGAAACACAATTTCATGTAAATTTCTACATTAAAGTGTGGCCTTGACCTCTGTGTAACCTTGACCTTGACATCTGATGCAAAGGTCTGAGTATTTCTTCAGGTAAATGCAGGTGACCCATCATCATGACATGTTGATCACTTATGTCAAGCTACTTTAAAATCTCTTCATGTGAGACAAAGTTACAGACCAGGCAGGGAATATCAAATAAACTGAAAGTGTGACCTTGACCTTTGAGGTAAGGTTCTGGATCTTAATGCAACATGTTGTCATGTCATGTCGATCAATTGATAAATTGAGCCAGGTGTTTTTAAAATCCATCCATGTATGATAAAGTAACAGACCAGACTTGAAATCCCAAACAGACTCAAAGTGTTGTCAAACAAACTCAAAGTGTGACCTTGAATTTTGATTTACCAGTGTGAGCCTTACTTGCGACATGTTGTCATGTTATGTTAATCATTTGTAGCAAGTATTTACAAAATCCATCTACGCATGACAAAGTTACAGACTGGACACAAAATACAAGACATAAGGACAGGCAGACACTGCAATTACTATATGCAAAGTATACTCCCTATGTAAAGTATACTGCCTGTGTAAAGTATACTCTGTGTGTAAAGTATACTGCCTGTGTAAAGTATACTGCCTGTGTAAAGTATACTCTGTGTGTAAAGTATACTGCCTGTGTAAAGTATACTGCCTGTGTAATGTATACTGCCTGTGTAAAGTATAATCTGTGTGTAAAGTATACTGCCTGTGTAAAGTATACTTCCTGTGTAAAGTATACTAATGGTGTAAAGTATACTCCCTGTGTAAAGTATACTCTGAGTGTAAAGTATACTTCCTGTGTAAAGTATACTCACAGTGTAAAGTATACTCCCTGTGTAAAGTATACTAACAGTGTAAAGTATACTTCCTGTGTAAAGTATACTTCCTGTGTAAAGTATACTCCCTGTGTAAAGTATACTCACAGTGTAAAGTATACTCACAGTGTAATGTATACTCACAGTGTAATGTAAACCCCCTGTGTAAAGTATACTCCCTGTGTAAAGTATACTCCCTGTGTAAAGTATACTCACAGTGTAATGTATACTTACAGTGTAATGTATACTCCCTGTGTAAAGTAAACTACTGGTGTAAAGTATATTCCCTGTGTAAACTATACTGCCTGTGTAAAGTATACTTTCTGTGTAAAGTATACCCACCTTGTAAAGTATACTCGCAGTGTAAAGTATACTACTTGTGTAAAATATACTCCCTGTGTAATGTGTACTCCCTATGTAAAGTATACTCACTGTGTAAAGTATATTCACGATGTAAAGTATACTCACTGTATGTGTAAAGTATATTCACTGTGTGTGTATGTGTAAAGTATACTCACTGTGTAAAATATACTCAGGATGTAAATTATACTCACTGTGTAAAGTATATTTCCTGTGTAATGATACTCAATGTGTGTAAAGTATACTCGCTATGTGTGGGTAAAGTATACTCACGATGTTTAGTATTCTCCCTGTATGTTAAGTATACTTCCTGTGTGTGTAAAGTATACTCCATGTGTGTGTAAAGTATACTCACTGTGTAAAGTATACTCCCATTGTAAAGTATACTCCATGTGTAAAGTATACTCCCATTGTAACGTATACTCCATGTGTAACAAAATTGGTTAAAATCCATGATGTAACACTGAAGTTATCACTTGGAAACCAACATGCAAAAGAGTTAAATAAATATAAAATCTTCTGGGGTCACTATATACTGACACAAAGCCTAAAATAATCCTTTAAAGCTGAGGTAGCTCCTAGCACCAAGTCTTTGGTATGACCTGATCTGGGATTGAACCCAAAACCTTCCAAATATGAGGCCGACACTAGATTACTGATGCTGCATAAAACAAAATCACAAACAGTTAAATCTTACTTCAGGGTTACATCCCCACAAACAGTTAAATCTTTCTTCAGGGTTACATCCCCACAAACAGTTAAATCTTACTTCAGGGTGACATCCCCACAAACAGTTAAATCTTACTTCAGGGTTACATCCCCATCTTACTTCAAGGTGACATTCCCACAAACAGTTAAATCTTACTTCAAGGTGACATTCCCACAAACAGTTAAATCTTACTTCAGGGTTACATCCCCACAAACAGTTAAATCTTACTTCAGGGTTACATCCCCACAAACAGTTAAATCTTACTTCAGGGTTACATCCCCACAAACAGTTAAATCTTACTTCAGGGTGACATCCCCACAAACAGTTAAATCTTACTTCCCCACAAACAGTTAAATCTTACTTCAGGGTTACATCCCCACAAACAGTTAAATCTTACTTTAGGGTGACATCCCTACAAACAGTTAAATCTTACTTCAAGGTGACATTCCCACAAACAGTTAAATCTTACTTCAGGGTTACATCCCCACAAACAGTTAAATCTTACTTCAGGGTTACATCCCCACAAACAGTTAAATCTTACTTCAGGGTTACATCCCCACAAACAGTTTTATCTTACTTCAGGGTTACATCCCCACAAACAGTTAAATCTTACCTCAGGGTTACATCCCCACAAACAGTTAAATCTTACTTCAGGGTTACATCCCCACAAACAGTTAAATCTTACTTCAGGGTTACATCCCCACAAACAGTTAAATCTTACTTCAGGGTGACATCCCCACAAACAGTTAAATCTTACTTCAGGGTTACATCCCCACAAACAGTTAAATCTTACTTCAGGGTTACATACCCACAAACAGTTAAATCTTACTTCAGGGTGACATCCCTACAAACAGTTAAATCTTACTTCAGGGTTACATCCCTACAAACAGTTAAATCTTACTTCAGGGTTACATCCCCACAAACAGTTAAATCTTACTTCAGGGTTACATCCCCACAAACAGTTAAATCTTACTTCAGGGTTACATCCCCACAAACAGTTAAATCTTACTTCACGGTTACATCCCCACAAACAGTTAAATCTTACTTCAGGGTGACATCCCCACAAACAGTTAAATCTAATTTCAGGGTTACATACCCACAAACAGTTAAATCTTACTTCAGGGTGACATCCCCACAAACAGTTAAATCTTACTTTACGGTTACATCCCCACAAACAGTTAAATCTTACTTCAGGGTTACATCCCCACAAACAGTTAAATCTTACTTCAGGGTTACATCCCCACAAAAGTTAAATCTTACTTCAGGGTTACATCCTCACAAAGAGCAGTAAATCACTTTGATAAATAATTAATATGTAGAAAGGATTGGAGTAAAATTATTGCAAGGCCGTTGTTTGTCCACTGTTGGGGCCGTTATTCTGCCACCTTCCCAATGGCATATAGTGTCTTTTTTTTCCCAATCCAAAGTAACAAAATTCCCAGTTTCAAAATGCAAAGAAACCAAAAGAAATATTTGGGGTGAAAGTTTGGAAATTTTTTAATATGACTTTAATGTAGTCTTCTACAAGAGCATCACATTTTTTATACATTTAATATACATTACACATACATTGTTATGTATATTGAAGGAACCTGTGCTATGTAATTTTCCCAATTTCTTTAAAAATAACACTAATTTTTCCAAAGTCAGGGGCCCTGACCTCATTCCTAAAAATCCTGGCTTGTGATTTAAAAATAAGTGAAAATGATAAAAAATACATACACGTACATGACATTGTATTTATTCCAGTATCAAAAATGAATGTTGATGGCATTAACAGTACATATACAAGTAAAATGTTATTATATCAAGGTGTAGTTTTATTCGATATGAACTTGTGCCACAGTGCACTACAAATAAGCATTCATGGTCGACCACATGACAGTCAGGTTACAACCATTATCATGTGACAGTCATGTGACAACCATTATCATGTGACAGCATGTGACAACACACCATAACATAAATTATAAAATGTGATTCAGAATAGAGATGATATAAATTCTGTGTATCAAAACAGTCATGTATATCCTACAGCAGTTTAATTTAAGCCTCTACTTGTATTTAACCAATGCAGTAGGCATGAGTACACTAGGAAGCAATTTACCTTTTTTGCATTTTCTAGGAAAACCCTGGACCAGTTGAGGTAAAATTTTGAGGATAAAAGATCAGACATTGTATATTATGACTATAAATTTAATACAGAAACTGTTAATACTATTTAAACAACATAATAAACCTAACAGAGATAAAAAAATAAAAAGTCACACCCCCACCATGCTACACATGGTTGACTTTATGAAAATGAAATAGTTCATTTGACAGCCTCTTGGTCTGTAATATAGAGAAAGATCTTCAGACAAGATTCATTATATTCACAATGTTAGAAGAACACAATATTCTCATTAAGTACCAAACCTGTGCTATAATTTCTGATTGACTTCTTCTTGTTGATACTGTGCAGAGCTCCTCTGAAGCATGGTGGAACTATGTATACAGGATGGAGGGTCTAGTGTGCAATTAAAAACGGCTGAAAAACATCATTCATCTGGTCACTAAATCTAAGCCTAGAATGCTTCGATGGATGGTGCTTCATTAAGGGTGACTGGGAGAGAGTTCCATAGTTGGATGCCAGATGGAAAGAAGGAGTCACAGTCACAGTTGAAGGGAGGAAGAAACCTTTTAGCATGGCCTCTGATCTGGATCGAGATATTGGGACTGTTACAATTTCCATAAGCTGATGCGGTACATGATGGTAGCTTTGGAATGTTGTCTAGGTGTCTGTAGGCCAGCCTAAGATCTCAGGATTCTCCACAGGCCATTTAAGCACAGGGGCACCCCGGCACTTGACTGTCAGAAACTGTATTCCTCTAGAACTTGAAATCTTTAACAAAATTTTGCAAAAGCTTACTTTCGTCTAAATCATTGTTTTTCTTTGCATATCTTTTCTCATTTTAATGCCTCAAATGAAACATACTAAATATGATGACTGATTAATATAAACTTTATTATTAAAATGTATTTCAATGAGTGCCTTACACAGTGCTTGAAAATGCGTTCAAGGTGTTTATACGCTCTTACCCCAGCTTTGCATTCCTTCCTGTGGAGAACCCTGGTCACTAGTGACAAAATGAGTAGTGTGACATTTTGCATGTCTCTAAGGAGCCTTTTGGACAATTTTGTTTGTGTCTCACGAGATGCATTATCAACAGCAGATCGGATATCCAAATAATAAAAAAGCTGTTCATCCACAACTTATTTAATCAGGATATGAATTGAGTAGCTAAGCTGGCAGAAATAAAACACATCTTGTTGCCGATTCTCAAAACCTCACACTTGTCTGGGTTAAATGCTGTCTACCGGTTTTCTTCCTATTGCTGAAGGTGGTCTAGGTTTGCTTGCAACTTCTCAAGGCATCTTCATTGGAGTTGTTAAAACATGCTGTCATCAACAAAGATGCTGACCCTGGAACTAATCCGCAATGGTAATTCATTCATGTAGACCCAGAACTTAAGAGCAGTGGTCCCATGACTGTACCTTGAGGAATGCCAGAAGTGACAGCCTGGGGCTGATGAGGAAGATTGGCCTTGTTGGGATTGGTCAGCAAGGAAGTTCTTGATCCACTCCAATATCTGGTCTCTCAGACACTGTATTAATTTTGGGCAGCAAAACATTTGTGGGGGACCTTATTAAAAGCTTTGCTGAAGTTGCAGCGTATAACACATGCTACATACTGCTGCTGTTTAATGATGAGACCTGATGCTAATATGTCCTTGTGAGAGACGATGAGTTTGGTTTCACAGGGCCTCTTCTTTCTAAATCTATGTTGCCCATCCGACAGTTGCCCATCCGACAGGTAACGAGACATACTGCACGTTTTTGAATGATTTTTTATTTTGTGTCTCCTGAGACGTGTAACAGACAACAGATTGGATATATCCAAATAATAAAAAGCTGTTTATGCTCAAAGATGGAGTTTCCTAATATATCAGATTATTTTGTTGGTCTCATGAAATTTGAAATGACATTTTAAACTATGATTAAATTGGACTTGAAAGCTACTAGTCGGCACCATACAGTAGAAAAAGCATTCAGGAGTGTAAAACACAGGCAGGATTAATGGACCTTGGTTGGTTCCTCCCTACTACCTCCACCCCCCAATTTTTTTTCATCAAATCTTTGTTCAATCCAACCAACATATCCATTTAAAAAAATAAAAATAAAAAATAACCAGAAACATATATTTAAGAAATATATGTGTCTCACTACCTTTTTTTTTGTTAAATGGGTATTTTGGATGGATTGAACATAGATTTGACCCCAAAAAAATGGGGTGTAGGGTGGTAGGGAGGGACCAGCCAAAGTCCATAAATCCTGCCTGTGGTGTATAATAATTAAAACTTGCCTTACAAATATTTTTTCTTTATATATCCAAGTGTCAGTCTTAATAAATAGGTTTGAACACTTGACAAAGTCACACAGACGAGGTTTCTATATAACCAGTTAGTAGATCAATTGTAGTCACGATGTACTCTTACAGCACTTTGTAAACCGAATTATAACAATAAATTTAGCTGCTAAAGTGTAAACAACTTGACTGGCTGACGCCAGCTCTTTCTTAATTGTCTAGCTTATTATTTATTAACACAATTGTCACACAAAAAAAAACTTTAATCTTATTTAAGTTCAAGTCATTTAAAATATGTAATGTACTGTTTATAAGCAGAAATGTCAAAATTCCGAGGTATGATAGTAGTCAGTTTCTGTATCTTGCCACCGGGATTATCACCGTTCAAGGCGCATGCGCAATTAGCGGTCTGCCTGTAAGAATAGCTTATATTGGCACATTTATAACACGGTGTAACGTGAAAAAGGTCGGTCGTGAGAAAAGTATTGATTGATTCTTTCATTCCTCCATAAATGTATACAGGAGAGTACAAGCATACAGATAAGGTTAAATAATGTACATGCACATACAAACACATATTTACATAATTACAAATGGATTGATTGAATATTTAGCATCATTGTTATGCCATCGAGGGCTAACAGACGATCAAGTTAACCTAACCACTAATTCCTTGGATTAACAAGTACTCGAGCACACCCTCTCCGCAAGTAACTGATAACTTTCCCACTTGAATCAGTGGTGAGAGACGAATGGTAATGAGACACAATGTCATATATCAATCATCACGGAGAATGTTGCCGGGCGGGGGATTCAAACTCATGACCCCTGGATTGATAGTCAGACGTGTAACCGACTGAGCTAATCGGGCCCTGCTATTACAAATGGAAAGAAAAAAAAAAAAACAAACAAATTTTTTTTTTTTTTTATTACAAATGGAAAAAAAAAAGTTATACACATATATTAAAACATCCCTAGCCGTACATGTAAATGTAAATTTAATACAGTATTATTACAGATAGTGTTACAGTTAGATCGCCTTCGCTTCACTTGGAAGAAGAAATTCAAAGAGAATTATGTATCTTGTCGAAACGAAATGCAAGAAGACAAAACATGCGTGACATGCTGTTTGTGAAGCAATATAAATGTATATAGTCTGAAGCATCAAGAATATGTGCCTTGTCGAAACGAAATACAATGCCACATAATACGAGTAGTTTTCAGAGAAATAATTAGAATATTTAATGTCAGATACACATATGATGTATTGTGGTATATTACATAAATGTATTCAGTCTGAAGCATCACGAATATGTGCCTTGTCAAAACATAAAACAATGTTACATAATATGAGTAGCTCCTACAAAAATACATTCATTAATTAATTAGAACAATTAATGTCAAATACACATATGATACATTATGGTATATTACATAAATGTAGTCATTGATATATTGGCTATATAGGAAAATATGAATATAAAGCATGAATCAATAAATAAAATTGATGTGAAAAACACAATAATTTGCTTACAGTTTTGTGCTGTTGATAATATTAATTTTGGTTTAAGAAACAACCTTTATTTAACATTCAGAATTATTAAAATGTTACAACCTTTCTAAATATATGTATGTAGGATTATTGTCACATGATGCAAATATCTAAATGTGATCTTTGAAAGTGCAATTCTTTGTCTATCTGTTATCTTAAATGAAGCATATCGTGAGATCATTTCAATAATTTGATCATGAGGACGTAGTTCACAAAGATCGTTTAATGTTTTAGCACCACACATTTTGTGGAGATTACACCATAGATTATGATGTATAGTGTTATTTGATGGGCAGAATTAAATGTTCAGCTACCGATTCTGTAGTTATTTTACATTTCGGACAACTAGATATGTATTTACGTGTAAATAATTTACTCACTATAAACATTACCGTTCTGCAGTACGGTAAATAATCACGATACAATTGACAGAAGCGCCACATACTGCTTGGTGCGATTTCGCTATTTATGCAAAGAAAGGCACTAAGACTGTCATCTAAAAAAAGCATATTTTTTTAAATTTAATTCTGCGTTTTTATGTATAGCTTGTTTTTATTGTTTTTATCCATTGTCTTAAAACAGGAAAAGATGCACTTGAAAGATATTCGTTTGATACTTGTTAATGCGACATTGGTTCTTGTCAGTTTTGGTAGTGATTGCATATATTTTACACATTGTACGTGAACTCTTTCAAGAGATCGTATTTTGGTGTCTGTTATTGAGTTCACACACACACACGCACACGCACACACACACACACACACACACACACAATATATAATGTTTCTTCTCAACACACACACAATACAATGTTTCTTCTCAACACACACACACACACACACACACACACACACACACACACAATACAATGGAATGGTTCCTATTAACACACACAATACAATGTTTCCTCTTGGAGTGTGGTTACAGCCCTGCAGACAGTAGCCATTTTCTTGATCATTCGGGAAATACAAGGAATTTTCTGTGTAAACATTGGAATGAGTGTTTTAAAAGTGTGAAAACTGTCTCGTTACTAAACGTTTAAGGAAATGGCCGAGCGATGGTTCGACTGGTATCTGTGGCATAATACTCCCCACGTGGCAGCGCTCAGTCAAATACTGTCTCAAGCAGACATGTTCGCAATATCACTGAAAATTTGCTGAACGTTATGCTAAGCACCATACAACAACAACAATAGTGCGCTATTATGCACTTTAATGTGTGTGTTTTCTTGCTCCCCAAAATGCAGTATTATGCACTTTAATGATTGTTTATTTATTTCATTACTGCTTGTGGTGCAGTTATTGCCCTTGAATGCTAGCATGATTAGCCCTTTAAAGTTATCAAGCTCAGTGTGTCAGTATAGTACGGGACTGGGTGGGGTTTCATGCCATGTGTCTGTGGCATAATACCCCCCATGTGGCAGCACTCAGTCAAATACTATCTCAAGCAGACATATTCACAATATCACCAAAACTTGCCGAACGCTATGCTAAGCACCATACAACAACAACAATAGTGCCCTATTATACGCTTTAATGTGTGTATTTTTCTTGCTCCCCAAAATGCAGTATCATGCACTTTAATGATTGTTTATTTATTTTATTACTGCTTGTGGTGGAGTATTGTGCACTTAATAATTAATGGCTGAAATGAATTATTATACAGTTTGTACCCACTTGTACCTACCTGATGTCTGGTGTAACCCTGTGTAGACATGTAACCAAATAAATATTGGCTGAAATGAATTATTTTACAGCCTGTATCCATTTGTACCCAGTCATTGCCTGGTGTAGCCCTGTGTAACCATGTAACCAAATAAATATTTTATTTTGGCTGAAATTGATTATTCTACAGTCTGTACCCATTTGTACCCAGTCATTGTCTGGTGTAACCTTGTGTAACCATGTAACCAAATAAATATTTTATTTTGGCTGAAATTGATTATTCTACAGCATGTACCCATTTGTACCCAGTCATTGCCTGGTGTAGCCCTGTGTAACCATGTAACCAAATAAATATTTTATTTTGGCTGAAATTGATTATTCTACAGTCTGTACCCATATGTACCCAGTCATTGTCTGGTGCAACCCTGTGTGACCATGTAACCAAATAAATATTGGCTGAAATGAATTATTTTACAGCCTGTACCCATTTGTACCCAGTCATTGTCTGGTGCAACCCTGTGTGACCATGTAACCAAATAAATATTGGCTGAAATGAATTATTTTACAGCCTGTACCCATGTGTACCCAGTCATTGTCTGGTGCAACCCTATGTGACCATGTAACCAAATAAATATTGGCTGAAATGAATTATTTTACAGCCTGTACCCATTTGTACCCAGTCATTGTCTGGTGCAACCCTGTGTGACCATGTAACCAAATAAATATTGGCTGAAATGAATTATTTTACAGCCTGTCCCCAATTGTACCCAGTCATTGTCTGATGCAACCCTATGTAACCATGTAACCAAATAAATATTGGCTGAAATGAATAATTTTACAGTCGGTACACACTGTAGTTATAATGTAGCCCTGCCTAATAAATATAAATATTGGCTGAAATTGTTTATATTGCAGTTCTTTGTTGTTTTTTTTAATGTGGTTGAAAATTGAGTGTACCCTGTACCCTAGGTTAAAAAAAATATACCTTGTGAAGTTACTTGGAACACTGTTCAAATCAAATTTGACATAACAAGAGTCACTTTTTCATTTGTCTTATCTACATTACCTGCAATTACAGTAATATTCCATAAAAATAAAGAATGGTATGGATTCCATAAAAAAAATCAACTGAAAAATGAACACCTCTGGAGCTTTTTTTCATTCCTCTGGATTCACATTCCATCCTTGGACATTACAGAAACCGGGGTTCATCTATCTCTGGCCCTGGAGACTGTTTCCGTAGCTTCCTTGGCTCCGGTTTCCACCTCTGTTGAAGCCTCGTCCTGGTCCTGCACGCTGCCAACCAGTATTGTTCTTAGAATTTGCACGTGACAAGTTATGCAAATGATTGCTATCACTGGGCATAAAAAGAGTTCATCAGGCACTGTGAGGGAGGCTATCACAGGGAGTTATAAGGCTGTCATAGGACATTGTGAGGCTATCACAGGGAATTATAAGAGTTCACCAGGTACTGTGAGGGAGGCTATCACAGGGAATTATAAGGTTGTCATAGGACATTGTGAAGCTATCACAGGGAATTATAAGAGTTCACCAGGTACTGTGAGGGAGGCTATCACAGGGAATTATAAGGCTGTCATAGGACATTGTGAGGCTATCACAGGGAATTATAAGAGTTCACCAGGTACTGTGAGGGAGGCTATCACAGGGAATTATAAGGCTGTCATAGGACATTGTGAGGCTATCACAGGGAATTATAAGAGTTCACCAGGTACTGTGAGGGAGGCTATCACAGGGAATTATAAGGTTGTCATAGGACATTGTGAAGCTATCACAGGGAATTATAAGAGTTCACCAGGTACTGTGAGGTGGTTATCACAGGGAATTATATGACTTTATTGGGCACTGTGAGAGAGGCTATCACCAGCCATTATAAGACTTCAACAGGCACAGTGAGGGAGGCTATCACAGGGCATTATAAGATGTTACTGGGTACTGTGAGGGAGGCTATCATAAGGTATTATAAGACTTCACTGGACACTGTGAGGGAGGTTACACAGGGCATTATAAGATGTTACTGGACACTATGAGGGAGGCTATCACAGGGTATTATAAGACTTCACCAGGCACTGTGAGGTAGGCTTTCACAGGGCATTATAAGACGTTACTGGGCACTGTGATCGAGGCTATCACAGGGTATTATAAGACTTCACTGGGTACTGTGAGGGAGGCTATCACAAGGCATTGTGAGGTTATCACTGGTCAAGGTGAGACTGTCACTGGGCATTATGAGGCTATCACTGGTCTTTGTGAGCCTATCACTGGGCATTGTGAGGCTATATGAATGTTTGTAGTGACAGTTTGGAATTGAATGTTTATAGTGACAGTTTGGTATTGAATGTTTGTAGTAACAGTCTGGTATTGAATGTTTGTAGTGACAGTTTGGAATTGAATGTTTATAGTTACAGTCTGGTATTGAATGTTTGTAGTTACAGTCTGGTATTGAATGTTTGTATGTATAGTCTGGAATTGAATGTTTACAGTTACAGTCTAGTATGTAATGTTTGCAGTTACAGTCTGGTATGTGATGTTCGCAGTAACAGTCTGGTATTGAATGTTTAGAGTTACAGTCTGGTATGTAATGTTTGCAGTTACAGTGTAGTATTGAATATTTGCAGTTACAGTCTGGTATTGAATGTTTGCAGTTACAGTCTGGTATGTAATGTTTATAGTTACAGTCTGGTATTGAATGTTTATAGTTGCAGTCTGGTTTGTAATGTTTGCAGTCACAGTCTGGTATTGAATATTTGCAGTTACAGTCTGGTATTGAATATTTGCAGTTACAGTCTGGTATTGAATGTTTATAATTACAGTCTGGTATGTAATGTTTATAGTACAGTCTGGTATTGAAGGTTTATAGTTAAGGTATGTAATGTTTATAGTTACAGTCTGGTATTGAATGTTAATAGTTACAGTCTGGTATTGAATGTTTGTATGTGTAGTTAGGTATTGAATGTTTACAATTACAGTCTGGAATTGAATATTTGCAGTTAACGTCTAGTAGGTAATGTTTGCAGTTACAGTCTGGTATGTAATATTTGCAGTTACAGTTTAGTATTGAATGTGTATAGTTACAAGCTGGTATGTAATATTTGCAGTTACAGTTTAGTATTGCATGTTTAAAGTTACAGTTTTGAATGCAATATAAATATTTAGTCTGGTTTGTCATATTTGCAGTTACAGTCTGGTACAATCGTACATACTCGGCAAATTCCGTCATCCTTCGGTATTAGACCTCGTAAATAATTGTAGGAATACACCAATTGGTAATTTGCCCCGGCAAATTACTTCCCGTTATTATCGTAAACAAAAATGGCTGACTTTTCGACGTGCAGGCTTAATTTCAAAGCTTTTTCTGCCAATAACATTATACATGTCTCTATTCTTTAGTAAACATAATGAGCACGTTTTCAGGTTGATAGTCTCCATTTTGAATGTAGTCCAGCCATGTCTTAGTCTATTACGTAGTAATAACCAAGGTGTTCCGAGTGAGTCTGGTATTGAATGTTTATAGTTACAGTCTGGAATGTTATATTTATAGTTACAGTCTGGTACGATATATTTGCAGTTAGTCTGGTATTGAATGTTTATAGTTACAGTCTGGAATTTTATATTTATAGTTACAGTCTGGTAGTATATATTTGCAGTTACACTCTGGCATGTAATATTTGCAGTTACAGTCTTGAATGTAATATTAATCGGTACAGTCTTGAATGTAATATTTGCAGTTACAGTCTGACATGTAATATTTGCTGTTACAGTCTGGAATGTAGTATTTTTAGTTCCAGTCTGTTACGTCATATTTGCAGTTACAGTCTGGCATGTAATATTTGCAGTTACAGTCTGGAATGTAATATTTATAGTTACAGTCTGGTACGTCATATTTGCAGTTACAGTCTAGCATGTAATATTTGCAGTTACAGTCTTCAATGTAATATTTGCAGTTATAGTCTGGTATTGAATGTTTATAGTAACAGTCTGGAATGTAATATTTATAGTAACAGTCTGGTATGTCATATTTGCATTCACAGTCTGGCATGTAATATTTGCAGTCACAGTCTGGTATGTAATATTTATAGTTACAGTCTGGTATGTAAAGTTTTACAGGTACAGTCTGGTATGTAATGTTTACAGGTACAATCTAGTATGTAATATTTGCAGTCAGAATCTGGTCACAGTCTGGTATGTAATATTTGCAGTTACAGTCTGGCATGTTATATTTGCAGTTAGTCTGGAATGTAATATTTATAGTTACATTCTGGTATGTAATTATTGCAGTTACAGTCTGGTATCGAATGTTTATAGTTACAGTCTGGAATGTAATATTGATAGTTACAGTCTGGTATTGAATGTTTATAGTTACAGTCTGGAATGTAATATTTATAGTTACAGTCTGGTATGTAACATTTATAGTTACAGTCTGGTATGTCATATTTGCATTAACAGTCAGGCATGTTATATTTGCAGTCACAGTCTGAAATGTAATATTTATAGTTACATTCTTGTATGTAATGTTTTACCGGTACAGTCTGGTATGTAATATTTACAGGAACAATCTGGTATGTCATATTTGCAGTTACAATCTGGCATGTAATATTTGCAGTTACAGTCTGGAATGTTATATTTACAGTTACATTCTGGTATTGAATGTTTATAGTTAGTCTGGAATGTAATATTTATAGTTACAGTCTGGTATGTAATATTTGCAGTTACAGTCTGGTATTGAATGTTTATAGTTACCGTCTGGTATGTAATATTTATAGTTACAGTCTGGAATTTAATATTTGCAGTTACAGTCTGGTATTGAATGTTTATAGTTACAGTCTGGTATGTTATATTTATAGTTACAGTCTGGTATGTAATATTTGCAGTTACAGTCTGGTATTGAATGTTTATAGTTACAGTCTGGTATGTTATATTTATAGTTACAGTTTGGAATGAAATATTTATAGTTACAGTCTGGTATGTAATATTTGCAGTTACAGTCTGGTATTGAATGTTTATAGTTACAGTCTGGTATGTTATATTTATAGTTACAGTCTGGTATGTAATATTTGCTGTTACAGTCTGGTATTGAATGTTTATAGTTACAGTCTGGTATGTAATATTTATAGTATTCTGGTATGTAATATTTGTAGTTACAGTCTGGTATTGAATGTTTATAGTTACAGTCTGGTATGTAATATTTATAGTTACAGTCTGGTATTTAATATTTGCAGTTACAGTCTGGTATTGAATGTTTATAGTTACAGTCTGGTATGTAATATTGATATAGTTAGTCTGGTATGTAATGTTTATAGTTACAGTCTGGTATGTAATATTCATAGTTACAGTCTGGTATGTAATGTTTATAATTACATTCTGGTATGTAATATTTATAGGTAGTCTGGTATGTAATGTTTATAGTTACATTCTGTTATGTAATATTTATAGGTAGTCTTGTATGTAATGTTTACAGGTACAAATCTGGAATTGAATGTTTGCAGAAGCTGGAAACAAAAAAAATGACAATAAAAGATTGCTACAGATCTCCATTTCCTTTAATATTTGTAAAATTTCACATGGAATGTAATCTTATAAAAAAATCATTCACACAATTATAATAACAATATATACTTTAAACTGATTACAAGATCAAGAATACAGGCCTGGAGCAAAATCATACATCAAAACAAAGATCCATTGTTACAATCAATGAAACAATATCATTTGTCTAGACACAGATTCATGTAGTATGTAAGTTGCGAATGAACTTGTTCGGTTGTTGTCTGACCATTATATTTAATTGATGAGCGTACAACTGAGTACATAGATTTTATTGCTTTAATCATTTTTGTGCTCACTCCTTCTGTCAATAATTTCTGCCATAAAAATGATCTATTTATTTTATCAAAACACTTCTCGTAATCGATAAACACACTGTATAATTTCTTGCCTGTATTTAAAAGTTTGGTAATTATGGCGTGAAAAATGAAAACACAATCAATAGTGCTTTTTCCTTTTTGGAATCCGAATTGACAATTCGATATCTTTTCATATTTTTCATTCCAAACTGTCAAGCGATTTAGAAGAATTTGTGAATATATTTTTGCAAGAATATTATTTACAGTTATACCACGATAATTCTTTGATTGCCCTGGGTCACCACCTTTAAAGATGGGAACTATATAACCTGTGCCCCAGGATATTCTGCATTCTGAAATAATCTGTTAAATAATAATAAAAGATGAGGCGATATAATATCATATGAGGCTTTAATGATTTCCGCGGGTATTTCGTCAGGGCCTACAGATTTAAAATTGTTTTGTTTGAATACTGCCTTATGCATTTCTGGTTCTGTTATAGGCATGTCAAGCTCCTCATCAATCAAATCTGTTCAGGAATATTATCATTTTCTCCGTAAAGTTGATTAAAATGATCAAAGAGATTTTCTATTTTTATATTATCGCTTTCAACATTAGGTTTCTTATAACATTTTTTAACCGATTTCCAAAATTTCCTCGGCTGTGTTTTAGCAATACTTTCTAACCTTTGACCTTGTTTTTTCTTATATTTAAACTTTGCCCCTTTTCGAACTCTATTATATTTTGTTCGCGATTTACAAAACTTAATTCTATTTTCATCATTTTTATTCTTTAAAAATTATTTCTTGCTGTTTTAAACTTTTGTTTTGCTATAAATCAATTTTCATCAAACCATCGTGTTTTATTTTTTGCATTACTGTGTGTTTTTTTATAAATATTTTTTCACCAAAAATGTTCATTGCATTTTCATGTAAGAAGTTAGTTAAATTGCAAGTGTGAGTATCTATTGAAATGTTCCCGTCATTTATGTCCTCAGTGTTTAGATTATCAATTTTAATTTCTAGTAGATCTTTGAAATTTTGTAATTTAGTTTCATCCCAAACAAGTTTGTGTTGTATATCAATATCATTTGAGCGCTGCTCATGTTTGTACAGATGTATTATGAAAAATATTTTATTTTATCACACAGATGCATTGTACTGAACAATCATTGTTTTCTATGTTTTCATTGTTTTCTAACCACTGACGTACTGTGGGATATGAAATGAACAATACCATAAACACATGTCTGGTTACCAACACATTGTAAGATTTCTTTGTTTCAAGTTAAAGATGCACTGTATAATATTACCTAAAATCTTCCTTACAATGCATTGTATTTAAATTAACTTTACACGTAATATCAAACAATATTGGTATGAAAGGCAACTACGTGCATGGTGAACGTGACTATTTTCAGAACCTATTCTCACACGAGATTTGCTGGTTCAGATTAGCTGAAATAGTCTTAATAATAAAATAAAACCAACCAAAGATACCACACAAGTTATGCGGTCAATAATTTTAATTGTGAAAACGCAAACGGCCATCACTCAGTTAAAACTGATCTAACCAGAATACAAAAGGGTGCAACTAGACCTCATACTGATCCTTCCAAGCAAGTTTCAGCTTAATTTGACCACAGATGTAGGAGTTATCTGGACATTTTGTGACAAATGAACATACAGATCTGATTGAAAGCCCAAAAATGGTACAAAAATAGAATGTCACTGAGAGGGTGAGACATAATTACCTATTGAACATTTCCTAGGCATTTTGTGTATTGCTTTTTTCACTTTTTTTCAAAAGTATTTGAATTACTTAACGGCAGCCTACACACATCATACCTTGGATCTGCAATATGATTAACCAGTATCAGACACTCCGTATCTCTCAAGTCATTGACTAACTTACCCACAAGTTCAGATGTGGGAGACTCATAACCATAGATCAAACAACCAACCAACACAGAGCTTTGGCCAGGCAGGGATTCCAACTCGGGGACCCCTGGATTGACAGTCCGATGCATCGGCAATTGAACTAGATCGGCTGTGGTCTCTATTCACAGAACCATTGTAAATTATCAACTTAAGATTTCCTCATATCTAGTCACGGACACAATGTAAATAATTAACCAAATGTCTTTTATATGAAGTCATTGGTTATATATCAACTGTTGCATGTATCTGGTTATAACTGCATTGTGAAACATCAACAAAATGGTCCCTTACACCTAGACTGAACAAAAAACCATGAAGTGTATCTAAACATATTTATATTTGGAATAATCTATTATGAGTCAAAGGTAGACTTTTCAATACTGGTTTTTCTCCCTGTGTTTCTTGAACTACAAATAGCAGGTAAATATGAGCACTTCAATAGTTTAATAATGATAAAAATTGGTTCTTTAAAGAGGAATATTTATCACAAAATTTGCACAGAGGTCTGAACTCTTTCAACTGTTTTTACAATATCCTGAATCCTACAAATCTTGTATACAAACTTCTTTCTGGTCTCTGACGATTACTGGCCCACATGTAACAAACCACATGTAACAAACTACATGTAACAAACTACATGTATCAAACTACATGTAACAAACTTCATGTACAACTTAACATGAAACAGTCATCCACATTTGTTTTACAAATCACACGTGAAGTCTTCCTGGGTAGAACCAGTACTAAGCATATGCAGATAAAGTGTCTTGTTCGACTTCACATAGCCCTGGTGGAGGATCAAACTCACAACCCCTGATTCCGTGTCCAATGCCTTACTGCTAGACCATATGCTCTTCATTAAAGTAACTCAGTTCAATTTATATCTAAAACAAAGTGTAACACATAAAAAAACATGCATATTTAAAAATGTTACATGTACAACTACTATGCATATATATACGGATGTTTACTACAAAGCTTAAAATGTCCATTTCACTAGGATGTTATAAAATTATCTATTTGGGGATGGGGGATGTGACAAACAATATTGTCTTGTACTGAAGTTTGACCAATCACACACTTGTAATGGATATTTCTGGTATGTTTCAATGTATAAAAAGAATCTTACATTCAATCTCATTTATTTTTAAATTTATTAAAGGAGTTGGTTAAAATAAGAGCCTCGCATAGTTGAAAACTCATGTAAGATCCTGTATATATCACTTGCAAATTGACAATTTCTTAATCCTGTGCAGACTGTCCCTATCTTTCATTGTCCATCCATAAATTATATAAAATGCTTCTATACACAAATGCATGAATACGGAAAGTCACAAATAACCATTTTAATACAAAACTCCTCTCTCAACCTTTATAAATCCCATCCTCTCAACAATATATAAGAACTCCTACCTTCCATAATTTTCATGAAACCTTATTTCAAATTTCAGTGTAAGACAGAAGTCCTCTAGAAATCTTCATCGCCACACATTCAACACTATTTCTACTTCCATACATGTGCATATGACAAATATTAAGTACACTGCAGTCCAATATCACGTGGTTCAATACAACGAAAACTCATTATAATGCAGTTTACATTCAAGCATAGAGAACCACATGGAAGATTAGAAATAGTTCAAACTGGGTTTCCTCTTGAAATAACGACATTATTATAATAATATTTATTATTTAAGATTTTGCTTGACAAAAATAATATGATGACTATAGAGTTCAACTTTTTATCTCTTGATATTTAGCAAGAGGCCAACAGTTTGAGGAAAAACAGAGCTATATTTATTATATTCTTCAAAATGACTGTTAACTTGTGGAAGACAAGAATTACATTCAAACCTGTCTCAAACAGTCAGTCAAGGAAGGAACATGAGTGGACTTTTAAAACAGGTTGTTACTTAATACAGGTTATTTTGCTGTGAAAGCATAGCAATTGAAAATAGCAAATTTTGCTGTTTAGGACAAGTGGCTGTTCAATAGAGGTGACTGTTTACACAGGTTTGACTATTTGTTAAAATTCACTTTTGTGCACTTTATCTTACAACACTTTGCACGAAATACTGTTATAGACTGACATTAATCTTTTTAAATATTGCACAATTTACAAACATTCACACAGAGGCTAGTTGTTAACATATAAATTTTACTGCCTGCCAAGCCATGTCCCCTTTCTGACATCATGCAATCTTGTATGCAAAGTTATAGTTGTCAGGGAGAGGGGGGATTGGTGGTGGTTCTTTCGGTATTGTGATTCCTTCCGTCTCCAGCAGACGTAATTTTATTTCCATGTTAAGTAATGTCTCCATGTCATCTTTGGTTTGCTTACTCACCATCTGAAATTAAAATATGAATTATTACTTCATCATGACATTTGAACGGTTTACACCACCAATGAAAACATGTAAGACAACATCTTACACAAGCTACACTCAAATGGCATAGTGGACAAAGTTTTTGAAATGGGAGGAAATTTGAAATCTTGTGTTCTTCAATTAGCTGATCTTGCATCTCCCATTCTTGCAATGAAGAATGCAGTTGATTTCAGTGTAACTGTTTAAAAAAAAAAATACAGTGAAACTTTGAAACCTTAGATCGACTTGGATTGTCAAAAATGTTTCATGATATTTCAAATTATTGAACAAAATCATAGATTTTAAGTTAGATTACTGTTTCATTTGACAGATAGCGTGCGCATGTATATAGTGGGCACCCATATTTTTAGACCTTAATCGCAGGAAGAAACAAATATTTTGTATATAATGGGCGTCAATATTTTGGAAGCTTCACTGAGATGCCATTTTGAAAGGACTGTCTGTGTCAGTATGTAAATTGGAATTTGATTGGTAAAAAATTGTCACTAAACTGCTGCTCGCTAAAAATTATTAAATATGTTCTTGTTCTCATTATTTAATCACTTTGGCACATGGCACCCTACACACTTATACTTTTTAAAAATATGTGAACAATTTCAAACACAGTCCTCAAGCCCCACATGCTATAAGGTCAGGTGACAATTACTGGGCTCTTTTACCTTCTGATGATCGACATATTGCAAACAATGTGTATTGTTATAAAGTATATACAGAATTGTTCAGGACCAAACTGTTTTCTTGAGTTAGCTGATGTGCTAGAGTTTTCATAGTTACACTGTATATCAAAGCACATCATTTCTCCTTGCATCAATACCTTTAAAGCTTTAATCAACAATTTATTGCAATGAATGTTTATGTGAATTTATACTTCAGTCATGAATAATAATGAATAATAATAGACATGATACATGCATGCCAGTAAATAGCATATAATGTTGAGGCAGGCATGGTCTACTGATACAACATCAGACCAAGGAACGGGGAACCATAGGTTAAATCCTCTGCCATGATGCATGCATGCCTACAAAAAGCATATGATGTTGAGTCAGGCATGGTCCAGTGATACAGCATCAGACCCAGGAAGGGGGGACCGTAGCTTTGATCCTCTGCCATGATGCATGCATGCCCACAAATAGCATATGATGTTGAGGCATGCATGGTCCAGTGATACAGCATCAGACCCAGGAAGGGGGGACCGTAGCTTTGATCCTCTGCCATGATGCATGCATGCCCACAAATAGCATATGATGTTGAGGCAGGCATGGTCCAGTGATACAGCATCAGACCCAGGAAGGAGGGACCGTAGCTTTGATCCTCTGCCATGATGCATGCATGCCCACAAATAGCATATGATGTTGAGGCATGCATTGTCCAGTGATACAGCGTCAGACCCAGGAAGGGGGGACTGTAGCGTTGATTCTTTGCCATGATGCATGCATGCCCACAAATAGCATATGATGTTGAGGTAGGCATGGTCCAGTGATACAGCATCAGACCCAGGAATTGACCTTAGCTTTGATCCTCTGCCATGATGCATGCATGCCCACAACTAGCATATGATGCTGAGGCAGGCATGGTCTAGTGATACAGCATCAGACCCAGGAAGGAGGGACCTAGCTTTGATCCTCTGCCATGATGCATGCATGCCCACAAATAGCATATGATGTTGAGGTAGGCATGGTCCAGTGATACAGCATCAGACCCTGGAACAGGGGACCGTAGCTTTGATCCTCTGCCATGATGCATGCATGCCCACAAATAGCATATGAGGTTGAGGCAGGCATGGTCCAGTGATACAGCATCAGACCCAGGAAGGAGGGACCGTAGCTTTGATCCTCTGCCATGATGCATGCATGCCCACAAATAGCATATGATATTGAGGCAGGCATGGGCCAGTGATACAGCTATAGACCCTGGAACAGGGAACTGTAGCTTTGATCCTCTGCCATGATGCATGCATGCCCACAAATAGCATATGATGTTGAGGCAGGCATGGTCCAGTGATACAGCATCAGACCCAGGAAGGGGGACCGTAGCTTTGATCCTCTGCCATGATGCATGCATGCCCACAAATAGCATATGATGTTGAGGCATGCATTGTCCAGTGATACAGCATCAGACCCAGGAAGGAGGGACCGTAGCTTTGATCCTCTGCCATGATGCATACATGCCCACAAATAGCATATGATGTTGAGGCAGGCGTGGGCCAGTGATACAACATCAGACCCTGGAACAGGGGACCGTAGCTTTGATCCTCTGCCATGATGCATGCATGCCCACAAATAGCATATGATGTTGAGGCAGGCATGGTCCAGTGATACAGCATCAGACCCAGGAAGGAGGGACCGTAGCTTTGATCCTCTGCCATGATGCATGCATGCCCACAAATAGCCTATGATGTTGAGCCAGGCGTGGGCCAGTGATACAGCTATAGACCCTGGAACAGGGAAATGTAGCTTTGATACTCTGCCATGATGCATGCATGCCCACAAATAGCATATGATGTTGAGGCAGGCATGGTCCAGTGATACAGCATCAGACCCTGGAAGGGGGACCATAGCTTGGATTCTCTGCCATGAATATAGGTAGTGTCGTTGAGCAAGGCATTTTATAGCATATATTTTGTACTTGTTCTACCCAGGAAGACTATGAGCTGAGTTCTAAGAAGTTGTTTCACATAGATGTAAAATAAATAAGTTTAAAAGTTTACCTTGTTATTTAGTAGCGCCTCGATCCCATCCACCCACATGTTGTACTCCTGCTCTGAGCCGGCCATGAAGCAGAAGTGCATGTCCTCATCTGGTCTCGAACCCTCCAAAGATATCGAAAACGCCAACTCTGGCAGAGTCTGAAGCAACACAAATATATTGGTGATAATATAAGTACACATAGGTTTGTATTGTGTACAAAGAATATGTTTGTAATGTAAGTACACATAGGTTTGTATTGTGTACAAAGAATATGTTTGTAATGTAAGTACACATAGGTTTGTATTGTGTACAAATAATATGTTGGTAATGTAAGTACACAGCAGTTTGTATTATGTACAAAGAATATGTATGTACACATAGGTTTGTATTATGTATAAAGAATATGTATGTACACATAGGTTTGTATTGTGTACAAAGAATATGTTGGTAATGTAAGTACACATAGGTTTGTATTGTGTACAAAGAATATGTTGGTAATGTAAGTAAACATAGGTTTGTATTGTGTAAAAGAATATGTTTGTAATGTTAGTACACATAGGATTCTAGTGTGTACAAAGAATATGTTGGTAATGTAAGTACACAGGTTTGTATTGTGTAAAAAGACTATGTTGGTAATGTAAGTACAAATAGGTTTGCATTGTGTACACAGACTATGTTGGTAATGTAAGTACACATAGGTTTGTATTGTGTACAAAGACTATGTTGGTAATGTAAGTAAACAGCAGTTTGTATTGTGTACAAATAATATGTTGGTAATGTAGTACAAATAGGATTGTATTGTTTACAAAGAATATATTGGTAATATATTGTATTGTAAAAAGAATATGGTCGTCTTTTGGCCCTCAATGATAAAAGTGACACTAAATATACAAACAATCAAGTACTGTTAAAGTTATTGAGCAGATATTACATAATGGATGTTAAAACTAAATATTAATACATTTGGCTCATCAGATTTTCAGAAGAAATTTTTTACAATTTATTCTTTTTTTTGGCCCCTGTTGGTCCCTTATTTATATAAAATTCTCTTGAATTGATACAAAACCTAAAATAAATCAGAAAAACAGAATTTTCTGTTTTCCCACAGTATTCCTATGTAAAAATCAAAGTCCCCTTACTGGGCCCCAATTGACCCTAGCCCCCTTATTTGAACAAATTTGAAACTCCTTGTTTTAGGGATCATTTATACCAAATATGAAAGAATTTGATTGGATGGTTTTTGAGAAGAAGATTATTGAATGAAAATTTCCCTATGTTAAGCTGTGACATGTACCCAGGAGGGGGCCAGTTTTTACCTTGGAGTTATGGAACAACGTGATAGAAACTCATTAGATGATTCTATATGCAAAATATCAAAGCTCCAGGCCTTGCACTTTCAGAGAAGAATTTTAAAATTAAAAAAAAAAATACTTATAAACCCCTTGGGTTGGACCAAATTTGTTCCCAGAGTCATCACTTTAACAAGAATGCTTCACACAAAATTAGGTGAAAATCTGTCATGTATTCTGGAAAGAAGTCGTTTGAAGCAAAAGTTAACAACGGAGAGACGACGACAGAAAGACAATGGATGAAGGTAGATTACAATAGCTGAGCTTTACTCAGATGAGCTAAACAGAAAAAAAGGTTGCTTTCGTGTGAAAAAGGCCAAAAATAAAAAAAAACAGTACCTTTCTGGCGGAACTCTTCACATGTGGGCAGTTTCTGCCCGTGAGGAGCTCCTTTATTTCCAGTATGTTGACCTTGTTTGGCAGCTGTTCTATGGTGGGTTCACTTGACTCCTGGCAGTCACCATGGTGAAGTGCTTTGTGATTGGGAGACAGACGCCAATAAATATACCTATCTGCAGGGATACAAGTGAAATATTATACCATATCAATACAATTAAAATCAACAGCTTATTTAGTCTAAATATAGTCTGTAGAATGTACCCAGCTCTTCTGATTGGTTCCATTAAATAGCAGTTGAGCACGTCGATCGTCAGTAGCTTCAGGGAAAGTTTGAATGTCGTAGTTTAGTAAGTGTTCAATTGCAGACCTGATTTGGAATATATCAGGTTCTTGATACAGATTACAGGTGGTCTTAATATATGCCATACTGACCCAGTGTCTTCACACTTTATGATCAATTAATCAATATGGTAAATTTTGAATAACTGGAAAAAAGAAACACGGAAATAACATGGTTTCTTTTTTTAAAAAAGTTTCGAGCTAAAAGAGAATTATTTGAACAAAACTGTAATACATGTACATGTAGCAACTTACTTTTAACTTTGCCTCCTCTATTGTCAAATTTTGGGAATCGTGTTCCGCCTTCAAGATATAGTAGGCGTTGTTTACGTATCAATTCTAAAATCTCGGGTTTGATCATCTCTCTCAACTCTCTGAAATTATAAAACAGAGAAAATCAAATTTGGATTATTGATTGAATACAGTCAAACATGTGTAAGCGGTCACCTCTATTAAGCGGTCACCTCTATTAAGCAGTCAACTCTATTAAGCCTCACATTTGCTATTTCCCATCCTTTGTTTTTATTATGTTTTCTTCTGTAAAGTTTTTTGACTGAGCTCGACTCAACCCATGGTCTCAACAGCGAGATATAAGTTAACTTGGAGAGAGAGAGCATCAGAGCTGCTGTCAATGGTAGACCCTACAAGACCATTAAAGATCAATCCAAAGAAAAAAGTAATATTTGTCATTGATCAATCATTTATTCACCAAATATCAAGAACTATTCATCATCTGATGTTGACTGACCTTATAACTACAATTACAACCCCACCCACTAAATTAACATGAGTGATACTCAGACAAAATAACAACTTCATTGGTGCATGTGAGGTCTGATTGACAAGTCAGTGGACTTATTCTCCCAGGAATACTTTGAGCATGATTTGTCTAAGTTGTAAGAACATGTTTCACAAAAAATGTTAAAGTTTTAAACTAATAAGCTTATTGGTTGAAAAGGTACAGTGTTGCTTCTATATAAACACTTTGGCAACTCATAAATTTCATTTTAGAAGAAACCAAATTTTTATGCTCCCCCAAAAATTTTTTCGGTGGCATATATTAATCGCAGCATCCCTCTGTCCGTCTGTCCGATATTTCCTTTCTAGGCTGTATCTTTGTCATGCATAGATTGATTTTGTTGATACTTGGTACAAATGATCAACATAACATGACGCTGTGTCGTGAGTAATACCCACACTCGTACCTCAAAGGTCAAGGTCACAATTTGATTTTGAATACACTTTGAGTTTGTGTGGGATTTCGAGTCCGGCCTGCAACTTTGTCATGCATAGATAGATTTTTATAAATGCTTGTTATAAATGATCAACATAAATTGAAGACATGTTGCACTTAATACCCAAACTCCCACTTCAAAGGTCAAGGTCACAATTTAACTTTGTTTGACACTTTCAGTCATTTTGACATTTCTTGTCCAGTCTGTTATCTATGGATAAATTTTAAAATAACTTTGCTCAGTTGATCAACATGACATAATTAAGTGTTGCATGTAAGACCCAGAACCTCCCCCAAAGATCAAGGTCACACTTTCAATTTGTTTGATATTATGTGTCTGGTCTGTGACTTTGCCTTTGACTTGGCTCAATTTATCAAGATGACATGATGACGTGTCATAAGTAAGACCTAGATCCATACCTCAAAGGTCAAGGTTACACTTTTAGTATGTATGACAACACTTTGAATCTGTTTGAGACTTCAAGTCCATCCTTTAACCCTTTACTCCATAGATACACTTTTTCCCGCACCAATCCTAAAAGGCCTTTGAAAACAGTGCAGGAAGAGTTCAGATTGCTCATAACAAGCAATCTGAACACTTCCTGCACTGTTTTGCACTCTGTCAGTTAATATAAACATAATTCACCAAATAATTCAAAAGCCTTCTATATTAGGTGTCCAAAGATGTCTGTATTATAGGTGTCAAAAGGCATCTATATGAAGTAAAGGGTTAATTTTATCATACATGGATGGATTTCAAAAACACTTGGCTCAATTTATCAACAATTGACCTGTAACTTTGTCTTACATTTAGGAATTTTAAAATAGCTTGATATAAGTGATCAGCATGTCATGATGATGTTTCAGCAGCATTTAACTGTTGAAATACCCAGACCATTACATCAGATGTCAAGGTCAAGGTTACACAAAGGTCGAGGTCACACTTGAATGTAAAAAAACATGAAATTACATGTCTAGTCTGAAACATCAGTCCATTACTCTTTATATACATGGATACATTGCTACCTATTATAACATGATTATACTGTTATTTTTCAATGACCATTTGGGGGGCATGTGACACTTACCAGTGACATTTCTTGTTTGTTGTTTTTTTTTTTAAAAAAAAACAACATTTCAGGTTATATATGGCATAACTAGTTTTGTTGGAGAAGAAAGACCTCAGAATGAATCTGAGTAGAACCACCATCACTTTCTCACAGAGCGAGCAAGTCTTGATTATACGACCTTAGCGGTGAGAGGTAAGTGGTCTTTCGATAGAGCACTCGGCCATAGAGGACCCTAAACCAAATGTAAGAAGAATATCAAACTCCACTGTAAATATCCTCTTTTCAGTATATTTTATACCATACCAAGCACTTGTCAACCTTGTCTTAACAGAGAGAAAATGTTGATATTTTCAAATATTTAACAATTAAACAAATTTGAACATTTGCGATCATTGGTCTCTTACAGGATAGGTTTTGCCTGAGCTTTACTCTCATCCTTCTTCTGCCTCTCACCCTCCCAGATCTTTTTCAACTCTGGGTACGCTAGGTGTACAAGCTTTGTCCGGAAGTTCTCAAACGTTTTTGGCATCTGATTTTTGTCTAAGGCTCTTGTAACTTGTTCATTTACCACACTTAGAACCTGAAAGAGTATATAAAAATATACTGATATTTACCATAGAAATCACATAATTTTATATTGTTGCTAAAAACACTTTAGGTTATGGAGGAGAACCTCTGAAATCTCTTCTAAAATTAAGTACCTCTTACTTAAAAATGATAGTAGAAACTTATGCTTTTATGAGGTAGGTAATACAAGGTCCAGTGATACCAGTAAGTAACCATGTGTACAAATTTCAAAAGAACCAAGTAGCAGCGGTTAAGAGTTATTGAATTGATGTGGATAAAATTGTTTTTTTTTTGTTTTTTTTAAAAGAACGTTGTTTATCAAATTAAAATGAAAAGAGCAACAATTGTTTCAATTAATAAGTGGTTGTAACAAGTGATGGGTAACAACGTGTATGGATGATAACAATAACTTGCTCAGAATAGTTCATCTAAAAATATATAAGTATGCATACAGGAGTATTATCTAAAAAAAAAAGACATTTGATTTCTTTTTGTCAAGTGTCATGTTTGAGATATAAATGACAACTGTTTGATTTTAATGTGATGAGGCGGCACAAAGAATTATGTTGAATTCAATCTGTTTTATCAGATTAACTTTATACATTAACGTCTCGCTACATAGTTGCACCCATTTTTTGGTCAAGTTGTAGCAAGATTCTTGCACTTACAAAAAGTATTTGGTTTGAGATATTTTTAAAATGGTTCATAGGGACTGTGATTTCTTGCTGCAGATGAGTAAGCAAAAGCATAAACTGCAATAAGACAACACTGGTGTTAAAAAGAGACTTATATAGGATTTAAACAGATACATGTATTTATGAGCATTTGACGACTTATTATTTTTTTTTTTAAACTATGGTGTCGCTGCACTGACTGAAAAAAAATGGTTTAAAAAATATTATACATGGAAAATTTGTTTAAGCATGGAAACTTTAGACCTTATTTTATACAGAATCAACTGTGTAGTGAGACCTGAGGGGGCCAAACCTTATCTTTAAGTTATTCCTGTATTGTTTAGCTATACAAATCTTACAATAATTGTCTATTTTCTAGGTAAAATATTAATCTAGTGTCTGAGGTTAATATCAACATTTGTGCATTGTGTTCTCAACTGTCATGTGACAGTTATAACCACTATAACCTTTATCTTGCTCTTTTTTTTTATTTCTTTTTTTTCTGTTTATGGTGGGTATGTTGGAAATGGCTCTAGTATAGTATACCTTAGGGAAATCTTCTTTTGATGCTCTCATTTCTTTCCATGTTCTATTGAGGAGTTGTATGCACACAGAATAAAATTCCTCTAAGGGTTTGTCAACCAGGAAAAACATTGGGTAGTATGAATGTTCATCCTCGTAAGCTGGAATACACATAATGAAATAAAATAATTATGCTTAACCCTTTACTTCATATAGACGCCTTAGGACACCTCTAATATAGAAGCCTTTGGACACCTAATATAGAGGGCTTTTGAATTATTGGGGGAATTATGTTTATATGAGCTGACAGAGTGAAAAACAGTGCAGGAAGTGTTCAGATTGGTCGTTACAAGCAATCTGAACTCTTCCTCGCTGTTTTCAAAGGCTTTCTGTGATTGGTGTGGGAAAACCATATCTATGGAGTAAAGGGTTAATTTAACACCATTTTCAACACTCACAGGTTATACTTGTACATATATATAGCATATCCAGTCTTATTGGTGGAGAAAGACCTCAGAATAAATTTGAGTAGAACCGTCGTTTCCCTGCCGCTAACTGGCACACTTTCACACATAAAAGTTTTTTGGACCGAGTTGGATTTGAACCTACGAGTTCAGCAGTAAGAGGTAAGTCACGTTAAAGTGATGTTGAGATGACTACTTAGACCACTTGGTCGTGGAAAATGTGATTTATATAGATAGACATAGATGGGTGGGATAGGACAGGCAAGGAAGGTGAGCACAGGAAAACCAAAACTGACAAACATATAGACATGTAGAGAAAAACAAACTTCAACAATAATATTGCTTCAATTGATTGGGTCTCCATATAAAAACTGACAAGGAATAAGGAAGATGGCGACAGATATTGTTATCCTTCTCTTAAATTCTTTAGTATTATAATAAATTTACTTACGAGCTTCACCAACCTTGAGATGGTTACAGAGTATCTTGGTCAGTTGGATGCTTGCCTGAACAAAAGGACAATCTTGTTCATTGGCCCGACCACTGTTCTCCAGGACAACCTACATAATATCGTATAAATACTTACACAGGTTTTGAGGAAAACAAGAATAAATAGTATGAAATTATAGACTTTAACAATAGCATACAATAACAAAATTGATAAAAAGATTATTTCACATGCATAATTGGAACTTTATCTTCGTATCAGAACCCATAATAGAATGGGGTATCAGTTTGCAGAGCTTCTCTTTTTAAGTCAGTATAGAGAACTTTTGGATTAAGGGAGACAATCCAGTTTTGTCTCATTGTCAAAAAAAAAAATGTCTCCCTTGACTTCCTATTACTGTTTCATTACATTATTATATAATTATGTGTGTGTGCATCTTCAGCAAGCTTGAAGCAGCCATTTTATGGTGTATTTGAACACACTGAAACCTAACTGACAGGTACAGAAAACAGCTGTTATACACTCCTGCAACTTCTCCCTACTGTGACAGAAAGGTTTTCGGCTCTAAGCAATATTCAATCTAGTGTTTAAAACAATTAAACTATATAATCAAAGCACTATAGTGCTGATGGGGGCGGAGCATATAAGATGTAAAATGTCGCTATTGTTTTAGACAAACAGGTCAGTTTGCATACATTGAAGTAGAATAATCCCGATTACCTTTGATTCTTATACATGGTACAGAATCTACATGTTCTATGTTTAACGTTGACTCTTTTCTCGAATATGTCAGAAACGTTACTGAATTGTTTGCCTTTGAAAGTGTATTTCTGCTATAGTAAGAATATTAACTCTTAAATTTGGCAAATGTCCAACTTCAAGATATTAGTTCAACTCAATGATATGAATTTGTATCTTCAATTCAACTCGTGATATTTTCAGAGATGCCAAGCTTTCTATCATAAACAGTATATATAAAATATCAAAGTACTCTGAATCTAGCACGATGAATTCCACTTTGAGTATATTTATTTACTATTTTCATTATTGATTTCTCTAGCGCAACAGTGAAACAATTCGTTTAAAAGATGAAAAGTAGAAATGTGTATGTCGACATTAATAATTGATTCTTACATTTATATTTTCTAGGGCCCTATATCACCCCGTAAACAGAACCGCACTAACCAAAATGTTATGGCGCCGATTTTAAGACACATCTGGATGTTTGCGTATTTTCGCTACGGAAACTCAAATGCTTTAACTCTTATATGTTTAAGTAGAAATTATCTACCGTTCCAATTATTGGAAATATGTGAAATATTTACTAAATAATAAAAAAAAAAGCACTGACGTTATTCATAACTCAATCAATCTCGAATTCTTTTTAGGAATACAAGTCTATCTTAAAACATTTGGGATAAACCGCAAGTCACATGATCGACATTAGCATATCTCTATTTTTAGAACGAGTATTGATTGTTTATTGACATAAGCAAGGAGTATAGTTCCTTGGCATAAGGGACAGATCTAGAAACGTTTTGTTACCGTACACATTTTAAATATGATAGAAAAAAGCGAAATCAAACTCCCGAATCAAGTACTTATTATTTGAAGTCCTTGCCGAAATATACGACTCTTTCAATGTGCATGTTGGCGATATAGTTCGTGACCTGGAATTTGATTTACAAGATGGCGTAATCTTTTGGTTACGTGACCATAGTTCAGCGCGTCTGTATTCATGCGCTTTAATTCCTTTGTGCTGATTAATAGCACTGAATATAAACTTTGAATGTATACGATACGTAATTGTTTATAGGTATAAATCGTTGCTGTATGTTATAATACTAATGTTTTCGTTGAAATAGGCGAATCTACTGTTTATAGTGAGTTTGAACGCTTATCAGGTGGAACTATTTGATAAGTGGTTGTTAGGTTTACTTTATCACGAAACATGGTTGTAGATTTGCGGTATTGAAAATAAAATCATGTTAGCTCTGAGAGCGGCTGCTAAAGCACCGCCCCCAAAAATTACATTGTTTTATGTTTTTTTATTTTTACATTATTTCCATATCAAGTTTTTTAAATGTGTCCAAGTGTTCTCCTGGATAGTCTTGTATGCTTCACTGTATAGCCATATATACCTTAATATAGCTTTCTTTGTGGCACTGGGCGAAGTAAAGCATGTTATCCAATGCCAGAAGGCCAGGTGGGGATTCCTCAAAATCCACAAGTGGACTTGACTGATTCTGAAATAAGAATTGCATGTATTGTTAATAACTAGACAGTGAGAATATAAAAAAGACATAAAAAAATTGAAATATATGTGTTTACGACAAAATGTCTTGCATATTAGTAAGTGACAAATTCGCCAAAAGTGCGACCTTGAAGTATAAACCTGAGTTTTGCACATGATACATCATCATGTCATGGTAATAATGTGTGACAAGTTATTCCAAAATCATTCCAATATGTTAAGGACTGGACTCAAAATTTTGGACGGTTGAACATATGGATGGAGGGACGAACACTGCCTTTTTTATATGCCAGCTTTTGGAGACATAAAAACAAATTTTCATGTTTACTCTCTGGTCCTGTTAACAGTAGTTTTGTTGTTTCTTGGTAATTTCATAATTGCAGCAAATGTTAATGAGCATTTATATGAAATAATGGCCAACATCAACATGATTACTTCTGGAAAGAAAAGGAATGTTCATTATTGATTTTCTCTGCCATTTTGCTACGCCACTGTGGCGTTTTTTCAGACTTGACATTATGATTTGTCATATATATCTGACCATCTACTGTATACTGTAATAAACTCTTGCCTTGTATTTATTCTAAATGTATGCAGTGTTACTTTGTTAACCCTTTACTTCATATAGACGCCTTTTGACACCTCTAATATATACGTCTTTGGACACCTACTATAGAAGACTTTTGAATTACTGGGTGAATTATGTTTATATTAACTGACAGAGTGGAAAACAGTGCAGGAAGTGTTCAGATTGCTCGTTACGAGCAATCTGAACTCTTCCTGCACTGTTTTCAAAGGCCTTCTGTGATTGGTGCGGGAAAACGCGTATCTATGGAGTAAAGGGTTAACAAGTGTGGTGATTGGCTGCAATATCTGCTAAAATATCATTCTGTACAGAAATTATCATACAAGTATATGTTTCTACAGATGAGGTGGTGTATAGAAACAATTCATTAGATCATAAAACTGGTTATATATGAGAGCATCATGGAAGATCGACTTGTTCATATGAGTTCATTCGTTAAATAGACTTTATTATTACCATTATTTTATCATTTTTATCATTGTCATTATTATATTATTATTATTTAATTATTATTATTATTATAATTATTATTATTATTATTATTATTATTATTATTATTATTATTATTATTATTATAATTATAAGTAGTAGTAGTTTAAAGTTATTAATTTTACATTGATTGTGAGACAAGTTTTAACAACTTAGAAAAATCCTGCTCAAATAAAATTCTTACTGCATAGAACCTGTACTTGAAATATATATGTATATAAAATGTGAGCAACGTACATGAACAGTTTATATATGTACATGAACAGTTTATATACATACATGAACAGTTTATATATGTACAAGAACAGTTTATATACATACATGAACAGTTTATACGTACATGAACAGTTTATATATGTACAAGAATAGTTTATATACGTACAAGAACAGTTTATATATGTAATGAAGAGTTTATATACGTACAAGAACAGTTTATATATATGTACATGAACAGTTTACGAGGGGGGATCAGAAAGTTTGTAGACTTTTGCCATAACTTATTTATGTCAATTATACAATGCACAATAGTGTTATTGTATTTGAAATAAATGTTTATGGGACATATTTTGAAAATTTTAGCATGATCGTCAACTATTAAGAAAATAAGGCACTATTCAAAGCATAGCAGTTAGATATGTCGGGGCAAAATGATGACGTATTCAACAAAAAACGACGTCAATATTTTAAACAGGTGCTTTTGTATCAAATTTACTGAGTCACTTCTTCTCAAAATACTCTCCTCCATGGTCTATATGTTTTTGCAACTATTTAAACCATTCAGTGAACATGTTAACAAAATCAGAAGATGGTATACTAGACACAAAATTCTGTAAAACATGCTTTGGTTCCAATATCTTCAAATCGACTTCCCATTTGCTCTTTTTTAATGACTAATTCCCAGCCATCTCAAAAACAATAATTTTTTTGACATTCAAACACTAGAGACCTTGAAACATTAGATTCATCGTATATACTTTTGTTTCTCTCTATGAGCAGGTGTATTGCCTAACACGGAGCAGAACTTTACGGAACTGCGGTATTTCGCGTGCTTATTCAATTTCAAGTGCCCAGACGTCATTTTATTTCAAACAAAATGGCATACCATAACATCATAATATTGACGTCATTTTGAGATGCACATAATTGGTGTCATTTTTATAAAGGATGTAAACAAACATACAATACAGCACACATTGATATTTTTTATTTAAAAATAAAACGGATTTTGGCAACACTACGCTTGTTTGAATAGTAGCGGTAGGAAAAAAGCAAAACTGCCCCGACTACGTAAATCAACATTTCGATAGTTACTATAGAATATAAACTAATGATGAAAAATTATGAATTTTTTGCAAAATAACTGCAAATATATAGCGGCACATGCTCGCTGAGAATTATTAAAATACAATGACAAATAAAAAAGTTATGCAAAGTCTATAAACTTTCTGAACCCCCCTTGTATATACGTACAAGAACAGTTTATACATGAACAGTTTATATACGTACATGAACAGTTTATATACGTACAAGAACAGTTTATATACATACATGAACAGTTTATATACATTCATGAACAGTTTATATATGCACAAGAACAGTTTATATATGCACATGAACAGTTTATATAGGTATATGAACAGTTTATATACTTGCAAGAACAGTTTATATACATACAAGAACAGTTTATATACGTACAAGAACAGTTTATATATAAACAAGAACAGTTTATATACATACAAGAACAGTTTATATACGTACATGAACAGTTTATATACGTACAAGAACAGTTTATATACGAACAAGAACAGTTTATATACATACAAGAACAGTTTATATACGTACATGAACAGTTTTTATATGTATAAGAACAGTTGATATACATACAAGAACAATAAATATACATGCATGAACAGTTTATATACAAAAAAGAACAGTTTATATACGTATATGAAAAGTTTATATACGTACAAGAACAGTTTATATACATACAAGAACAGTTTATATACACTCATAAACAGTTTATATATGCACATGAACAGTTTATATACAAACAAGAACAGTTTATATATGTACAAGAACAGTTTATATACATACAAGAACAGTGTATATAAGTACAAGAACAGTGTATATATGTACAAGAACAGTGTATATACATACAAGAACAGTTTATATGCGTACAAGAACAGTTTATATACGTACACAGTTTATATACGTACACGAACAGTTTATATAAGTACAAGAACAGTGTATATATGTACAAGAACAGTTTATATACGTACAAGAACAGTGTATATATGTACAAGAACAGTTTATATATGTACACAGTTTATATACGTACAAGAACAGTGTATATATGTACAAGAACAGTTTATATACGTACAAGAACAGTTTATATACATACATGAACAGTTTATATAAGTACAAGAACAGTGTATATACGTACAAGAACAGTTTATATACGTACACGAACAGTTTATATCAGTATAAGAACAGTTTATATAAGTACAAGAACAGTTTATATATGTACAAGAACAGTTTATATACATACAAGAACAGTTTATATAAGTACAAGAACAGTGTATATATGTACAAGAACAGTTTATATAAGTACAAAAACAATGTATATATGTACAAAAACAGTTAATATACATACATGAAATCCAAGTTTTTTATAATCTTTTGCTACAGCAGACTTCCTTGATGATGTAGCATTTGGATCTGCTAAATCTGTGAAGTCGAATGCTATCCGCCGCAGATCCTCTATGCTCTTGTTAATCTGGGCAGCCTTCAAATACAAATTACTCTTGTTTCAAACTTATTTATTTTACATCAACTGTGAAATAAGTTCTGACAAATCACATTCAAAGTCTTTTTGGATAGAACCAGTAATAAGCATATGATAAAATGATAAAAGAACACCACATATAGCTGTCACAGAGGATTGAACTCACGACCCCTCAATTTTTTTCCAATGCTCTACGACTTTAACACGAGGTCTGCATCACAGTGAAATAGACACGAAAGCATATAAATTTTCTACATAATTTAGACATGTGTCTTTGTTAATATTCAATCCTTAATTAGTAAACAATTAAGTAAATTAATCATTGAAGTACAATTTAATTCCCGATCTGAAGGTATTGTTCTCATATTTTTTGACTTAGCAAACAACAGCGCAAATATGAAAATCAACAGCGCATGACACAATTTGAGGTGTGATAAACACCTGTCAGTCTATCTGTTGAACAATGACAACTCAAGTTATAGGAGATTTATTTCGAGGGAAATAAAATCATCAACGAGTCAATGCATTTTTCGCGAAATCATATTTTTAATGAGTGCATTTAGTTTATATACAAAACATAAGTAAAGTTGCATGGATCTGGCAATCATTTCAAGACAAATCAATGACATGAATATTTAGTTAACTTGTTCAAGACAAAACAATTACCTGAAAATTTAAGTTTCCTTTTTTTAGATGAAACAATCGCAACAAGACAAAAATATTCATTGAACTTTTCACATTTTTACTAAGTGTACAATTTTGTGACAAAATTTCACTTTCATATTCTTCCAGTACCATAATGATTGTATTAATGTTCCGCCAAGAATAAGTGGATGTTTAATGATTAAATCATTTTTATCTGAATTTAACAATGTGTTTGATAATTTTACATAGTTTTTTTTCAACTTCTAGGCTAGAAAACTTACATAGATGAGGCTCCAATTAATAATGCAGCACAGCCAAGGATACTTAACACATTCAAACATTGAGCTATCAGTTTATGGGTTTAGTACATATACAATACCTGCAAAGAATCACTTGGATTGGCCCTTGAATTCATCCTGCTTTCATACATGTTCAACATGAGTCTCTGTAATTTATACAACTGGTGGGCCATCTCTGGACCAATATGTTGAGATGATCCTAGAACACCCTGCAATATCAAGAAACATGAATATAAATGGTGGGCCATCTCTGGACCAATATGTTGAGATGATCCTAGAACACCCTGCAATATGAAGAAACAAGAATATAAATGGTGGGCCATCTCTGGACCAATATGTTGAGATGATCCTAGAACACCCTGCAATATCAAGAAACATGAATATAAATAGTGGGCCATCTCTGGATCAATATGTTGAGATGATCTTAGAACACCCTGCAATATGAAGAAACATGAATATAAATAGTGGGCCATCTCTGGACCAATACGTTGAGATGATCCTAGAACACCCTGCAATATGAAGAAACATGAATATAAATAGTGGGCCATCTCTGGATCAATATGTTGAGTTGATCTTAGAACACCCTGCAATATGAAGAAACATGAATATAAATAGTTGGCCATCTCTGGATCAATATGTTGAGATGATCCTAGAACACCCTGCAATATGAAGAAACATGAATATAAATAGTTGGCCATCTCTGGACCAATACGTTGAGATGATCCTAGAACACCCTGCAATATGAAGAAACATGAATATAAATTGTGGGCCATCTCTGGACCAATACGTTGAGATGATCCTAGAACACCCTGTAATATGAAGAAACATGAATATAAATAGTGGGCCATCTCTGGACCAATACGTTGAGATGATCCTAGAACACCCTGCAATATGAAGAAACATGAATATAAATAGTGGGCCATCTCTAGATCAATACGTTGAGATGATCCTAGAACACTCTGCAATATGAAGAAACACCCTGCAATATCAAGAAACATGAATATAAATGGTGGGCCATCTCTGGACCAATACATTGAGATGATCCTAGAACACCTTGCAATATCAAGAAACATGAATATAAATAGTGGGCCATCTCTGGATCAATATGTTGAGATGATCCTAGAACACCCTGCAATATGAAGAAACATGAATATAAATGGTGGGCCATCTCGGGACCAATACGTTGAGATGATCCTAGAACACCCTGCAATATCAAGAAACATGAATATAAATAGTGGGCCATCTCTGGACCAATACATTGAGAGGATCCTAGAACACCCTGCAATATGAAGAAACATGAATATAAATAGTGGGCCATCTCTGGACCAATACGTTGAGATGATCCTAGAACACCCTGCAATATGAAGAAACATGATATAAACGGTGGACCATCTCTGGACCAATACGTTGAGATGATCGTAGAACACCCTGCAATATGAAGAAACATGAATATAAATGGTGGGCCATCTCTGGACCAATATGTTGAGATGATCCTAGAACACCCTGCAATATGAAGAAACATGAATATAAATGGTGGGCCATCTCGGGACCAATACGTTGAGATGATCCTAGAACACCCTGCAATATCAAGAAACATGAATATAAATAGTGGGCCATCTCTGGACCAATACATTGAGAGGATCCTAGAACACCCTGCAATATGAAGAAACATGAATATAAATAGTGGGCCATCTCTGGACCAATACGTTGAGATGATCCTAGAACACCCTGCAATATGAAGAAACATGAATATAAATAGTGGGCCATCTCTGGACCAATACGTTGAGATGATCCTAGAACACCCTGCAATATAAAGAAACATGAATATAAATAGTGGGCCATCTCTGGATCAATATGTTGAGATGATCCTAGAACACCCTGCAATATGAAGAAACATGAATATAAATAGTGGGCCATCTCTGGACCAATACCTTGAGATGATCGTAGAACACCCTGCAATATGAAGAAACATGATATAAATGGTGGACCATCTCTGGACCAATACGTTGAGATGATCGTAGAACACCCTGCAATATGAAGAAACATGAATATAAATGGTGGGCCATCTCTGGACCAATATGTTGAGATGATCCTAGAACACCCTGCAATATGAAGAAACATGAATATAAATGGTGGGCCATCTCGGGACCAATACGTTGAGATGATCGTAGAACACCCTGCAATATGAAGAAACATGAATATAAATGGTGGGCCATCTCTGGACCAATATGTTGAGATGATCCTAGAACACCCTGCAATATGAAGAAACATGAATATAAATAGTGGGCCATCTCTGGACCAATACCTTGAGATGATCGTAGAACACCCTGCAATATGAAGAAACATGAATATAAATGGTGGGCCATCTCTGGACCAATATGTTGAGATGATCCTAGAACACCCTGCAATATGAAGAAACATGAATATAAATAGTGGGCCATCTCTGGATCAATACGTTGAGATGATCCTAGAACACCCTGCAATATGAAGAAACATGAATATAAATAGTGGGCCATCTCTGGATCAATACGTTGAGATGATCGTAGAACACCCTGCAATATGAAGAAACAAGAATATAAATAGTGGGCCATCTCTGGATCAATATGTTGAGATGATCTTAGAACACCTTGCAATATGAAGAAACATGAATATAAATAGTGGGCCATCTCTGGATCAATATGTTGAGATGATCCTAGTCACCCTGCAATATGAAGAAACATGAATATAAATAGTGGGCCATCTCTGGATCAATATGTTGAGATGATCCTAGAACACCCTGCAATATGAAGAAACATGAATATAAATGGTGGGCCATCTCTGGATCAATATGTTGAGATGATCCTAGAACACCCTGCAATATGAAGAAACATGATTATAAATAGTGGGCCATCTCTGGATCAATATGTTGAGATGATCCTAGAACACCCTGCAATATGAAGAAACATGATTATAAATAGTGGGCCATCTCTGGAACAATATGTTAAAATGATCCTAGAACATCCTGCAATATGAAGAAACATGAATATAAATAGTGGGCAATCTCTGGATCAATATGTTGAGATGATCATAGAACACCCTGCAATATCAAGAAACATGAAAATAAATAGTGGGCCATCTCTGGATCAATATGTTGAGATTATCCTAGAACACTCTGCAATATGAAGAAACATGAATATAAATAGTGGGCCATCTCTGGATCAATATGTTGAGATGATCCTAGAACACCCTGCAATATGAAGAAACATGAATATAAATAGTGGGCAATCTCTGGATCAATATGTTGAGATGATCCTAGAACACCCTGCAATATGAAGAAACATGAATATAAATAGTGGGCCATCTCTGGATCAATATGTTGAGATGATCCTAGAACACCCTGCAATATGAAGAAACATGAATATAAATGGTGGGCCATCTCTGGATCAATATGTTGAGATGATCCTAAAACACCCTGCAATATCAAGAAACATGAATATAAATAGTGGGCCATCTCTGGACCAATATGTTGAGATGATCCTAGAACACCCTGCAATATCAAGAAATATGAATATAAATAGTGGGCCATCTCTGGATCAATATGTTGAGATGATCCTAGATCACCCTGCAATATGAAGAAACATGAATATAAATAGTGGGCAATCTCTGGATCAATATGTTGAGATGATCCTAGAACACCCTGCAATATAAATATATATGAATATAATGGTGGGCCATCTCTGGACCAATATGTTGAGATGATCCTAGAACACCCTGCAATATGAAGAAACATGAATATAAATGGTGGGCCATCTCTGGATCAATATGTTGAGATGATCCTAGAACACCCTGCAATATCAAGAAACATGAATATAAATAGTGGGCCATCTCTGGACCAATATGTTGAGATGATCCTAGAACACCCTGCAATATCAAGAAATATGAATATAAATAGTGGGCCATCGCTGGATCAATATGTTGAGATGATCCTAGAACACCCTGCAATATGAAGAAACAAGAATATAAATAGTGGGCCATCTCTGGATCAATATGTTGAGATGATCCTAGAACACCCTGCAATATGAAGAAACAAGAATATAAATAGTGGGCCATCTCTGGATCAATATGTTGAGATGATCCTAGAACACCCTGCAATATGAAGAAACATGAATATAAATAGTGGGCCATCTCTGGATCAATATGTTGAAAGGATCCTAGAACACCCTGCAATATCAAGAAACATGAATATAAATAGTGGGCCATCTCTGGATCAATATGTTGAAAGGATCCTAGAACACCCTGCAATATCAAGAAACATGAATATAAATGGTGGGCCACCTCTGGACCAATATGTTGAGATGATCCTAGAACACCCTGCAATATCAAGAAATATGAATATAAATAGTGGGCCATCTCTGGATCAATATGTTGAGATGATCTTAGAACACCCTGCAATATGAAGAAACAAGAATATAAATAGTGGGCCATCTCTGGATCAATATGTTGAGATGATCCTAGAACACCCTGCAATATGAAGAAACATGAATATAAATAGTGGGCCATCTCTGGATCAATATGTTGAAAGGATCCTAGAACACCCTGCAATATGAAGAAACATGAATATAAATATTGGGCCATCTCTGGATCAATATGTTGAAAGGATCCTAGAACACCCTGCAATATCAAGAAACATGAATATAAATGGTGGGCCACCTCTGGACCAATATGTTGAGATGATCCTAGAACACCCTGCAATATCAAGAAATATGAATATAAATAGTGGGCCATCTCTGGATCAATATGTTGAGATGATCTTAGAACACCCTGCAATATGAAGAAACAAGAATATAAATAGTGGGCCATCTCTGGATCAATATGTTGAGATGATCCTAGAACACCCTGCAATATGAAGAAACATGAATATAAATAGTGGGCCATCTCTGGATCAATATGTTGAGATGATCCTAGAACACCCTGCAATATCAAGAAACATGAATATAAATAGTGGGCCATCTCTGGATCAATATGTTGAAAGGATCCTAGAACACCCTGCAATATCAAGAAATATGAATATAATGGTGGGCCATCTCTGGACCAATATGTTGAGATGATCCTAGAACACCCTGCAATATCAAGAAACATGAATATAATGGTGGGCCACCTCTGTACAATATGTTGAGATGATCTTAGAACACCCTGCAATATGAAGAAACATGAATATAAATGGTGGGCCATCTCTGGACCAATATGTTGAGATGATCCTAGAACACCCTGCAATATGAAGAAACATGAATATAATGGTGGGCCACCTCTGGACCAATATGTTGAGATGATCCTAGAACACCCTGCAATATGAAGAAACATGAATATAAATGGTGGGCCACCTCTGGACCAATATGTTGAGATGATCCTAGAACACCCTGCAATATCAAGAAATATGAATATAATGGTGGGCCATCTCTGGACCAATATGTTGAGATGATCCTAGAACACCCTGCAATATCAAGAAATATGAATATAATGGTGGGCCACCTCTGGACCAATATGTTGAGATGATCCTAGAACACCCTGCAATATGAAGAAACATGAATATAAATGGTGGGCCACCTCTGGACCAATATGTTGAGATGATCCTAGAACACCCTGCAATATCAAGAAATATGAATATAATGGTGGGCCATCTCTGGACCAATATGTTGAGATGATCCTAGAACACCCTGCAATATCAAGAAATATGAATATAATGGTGGGCCACCTCTGGACCAATATGTTGAGATGATCCTAGAACACCCTGCAATATCAAGAAACATGAATATAATGGTGGGCCACCTCTGTACAATATGTTGAGATGATCCTTGAACACCCTGCAATATGAAGAAACATGAATATAAATGGTGGGCCATCTCTGGACCAATATGTTGAGATGATCCTAGAACACCCTGCAATATGAAGAAACATGAATATAATGGTGGGCCACCTCTGGACCAATATGTTGAGATGATCCTAGAACACCCTGCAATATGAAGAAACATGAATATAAATGGTGGGCCACCTCTGGACCAATATGTTGAGATGATCCTAGAACACCCTGCAATATCAAGAAATATGAATATAATGGTGGGCCATCTCTGGACCAATATGTTGAGATGATCCTAGAACACCCTGTTATATCAAGAAATATGAATATAATGGTGGGCCATCTCTGGACCAATATGTTGAGATGATCCTAGAACACCCTGCAATATGAAGAAATATGAATATAATAGTGGGCCATCTCTGGATCAATATGTTGAGATGATCCTAGAACACCCTGCAATATGAAGAAACATGAATATAATGGTGGGCCACCTCTGGACCAATATGTTGAGATGATCCTAGAACACCCTGCAATATCAAGAAATATGAATATAATGGTGGGCCATCTCTGGACCAATATGTTGAGATGATCCTAGAACACCCTGCAATATCAAGAAATATGAATATAATGGTGGGCCATCTCTGGACCAATATGTTGAGATGATCCTAGAACACCCTGCAATATCAAGAAATATGAATATAATAGTGGGCCATCTCTGGATCAATATGTTGAGATGATCCTAGAAGACCCTGCAATATGAAGAAACATGAATATAATGGTGGGCCACCTCTGGACCAATATGTTGAGATGATCCTAGAACACCCTGCAATATCAAGAAATATGAATATAATGGTGGGCCATCTCTGGACCAATATGTTGAGATGATCCTAGAACACCCTGCAATATCAAGAAATATGAATATAATGGTGGGCCATCTCTGGACCAATATGTTGAGATGATCCTAGAACACCCTGCAATATCAAGAAATATGAATATAATGGTGGGCCATCTCTGGACCAATATGTTGAGATGATCCTAGAACACCCTGCAATATCAAGAAACATGAATATAAATAGTGGGCCATCTCTGGTTCAATATGTTGAGATGATCCTAGAACACCCTGCAATATCAAGAAATATGAATATAATGGTGGGCCATCTCTGGACCAATATGTTGAGATAATCCTAGAACACACTGCAATTTCAAGAAATATGAATATAAATGGTGGTCTATTACTTGACCAAATGTAAACATTTTCCAATAGCAAATAATATTAATTCATTACACTGGCCTTGTCACTGATGAAAATTTGGATGTCACATGACCCAAACTCTACCAATTCAAACTAAATTACAATGTCAAATTTCATTATTAACATTTTTACAGTGGTGTAAGGTGCCTTCTCAAGATTGTTAAGCTGTCACTGATGAAGTTGTATGTTCACTCAGTCTAAAAACTTTGTGCAAGAAAGTTTGCAAGTTACTTGCAGATGGACAGTAGCTCTACTCAGATTCATTCTGAGGTCTTCCTCCATCAATAAAACTGGATATGCCATATATAACCTGAAATGTATTGAAAATGGAGTTAATCCCCATTAGAAACAAGGGGGCCAAGATTACCTCTTCTTATAATAATTGCTATATACAGACATTTATGCTGTAAAACAAGGGAAGTAATTTGACATAAAACTAACCCCACCCCATGGCTGCCATGTTTTTTGACGAATCAAAATGGCTTGAACAAACTTGGTAGAAAGTCATCCAAGGAACATTTCTGTGAAATTATTTTAAAATCGAGCCAGTAGTGTCTGACCAGAAAATTTTTAAGTTTTTACTATAGCTTATATAGTAAACTAACCCCACCCCCTGGCCGCCATGTTTTTTGACGAATCAAGATGGTTTGAACAAAGTTGGTAGAGGGTCTACCAAGGAACATTTCTGTGAAATTATTTTAAAATCGAGCAAGTAGTTTCTGACAAGAAGATTTTTTAAGTTTTTATGATAGATTATATAGTAAACTAACCCCACCCCATTGCCGCCATGTTTTTTGACGAATCAAGATGGCTTAAACAACTTGATAGAGGGTCACCCAAGGAACATTTCTGTGAAATTATTTTAAAATCCAGCCAATAGTTTCTGACAAGAAGATTTTTTAACTAATTTTTTAGTTTTTACTAATCAAACTTGCCCTGCCCCCTGGTGGCCATGTTTTTTGATGAATCAAGATGACTTGAACATACTTTGTAGAGGGTCACCCAAGGAACATTTCTGTGAAGTTATATCAAAATTGGCCTGGTGGTTTCAGAGGAGAAGTTAGAAGCTAAATGTTAACAACGGACAACAGACGATGGACACCAGGTGATCACAAAAGCTCACCTGTGAGCCTTTGGCTCAGGTGAGCTAAAAATATATATTATTGGTGTAATTACACTTCCGGCTCTACTTACATTAGTAATACAGGTCCTGAAAGGCCTCGACTGGAAACATTCTGCTAACGTCTGAAAAGTACAATCTTCAAGTTAAGTAATACTTAGCTAAATCCATAAAATAGTGGGATTACACTTTAAAAGTCCATAAAAAAGTGGGACACACTTTCAAAGTTCATAAAAAGGGAGGACCACCCTTTCAAAGTCCATAAAAAAAGGTGGGACTGCACTTTCAAAGTCCATAAAAAGGTGGGAGTGCACTTTCAAAGTTCATAAAAAGGTTGGACCACACTTTCAAAGTCTAGAAAAGGTGGGATAAAAGGTGAGATTGCACTTTTAAAGTCCATAAAAAGGTATGGCACATACTCTAAATGTAAAGATTCTGGTAAGATTCTGAAGGGACTTTGCTTTTATCCTCAAAAGAATTAAGGCTTTGATCAAGCCATATAATCTGACCTGATCTTTACCAAAAAGATATCAGGCAAAACATTAGTTGTTGTTTTAACTGGTTTATTTTAACATTTACAATTGAACAAACCTTGCATGATGGCTTCCTTGGTAGAAATTGTACTATTAATATGCAGATAAAGGACCTTGCTGAAGGACATCACCCAAGGCCCTAGCAAGGGACTGAACCAATGACCATCTGATACCTGATTCAATGCTCTACCACCAGACCACAAACTCCATGTTTAAAGTATGTGTGGAAAATAAAAGGCTTGAAAGACCTGAAGGAAGGCTTGCTACTTCATCAAATATTTTAATATTAAGATTTGGAAAACAAGTTCAAAATTGTTTGACAGACAATGGGCAATACATCATGACATAAGCTCTGTCTTTAAATAAAATGTATGCTTCTAGTTACACATTTGTGAAGTTTTACAAGCTTTATTGCTTATCTAAAAAGTGGTTTGTCCTCTATGTATCTGTGTCTGATAATACCTTTCAATTTCTAAAAAGTTACCATGTAATAATCAACTACATTCCGATAAACAGGATTTAAGACATTGAAGCTTTCATTGTCACTAGCTTCTCCAATAATGTCCACAAAATCATTTATCACAAACCAATTTTAACCCCAAAAACCAGCAAAACATGTTCAAAAATTGCAAACCGAATCAAAACAAAGTTCAATATTATGACCTAAAAATAGCAACAGGCTTTACCCACAATCTGGGTCTAATAATTTTGCCTTCAGTGACATTAATTTACTGGGATTCCATTGGCAGGGTTATCTGCCCGTAACATGGGATGAGCTGATTTGTTACAACTGAAATTTTATTCTGAGATTATCAGAAGTAATGGTATTAAACAGACAGGATTGTAAAAGCATTGTTTTTATCAATGAAAAATAACCTTGTGTTTTCTACTACTATGTGTGAGCTTAATGTGCAGAGAATTAGCAGCTCTACTGTAGTCTTCCACATTTCCATTTCTTGTAAGCTTCAGTATCACATCTTTTTAGATTTTTATTCTCTATTTGGTAGAAGAACAAATCTTAATAAAATAAAACTTTGAAACTATTTTATTGGTTGAGACATTTAACCAGAATGAGATATTTCTATCTCATCCTAGAACAGAGATAACATTTCACCAAAATGAGATATTTCTATCTCATCCTAGGTTTGAGATAACATTTTATCAATATGAGATATTTCTGCCTCACTCTAGGTTTGAGATAACATTTTATCACTATGAGATATTTCTGCCTCACTCTAGGTTTGAGATAACATTTTATCACTATGAGATATTTCTGCCTCACTCTAGGGTTGAGATAACATTTTATCACTATGAGATATTTCTGCCTCACTCTAGGTTTGAGATAACAATTTATCAGTATGAGATTTTTCTGCCTCACTCTAGGGTTGAGATAACATATTATCAGTATGAGATATTTCTGCCTCACTCTAGGTTTGAGATAACAATTTATCAGTATGAGATTTTTCTGCCTCACTCTAGGGTTGAGATAACATATTATCAGTATGAGATATTTCTGCCTCACTCTAGGTTTGAGATAACAATTTATCAGTATGAGATTTTTCTGCCTCACTCTAGGGTTGAGATAACATTTTATCACTATGAGATATTTCTGCCACAAATAAATGAAATAAGATTCATATACATATATGCATAAAAAGTAAGGAAAACTACCATAGTTATACTTAATTTCTAATACCTGTTTTTTGTCTGGTGGTGATTTCATAAATATGGCATTGATGAGAGCCAGTGCACTTTGTTGAACATCAGCATTTTTACTGCAAAAATGGACATCAACAAAATACAAACAAGTAGACAAGAGTATAATGAAGAAGAATGAAGGTAAATATGTGATTTTTAGCCATGATATATCATTTGAACAAAGTTGATTACAGACATTTGTTTGGTTCCAGTTAATATTGATAACTGCATATTTTTGCTGTTTTGTTCAGGGTAAATGGATACCGGTTACTGCTGATTTCTGCTAAGGACTAGGTAAATACTATGAAATCATTAATTTTCATTGTGATTAATTTTTGTTGCTTTTGATTCAAGGACATATTCCTGGGGACTACATTTCTGTGAGGACTGAGTAAATATTGGATAACTGCTGATTTCTGATGCGGAATGGATAAATAAAGGATAAATGCTGATTTCTGATGAGGACCAAGTAAATAAAGGATAAATACTGATTTCTGATGAGGACCAGGTAAATAAAGGATAAATGCTGATTTCTGATGAGGACCAAGTAAATAAAGGATAAATACTGATTTCTGATGAGGACCAGGTAAACAAAGGATAAATGCTGATTTCTGATGAGGACCGGTGAATATAAGATAACTGCTGATTTCTGCTGAAAACCGAGTAAATATAGGATAAACGCTGATTTCTGCTGAGAACTGGATAAATGTAGGATAAATGCTGATTTCTGCTTAGGACCGGGTACATATAAGATAAATGCTGATTTCTACTGTGGACCGGGTAAATAGAGGATAAATGTTGATTTTTGCTGAGGACCAGGTACATATAAGAGAAATGCTAATTTCTACTTTAGACCGGGTAAAAAAAGGATAAATGCCGATTTCTGATGAGGACTGGGTAAATAAAGGATAACTACTGATTTCTACTGAGGACCACATAAATATAGGATAAATACTGATTTCTGCTGAGGACCAGATAAATGTAGGATAAATACTGATTTCTGCTGAGGACCAGGTAAATATAGGATAAATGCTTATTTCTGCTTAGGACCGGGTACATATAGGATAAATGCTTATTTCTACTGAGGACCAGTTAAACATAAGATAACTGCTGATTTCTGTTGAGAACTGGGTACATATAGGATGAATACTGATTTCTGCTGAGGACCGGGTAAATATAAGATAACTACTGATTTCTGCGGAGTACAGGGTAAATATAGGATAAATGCTGATTTCTGCTGAGGACCATGTAAATATGGTTAACTGCTGATTTCTGCTGAGAACTGGGTAAATATAGGATAAATGCTGAGGTCCGGATGAATATAAAATAAATGCTGAGGTTGGGATGAATATAGGATAAATGCTGAAGACCACATAATATAGGATATATGCTGAGGACAGGGTAAATGTAGGATAAACAAATGATTTCTGCTGAGGAGTCTATTTTATAATTTTTAGGCATGTTAATTATTGTTTTACCCCTTTGTGGTTGCCAGCAAACTTCACACTCCGACATATCTTATCTAGCGTGTCATTGTTCAGTGCCACTGAATCATAAAGGGACAGTCACTCCCAAACCTGAGTGTATGTTACATGTATAGTGGAAGTGAAGCAGTCAGTGGATGATGAGTTACTCATAAAGATGACTCACTCAACTCACATACATGTACTTCAAACATTTCATTTCAATGCACTTCCTTTATCACAGTGTTTGTTTTAATCTAGTTTAAAAAGTGACAATACAACTCTACAAATCTTAATTTTTAATCTTGAGATGACGCTTTAAACCACTTGGTTACTGAGGAACCTCTAGTTTAAAACGGGACAATATAACAAAACTTAGTAAAGAATCATGATCGTGTCACCTTTTAGGTATTTGTTTGTTTATAAAACAATATTAATATTTTAACCCTTTACTTCATACATACGCCTTTAGACACCTCTAATATAGACACCTTTGGACACCTAATATAGAAGGCTTTTGAATTATTGGGTGAATTATGTTTATATTAACTGATAGAGTGGAAAACAGTGCAGGAAGTGTTCAGATTGCTCGTTACGAGCAATCTGAACTCTTCCTGTACTGTTTTCAAAGGTCTTCTGTGATTGGTGCGGGAAAATGCGTATCTATGGAGTAAAGGGTTATAAAACAATATAAATATTTTAACCCTTTACTTCATACATACGCCTTTGGACACCTCTAATATAGATGCTTTTTGGACTTTTAATACAGCAGGCTTTTGAATTTTTGGATGAATTATGTTTATATTAACTGACAGAGCGGAAAACAGCGCAGGAAGTGTTCAGACTGCTCGTTCCTACACTGTTTTCAAAGGCATTATGTGATTGGTGTGGGGAAAATGCGTATCTATGGAGTAAAGGATTAACTGCAGATACAATGAAGATATGTTTACTGGTGTGTACTCAGTGTTTACCTCTGTACATATGGTATGATCTTATCCGGGGTGATGTACTGTGATAGAGCTGCCATCTTCACTTTTTCACTGCTGTAAACAAAAATGTAAGATTCGTACAATCATATATACAACTTATTTTTAATTTTAATCATTGTTTATTACAGGAAACCATTGAGAGGCGAGATACCTGATCAATAAAGGAGTGTTTTAAAGTTTTAAATTTTAAAGATGGTTTAAAGCATAAAACTAAATGAGTGGTGAAGCTAAGAGGCTTGTGAATCTGACAAAATGACTAAATTTCAGTTGAAGGTCATGGGTTTGATCCCTGACCAGGTCATCCCAAAGATTAGAAAAATAATACTAAAAGCTTCTTAGATAAGCAATCAGCATTTTAGAGGATAGTCCAGATATGGTCAGCCCATTGTCAGAATAATGTGACTGGGTGGAGTATTGTACCATGTGTCTGAGGCAGAATACTCAAGTGTGGCAGTACTGAATGTAACAACGAAAAAGTATGCGAATAAAAATATTAATAAACAAGAAATGTCACTGGTTAGTGTCGCATGCCCTCCAAATGGTCGTTGAAAAATAACAATATAATTATGTTATAATAGGTAGCGATGTATCCATGAATATAAAGAGTAATGGACTGATGTTTCAAACTAGACATGCAATTTCATGGGTTTTTTTACATTCAAGCGTGACCTTGACCTTTGTGTAACATTGAACTTGACATCTGATTTAATGGTCTGGGTATTTCAACAGTTAAATGCTGCTGAAACATCATCATGACATGCTGATCACTTGTGTCATGCTATTTTAAAATCTCTAAATGTAAGACAAAGTTACAGATCAAGTGTTGATAAATTGAGCCAAGTGTTTTTGAAATCCATCCATGTATGATAAAGTTAAAGGACCGACTTGAAATCTCAAACAGATTCAAAGTGTTGTCATACATACTAAAAGTGTGACCTTGACCTTTGAGGTATGCGTCTAGGTCTTACTAATGACACGTCATTATGTCATCTTGATAAATTGAGCCAAGTTAAAAGCAAAGTCACAGACCAGACACACAATATCAAACAAATTGAAAGTGTGACCTTGATCTTTGAGGAAAGGTTCTGGGTATTACATGCGACACTTAATTATGTCATGTTGATCAACTGAGCCAAGTGTTTTTTAAATTAATCCACAGGTGATAGACCGGACAAGAAATGTCAAAATGACTGAAAGTGTTTTCAAAAAAAGTTAAATTGTGCCCTTGACCTTTTAAGTGAGAGTTTGGGTATTAAGTGCAACACGTCGTCATGTTATGTTGATCACTTATAACAAGTATTTATAAAAATCCATCTATGCATGACAAAGTTGCAGGCCGGACACGAAATCTCACACAGATTCAAATTGTGACCTTGACCTTTGAGGTACACATGGGAAATAGTAAATGTGGCTGCTTAAGACAAGTGGCTGCTTAATAGAGGTGACCGCTTACACAGGTTTGACTGTATATCCTAAATTATCTAGTTGATTAAAACAGATGGTTTTCAAAAAAAAATAGATGGTTGCTTAAACAAGGTCATACCTTAAAGCAGATGGCTGACAGTTGCTTAGAACAAGTGCTGCTTAAAGTAGGTGCTGGTTTATACAGCTTTACTAGTACTAACTTGATCAACATCCAATAGTGGTGTTACCTGTGTAGTATGATGTTTTCAAGAATCTCCAGTGAGGGCTGTATACACCCTTCGCTAACAGCTCGTGCACCGGACACACATTCGGCAACTTGTTTTGTAAATTCAGGCTCCAAAATATCCCAGGATACCACATTATGCTCCATCAAGCAGACAAATGAGCGCAATAAATATGTCAGAGGATCACCAGAGCTAAATAAACAAATGTGTAATTATTGATAAAAGAATATCAGGAATTACCAAGAATGAATGCAGATAAATATTCTTATTAAAGATATAGATGATGATGATAATGATGCTGCTGCTGCTGTTGATAATGATGATGATAATGATGCTGCTGCTGATAATGATGATGATAATGATGATGATGATGATGATGATGATGATGACATTGACATTAATTATTTATTTCATAATGATGATAAATAATGGTCATAATATTTTAAAGATTCGGTTAAAGAAACTGCTTTTTTTACTAATTATGACAAACGTTACTCATGATGATAAAACGGATGATACATTTTTACTAAATTACTGCTGTTGATGATGATGCTAATGATGAGCTTCCATTAGATAAATACATATGTATAATACTTACAACTGTTTATTGCCTGCTATCACGTAGTCTATTATCAGCTTTAGTCCTGTTTTATGGATAAACTCCAGGGCAAAGGTGTTATCGTTTGCTTTGACCGCCAAACTCTTGAGAGAGTCGATCCTTTCTTCTCGTGATCCATTTTTCAATTTGGTGATAATTATTTGGGCTGCTTGCCCCTGAGAAATGTAAGAAATAAAAAATCATAGAAATTACAACATATAGGTATAACTATGGAAATATTGTTTCTTAAAGGGAATTTATCATGACTTTTTAGTAATCTGATTCACATGTATACAGCAGCCATGGCAATAACTTACAATTCAGTAACACCAAGGTGAATACACACAATATTGACAGAAAGACTATTTTTGACCATTTTTGACTGGTGACCCCTGCCTATTTTGATAAAGGATTACTAATGAACTAGTGAATAGATTTTCTTATTTCGCCTACTTGTTAAGATTGAATTTATATATATATTTATAGATATATTAAACATATCCATATGAAATACAGTTTTCATTTTATCAACAACATCCTAAGACCAGAAGACATCTCCATTGAAGTAAACCTTACATTTATCTGCATCAATAATGTAGGCAAGTTAAACTTGCATATATACATCAGCTAAATATGACAAATGATAATGAGATGCAATGACATATATCAATTATCAAGGAGACTGGGAATTGGCAGGGATTCAAACTCATGACCCCTGGATTGATAGTCAGGCACGCTAACGGCTGAGCTAATCAGGCCCGACTTTTAAACAAACACTTATAAAATAAGCACTTACAGGTGATTCTGTTAGCTGTAATACATTGCCGTTCTGTATATCTTCTCTATTCTGAAATTAAAATTTAACACAGTATTAATGTCATATTGCTCCATAACAATACATGATGGGACTAATATTTTAATAAAAAATATTAAAAAAAATCTGAAGCAACTTTTGATACATAAATGCCAAATGTGTAACACATGACATTTGAGGGGCATTACTGATGTGCTGTTTTAGGGCTCACTAACACATACTGGCATGCATGTTTTATGGAACCAAATGCCACAAAGAGAAAAAGGATCAATGGACAAGAACCTGTGGATCCAAAGGCCTGGGCTGAACTCACAACTTAGATGGAACAAATGGGACAAACATGCACACAAGGCCCAAACCTGAAATGAAGAAGACGTAAGCGTAGCATCTAAAGCCTGTTGCATTATTTTTTTGCCATTAAAGCTAAATGAGATAAATTCTGCTCTCTTATGCACAGGAATGTAAACAATGAGAATATAACATAGGTTTGAGGTTCAGATAGTTGTTTTTGTATGGTGTTTAGTGTCACTTTCAACAATTTTTCAGTCATATACCTTACCCGGTATGCAAGAATACATTGTGCACTCTCTGAGCATGCACTGAGCAAGAAATATACTGAGGACTTCCATGCATAGATATGCTCATTGAGAAGAATACAGCAGCTGGTTCCAGGCTTACGGTTTCTCCATTATAAAAATCTACTTTATGTATCTCAGCTTTATGGGATCGCACAGCAAAAAAAACACAAGATGCATTTAAATTCTCAGCCGAAAACAATTGGTTATTCCGATATGGTCAAAATCTTTAAAGGGAAACTCAAGATATTGATCAGAAATAATTTTGTCTATTATCAGTAAAGTGACCATGATCTAATATATTTGACCCCAAAAACAAACTCCAGCTTTCTTTTTAGGACCATCCACTAAATTTCATTAAAATAATTATTACTGAACACAATGCTATTGACGTCAACTATGATAACGACCACCACGTGTCACAACAGAGATGGCAATTTCTTAATCAGCAAAGCTTCCCAAGTAACTCAGCATTAGTGTTCTTGTCTTACAATAGAAAGGTTATAATTATCAATACAAAATATTTATTACCTTTCCATGCTTTAGAGTTTTGTTTCTATCGTGTATTTCATACCACTTTGCGTGAGACATTGTGTGATAACAGTGTTTCTGCAACTCAGTTATGACTTTACATGATAACATATAGAGACAACTCAATTTCAACTCCTTAATAATTGTTCATCTTATAAATTTTGTATTTCAAAGTCTAGTTAGTTGCACATTCTGTAAGAACTAACTAAATAAATTTATTGTGTGTGATCTGTCAATAATTTAAATCATCTTTTAGTTATGTTGTTGTTGTATGGTGATTAGCGTCACTTTTGACAATTTTTCATTTACATGTATATTGTGACAGTGTCTACTTGAGACAGTATTCTAAGCGCTGCCATACTGGAATATTGTGCTGCAGACACATAGCTTGATATCCCATCCAGTCACATTATGCTGACGCCGGGCTGACCAGACCTAGAACTATCCACTTAATGATGAGCACCAAGTCAGGAAGCTTCTAGTATCATTTTTCAAGTCTTGGTATGACCCCACCAGGTATCGCACCAACAACCTTCCACATGCAAGGCGATGGCTCTACCACTAGACTACTGCTGTGGTGTATCTTTTCATCAAAATAAGGCTTACAATTATCTTATTATGTCAACATATTCCATCAGCCTACCCACATAAAGCTTCTGTCAATAAATACTTGGTCACTGTCAACAAATTTTGACAGAAACCTCAGACAGCAGCTGTCAATATATTCAGAAATATCTCTGAAAATAATTATACATTAATACTGTTGATATTTCCTTTGACATTCACCCTAAATAAATTCGTCAGTCAAGTTTGATAAAATCTGTATAAACTGGGTGAAAATGTAGTAAACATGTTTACAATTCTACTGAACTGTCACCGGTTGTGGTATGAAATTACAGTAACTTGATGTTATTAATTGAAAACTGTTTATCTAAAGTTGGTGAAATGAAATGTTAATTTGAATCCACACACATAATGTTTCCTTTCTTGGTGCAATTTGAAAGCATGTCCCCAATCAAAAGAAAAATACCCTTCTCTCTTTCAACAACTTGTGTCAAATAACAAGGAAGTATTTAGCATACCAACTTATCAAGGAAGAAGCCAACCATTTTTTCTCCAAGATTTACATCACATGTATTTAGTAACTGGATGAGTGTTTACAATTCAATATAGAAAACCAATATATCTATTAACCCTTGACTCCAAAGATACGTGTTTTCCTGCACCAATCACAGAAGGCCTTTGAAAACAGTGCAGGAAGAGTTCAGATTGCTCCTGCACTGTTTTCCACTCTGTCAGTTAATATAAACATAATTCACCCCATAATTCAAAAGCCTTCTTTATAAGGTGTCCAAAGGTGTCTATATTAGGAGCGTCAAAAGGCGTCTATATGAAGTAATGGGTTAAAAATAAAAATGATGCTTCTTTTCTTTTTGGTTATTCAAACAACAAAATTTCATCAGGATATCAAAGAATTAAGTTATTTGAGCATTACTCTTTTTCTTTTCTTTTTTCTTTTTTTAGTAATAGTCAGTGACCCAACAAGCAATCATTCACATCCTTTTGATATACATTTACATAATCCCATTACGCTGTCTTAAGGGGAACACAATTATTGATTGAAAACTGTTTATCGGAAGTCAATGACCTTGACCTCTAAAGGAGTGACCAAGAAAGCATTTCCAAAACAACTGCATCTTTAACTCAACAGACCCTATAAAGAAACTGTCATTTAACTACAGCAAATCCTTGTTATAGAGCAGACACCACTTTTCTATTTCAGATAACAGTTACAATGACCATACCCAGGCTTCGTTTAATATAACCAACTATTGAGTGGAAAGTGTATTGCTATTTTCAGTAACAGTGACTTTGACCCTGTGCTGAATAACCTCATAATTTTGCCAGGTGTTCCTTCTGATGTAAGATCAGAAATTTCATAAGGTTTTTTAAGGGGGTTTTGCTGTTGCATGGTGACAAGACCTAAAACTATCCTCCCATTGTTGGAAGCCTAACAAGAAAGATTCTAGTACCATCAAGTTTTTATGGCAAGACCCTGGCAGGGGTCAAACTCACAACCTTCACTGCGGTTTATCTAATAGGGAACTTCGTTTTAACGGAAAGTGAATTTCTACTGTAATAGTGTAACCTTGACATTCATCCAAGCGATACAAAACCATCCTAGCAACAGGATTATTCGTTGAGAAGATGTTTTAGCTTGGTCCAGAATAGGTCATTCCCACTGTACCCATTCATAAAGCGTGAAGCAGTCTCAGAGTGTGTGCCCTATTTTGCACCACTTACTGTTAAGCACATACTTATCGACTGTGTGGATTTCACTCCAATGCGAGCAAAGTACTATAGGGTAGAAAGTATGAAAGAGCTTTTTGATAAAGTTCATATTACTAATATATTTGCTTTTTTAAAAAAGGTTAAACTCTTTAAACATTTTTAGTTTAAAACCCATTAACAGGTTAAACTATTTAGTATATCATTGATTAATTTCCCTGTATTTAATTGATTTTTTTCATTAATTTATTTGTAAATAATTTTCATTTATTTATTTGTAAATAGTTCTAATAAATTTTAACCATATTTATTTAATATAATTATTTTTGTCTTCACATTCATTAATCTTTGCGCGCACAAATGACCTATTTACATGCTGTAAAACACCATTCATTCATTCATTCATTCATTCATTCATTCATTCATTCATTCATTCATTCATTCATTCATTCATTCATTCATTCATTCATTCATTCATTCATTAATTCCAACTGATGTAATGTACAGTACTTGTCCATAAAATGTCACCATTTTCTGTAATGTATGGTACTTGTCCATAAAATGTCACCATTTTATGTAATGTACAGTATTTGTCCATAAAATGTCACCATTTTATGTAATGTATGGTACGGTACTTGTCCATAAAATGTCACCTTTTTATGTAATGTATGGTACATGTCCATAAAATGTCACCATTTTCTCTAATGTATGGTACTTGTCCATAAAATGTCACCATTTTCTCTAATGTATGGTATTTGTCCATAAAATGTCACCATTTTATGTAATGTACAGTACTTGTCCATAAAATGTCACCATTTTCTGTAATGTACGGTACTTGTCCATTAAATGTCACCATTTTATGTAATGTATGGTACTTGTCCATAAAATGTCACCATTTTATGTAATGTACGGTACTTGTCCATATAATGTCACCATTTTCTCTAATGTACGGTACTTGTCCATAAAATGTCACCATTTTATGTAATGTACGGTACTTGTCCATAAAATGTCACCATTTTATGTAATGTACGGTACTTGTCCATAAAAAGAGTAATCTTTAAATGATATGCCTATACACCTGACCTACCCGGACAATCAGTAACTTAACAACATGACTTTGTAAATATAGTTAAAAATAAAAAACTAGATCACCCTGTGTATGCTTACTTAGATAAAGTGAAACGACCCAGGGTGCAACTGTAATATCATATTGTTAAATCAACCTTGATCGAGACAATAATGATGACATACTTCATGTTTGACGGAGATAAACTGCAGTTTAAGTTAAACATATGATAGCATATATGACTAAATTCAACACAGGACTCATATTTGACTGAGCCAAAACTATAACGACATGATTGTGTGACTGAGTGAAACACATAATTTTGTTGACAAATACGATAGACTAGACTGAGACTTAGTACATAACTGAGTAAAGAATACCATACACAGGAATATCAATATCACATGCATTTATATGTCATTTTCACAACAACAAAATTATATAACAATAACACAAAGCACTGCGTTAATCCTCTCTATTTTAACACTTTATAAACACTGTGTATTTGTGTGTGTGTGTGTGTGTGCATATGCATGTACAACTGTAACTCGACACTGAATTAATTACATAGTCTTGGCAAAAATGCAATTATTTTTATGACTCACGGTCAATAAATCCACTTTCTATGCCACCGATAAGTTTGATCAAACAAGAGTGCAAAGACAGCCTCTTTGCTCATCAAAATACAGTTAATTTCATATATCTATATTCTGTGGGCCAAATAAAAATTTGAACCGTTTTTAGGGTGAGTCTCATAATATAGTAACAATTTCTGGACCAGTTTAATGTTACACAGGCCTAGCAGCCATTTTGAAAATTAGACATAGATGACTGTAAACTATACAAAATTGATGAATGGTAAACTTTGCAGTCATGTGTAAACATAACAAGAGGGCCAAGATGGCCCTATATCGCTCACCTGACTGACCTTGAGTCACCCAACATAAGTAGATTATATGATACATGTACACTCGAAATTCCAGCAAGACAAGATGGGCAAGTAGTTAGAACTTTGATTTGTTTTGAAGATGTAACAGATGCGTAGAAGAGTTCAAACTTGGTAGAGGTTCACCCATGGTAAATGTCAGTGAAATTACATCAAAATCAGGTCAGTAGATTCTGACAAGAAGGCTTTTGAAGTTTTTACTATAGATGCTAAGCCTTCCAACTCAGATAAAAATCCAGTTCCAGTACAAAACTAACCTGTTATGTTTGAGAACGGTTTCAAACTAAAGCATCAGACTAAACTATTGTGCATGAAACAATCTGCAGTTCCAGCACAAAAATATTCCTAAGAGTTTCAAACACAAGCCTTCCCAAAGTGTATCACTTGAAAGAATCTTTATTGCAGTGAACTCTCCCCAAAAAAACAATTAAGCTCCTCCTCCAAGGTTTCAAGTACACTTTGACACTGAAAATCTCAAACAGATTTCTTGCTGTTATGAAACTAGCTAAAAATATTATATTGCTTTATTATGAAGCAGTAAACCATCCCTGTCTGAACCATAAAAGCACTGACTTTTATATTCAGAAAAACACCTATTTTAAAATGGTTCATGATATAAGAATAATATTTCAATCTTCAATCATTGATTATAATTGTATCATTCATCTTTTTATTATGAATTATCTTTTAAAACTTATATCTGGTATAATATTGTATAATAATGGCAAAAAAAAAAGTTTATTTAAAGAGTTTATTACCTCTTCTTATAATAATTGCTATATACAGACATTTATGCTATAAAACAAGGGAAGTAATGTGACATTAAACTAACCCCACCCCCTGGCTGCTATGTTTTTTGACGAATCAAGATGGCTTGAACAAAATTGGAAGAGAGTCACCCAAGGAACATTTCTTTGGAATTATTTTAAAATCGAGCCAGTGGTTTCCGACAAGATGTTTTAAGTTTTTACTATAGCTTATATAGTAAACTAACCCCATGCCCTTGCCGCCATGTTTTTTGACGAATTAAGATGGCTTGAACAAACTTGGTAGAAGGTCACCCAAGAATCATTTCTGTGAAATTATTTTAAAATCAAGCCAGTAGTTTCTGACAAGAAGATTTTTAAGTTTTTACTAATTAAACTTGCCCTACCCCCTGGCGGCCATGTTTTTTGACGAATCAAGATGGGTTGAACAAACTTGGTAGACGGTCACCCAAGGAACATTTTTGTAAAATTATATCATAATTGGCCCAGGTGTTTATGAGGAGAAGTTGTTAACGACTGATGACGGACAGCAAAGCTATAACAAAAGCTGACCTGTGAGTCTTTGGCTCAGGTGAGCTAAAAAATTCAGTGCTTTGAAAGTCAATAAAAAAGTTTGGGTAGCTGCAATTTTGAGTGTGTAGGTAGGAGCTAGGCAAACAAACATTTTTTTTTTAAGGAAGGCCTGATTAAAAAGATAAAACATGAAAAAATAGCATACTTATATTACATGTAGCTTCAACTGAATGAATAATATATAAATTATACACAGGCAGATGAATTACAATTATCAATGGGATCAGTTACCATGGTTACAAAGGTCACTTAATGATGACTGTCTTGTCTGATGGCTTTAACTCCCTGGTGTTTGACTGTTCATATTGTAATAAAGGAGTTATGTACAATAAACTTTTTTGTAAATCCAAGAGCAATAACTCAGATACATGATTATATTATTATCAAGTTCTCAATGTAGTGTGAGAATAAGACTTTAAGCAAGTTGAACATTAAACTTTTGGACAAAACTGATAAAAGGAGTAAAAAAAATAGAACCCAGTAGTGGAGAGAAATATACCTGAAAAACTACTGAAAAACTGGTCCGTCTAAATAAACTAAATGTAAGTCACAAAGCTTACCCTCTCTGTAATGTAGGTTTGTCTACTAGGCTCGGAAAACTGTAGTGCACATTCCTCTGCGTTGGGCATCGTCCATCTGAAAAGTAGGAGAATATTACTTTGATTACCGGAACAGCATCACATTCAAATTACCCATTGTATTATTTAATCAGCTGTTTTTGTTTCAATGAAAAGTATTTCAGATTTTTGTGATATTTTTGGCTTGTATAACAATTACTTGATTGAAAATTTATGTATAATAAATATTGCATAATATTGCCAAACTGGCCCTAAATCACTCACCTGTGGCAGAGGAGACAATGCCAAAGACAGCAAATTTCGCAGGTGCTAGAGCGTATGCAAGTTCATATAATGAAATTTTTGTTGATTCAAGGACCATAACACCTGACATAAATGATCCGATTTGGCCATTTCAAGTGCCTGTTCGAGATATTATGGTTACATAATTACTGTGTAAGTTTGATGAAGATCAAATGAAAACTGCAGGTGCTAGAGTGCACACAAGATGAAATAGTGCCTTTTTTTAATATTTCAAGGGCCATAACTCTGGCATTAATAATCCAATTAAGCCAGTTCAAGAACTTGTTTTCAAGATCAATGAAAACTGCGGGTGCTAGAGTGCACACAACAAAAAAGTTAACGGACGGATCACAAGTGATCAGAATAGCTCAGGTGAGCTCAAAATGCTTATTAAAATAAATATTTGTTCAAGAAAAATCCATGATGAAAACTTACTTGTCACAAATGTCTTGTATTATCGCAGCAAGTGGTCGGTTCTGAAATAATGAGAAACACTTATTATTATAAAAACTAATTTATGGAAACACATTTAAGACAATAAACCTATTAACAATTGTTGTTGATAATGATATGGTCGTGTTAATTTGTGTCCATGTAAGTATAACAAATGTCAAATGAATCTCTTCGAAAGCAGTGATTGTTCTAAACTGAGCATGATAATTGAAAACCATCAAAAACCGTGATTGTACTATATTTAGCATGATAATTGAAAACCATAAAAAAACGTGATTGAACTATATTTAGCATGATAATTGAAAAACACCAAACACTGTGATTGTACTATATTTAGCATGATAATTGAAAACCATCAAACACTGTGATTGTACTATATTTAGCATGATAATTGAAAACCATCAAAAACTGTGAATGAACTATACTTAGTTTGATAATTGAAAAACATCAACAACTGTGATTGTACTATATTTAGCATGATAATTCCACTTCATGTGAAAATATTCAATATTGATAAAATGGAAGCCAAGGGATTAATGAATTGGCAAAATAACCATTCAAAAAAACATTCACAGGCAACTGATTTTTTGTACATGAAATTAAGTTGTACGCGACTATGTTTTACCAAAGTTTGATCTTACAAACTGATCTGGATTCATAATTATGGCAATTTGAAGTAACGTTTCAGGAAATTGTTTTGGTTTTTAGTGGCCGTATATAAATTTTATAATCAAAAGAACTTCAATTTGTATTCCTGAGATGGAAGGAAGTTAAGATATTTGAAAGTTTCCTTCTATATTGTATGTTCCTAATGTAGCATAACAATTCTTCTTTAATTATGAAAATTATCAGAAACAGTGACTGTTCTATTTTTAGTATAGGAACTCAATTTCATATGAAAATGTTCAGAAGCAGTGATTGTTCTATATTTAGCATTGGAACTTTGTTTTAGCATAGGAACTGGGTTTCATATGAAAATCATGAGAAACAATGATGCTTGTATATTTAGCGTGAAACTCTAATTCAGTCGTGCTTGCAATATTATTTACAAAATATGAACACCAAACAAGTGTATTAACCCTTAACTTCATATAGACGCATTTGGACACCTCTAATATTGAAAGAATTAATTCGCCACGTATCAGCAATGGGTGAATTATGTTTATATTAACTGACAGAGTGGAAAACAGTGCAGGAAGTGTTCAGATTGCTCGTTACGAGTCCTTCTGTGATTGGTGCGGGAAAACGTGTATCTATGGAGTAAAGGGTTAAACCTAAATCTGGGAGGTACTTGTGACACTCTTATTCAATTAACTGTCTACACAGTCATGTTGAGTCTTCACTTGCTTGTTAAACGTGCTATGCAGTCAAACTTTTTTCAAAAGAAAACAAAAAATAAAAAAATAAAAAAATTTGATACTGTGAAACATTTACATTAATAAAATTTTTCAAATTTAAAAAATCTACAAGCTTCACAATTACTTGAAATCCTAACAAAATTGTCCCAACTCACACAAAAGATCTGTCAAACCTAACTATTTTCACAGAAAACGTCTTTCAAACCTAAAAATTTGTGACCCTTACAAAATGGTCCCAACTCACACAAAAAATATGTCAAACCGAACTATTTGTGACTATAACAAAATTGTCCCAACTCACACAAAAGGTCTGTCAAATCTAATATTTGTGACCCTAACAAAATTGTCCTAACTCACAGAAAAGGTCTGTCAAACCTAACTATTTGTGACCCTAACAAAATTGTCCCAACTCATTCAAATGGTCTGACAAATCTAACTATATGTGACCTAACAAAATTGTCTCAACTCACACAAAAGGTCTGCCAAACCAAACTATTCATGACCCTAACAAAATTGTCCCAACTCACACAAAAAGTCTGTTAAACCAAACTATTTGTGACCCTAACAAAGTTGTCCCAAATCATTCAAATGGTCTGTCAAATCTAACTATGTGTGACCCTAACAAAATTGTTCCAACTCACACAAAAGGTCTGTCAAACCGAACTATTTGTGACACTAAAAAAATTGTCCCAACTCACTCAAAAGGTCTGCCAAACCAAACTATTCATGACCCTAACAAAATTGTCCCAACTCACACAAAAAGTCTGTTAAACCAAACTATTTGTGACCCTAACAAAATTGTCCCAACTTACATAAATGGTCTGTCAAACCTAATTATTTGTGACCCTTACAAATTGTCCCAACTCACACAAATGGTCTGTCAAACCTAACAATGTGTGACCATAACAAAATTGTTCCAACTCACAGAAAACATCTGTTAAACCTACCTTTTTGTGACCCTAACAAAATTGTCCCAACTCATTCAAATGGTCTGTCAAATCTAACTATGTGTGACCTTAACAAAATTGTCCCAACTCACTCAAAAGGTCTGCCAAACCAAACTATTCATGACCCTAACAAAATTGTCCCAACTCACACAAAAGGTCTGTTAAACCAAACTATTTGTGACCCTAACAAAATTGTCCTAACTCACACAAATGGTCTGTCAAACCTAACTATGTGTGACCCTAACAAAATTGTCCTAATTCACACAAAACGTCTGTCAAACTAAACTATTCGTGACCATTACAAAATTGTCCCAACTCACACAAAATGTCTGTTAAGCCGAACAATTTGTGACCCTAACAAAATTGTCCCAACTCACACAAAAGATCAATAAAACCTTACTATGTGTGACCCTAACAAAATTCTCCAAACTAATGCAAAAGGTCTGTCAAATATAATATTTGTGACCCTAACAAAATTGTCCTAACTCACAGAAAACGTCTGTCAAACCTAACTATTTGTGACCATAACAAAATTATCCCAACTCATTCAAATGGTCTGTCAAATCTAACTATGTGTGACCTAACAAAATTGTCCCAACTCACACAAAAGGTCTGTCAAACCTAACTAGTTGTGACCCTAACAAAATTGTCCCAACTCATTCAAATGGCCTGTCAAATCTAACTTTGTGTGACCCTTACAAAATTGTTCCAACTCACACAAAAGGTCTGTCAAACCAAACTATTCATGACCCTTACAAAATTGTCCCAACTCACACAAAAGGTCTGTCAAACCTAACTATTTGTGACCTAAACAAAATGGCCCCAACTCACACAAAAAGTCTGTCAATCTGAATCATTTGTGACTCTTACAAAATTGTCCCAACTCACACAAATGGTCAGTCAAACCTAACTGTGTGTGACACTAACAAAATGATCCAACTCACATAAAAAGTCTGTCAAACCTAACTATTTGTGACCCTAACAAAATTGTCCCCACTCATTCAAATGGTCTGTCAAATTTAACTATTGGCTACCCTAACAAAATTGTCCCAACTCACACAAAAAGTCTGCCAAACCAAACTATTTGTGACCCTTACAAAACTGTGTCCACTCACACAAAAGGTCTGTCAAACCTAACTATTTGTGACCCTAACAAAATTGTCCCAACTCACACAAATGGTCTGTCAAACCTAACTATGTGTTACCCTAACAAAATGGTTCCAACTCACAGAAAACGTCTGTCAAACCTAACTATTTGTGACCCTTACAAAACTGTGCCAACTCACACAAATGGTCTGTCAAACCTTACTATTTGCGACCCTAACAAAATTGTTCCAACTCAGAGAAAACATCTGTCAAACCTAATTATTTGTGACCCTAACAAAATTGCCCCAACTCACACAAAAGGTCTGTCAAACCTAACTAAGTGTGACCCTAACAAAATTGTCCCAACTCACAGAAAATGTCTGTCAAACATTACTATTTGTGACCCTACAAAATTGTCCCAACTCACACAAATGGTCTGTATAACCAAACTATGAGTGACCCTAACAAAATTGTCCTAACTCACACAAAAGGTCTTTCAAACAAAACTATGTGTTGCACTAACAAAATTGTCCCAACTCACAAAAAACATCTGTCAAACCTAACTATTTGTGACCATAACAAATCCCTTTACTACTGTTACAATTCAGTTTAAATAATACAGTCGCACAAAATAGACAATGATGACATTGGCTGTTCCATAAATCACCTGAAAAACATTTGGATTATAGACTGGATGCATGCATGAGAAATGATGCTACAGAGCAATGAGCAGAGTTTACACGAACCCTTCACTAACGCTGCACTTAAAACATCTAAGTTCATAACTTATGAATGTTCAACAAATGAAACTAATTCCTTAAAGGGAATATAAAAGGATTTTTTGAAATTTTAAAATTGGCTTAAAACATTTTTTTCCCAATATACCATGCCTATTATATACTCACCGACCCAGAAATGCCAAAATGATTGATATTTAAACTTGCCAAAATAATATATTGAAAAGGGATTTTCCTAACTTAGGCTAATGATAGACTATAATAGATTTTTCCGTTTAAATGTAATAAAAATTATTTCATCTCAGAAAGTGTCCAAATGATGATGTGGAAGTCGTCAAGCAGTTTTTCAGATAGTTTGCAGCGTTCCTATCGAATTTATTGACATCTGGCGTAATTTATCAAAATTCTGTTCAATTGATTGAACATTCTCAAATGATTGCGCAAAAATACTCTGGTACAAGTTCTTGAATTTTACATATGTTTAATTCACTACATTAAGACTGAATAAAAAGAGGGGGTTTCACACTAGTTTTTCCACAAATTCAAATTGAAATAAAAAATGAAATACTTAAAAACACACATCTTTGACTGCTATTTCGGGAGACGTTGTATTTTAAGTTAATATGATATGGTGTTTTCTTGATGTCCGAAATCACAAGCAAATATTGTGTTAGACTTAATTTACTTCATAGATCAATTGTGCAGATTTTTGATAAATTATGCCAGATGTCAAAAAATCTGATAGATGCCCCAACTACCTTAAGTGCTGTCTATTTTTAGAATGGGGATTTCGTTTCAAGTTTACCAATACAATTTTAATATCCATTTTGTCACATTTTGGTGGATTTGACATACCAAAACATTCGGATTTTATTTATTAGTGGTAATGAGATTTTAACCATTTTAAGAACAATTTTTTTTTTTTAAGATTTTTAAAAGCGTTTTTTTCCTTATATACTAGTAATCCATTTAAATGAAATCATTTAAAATGGCCTAATTTCAAGCAAAACATAATAGACTTAAAACTGACAAACAAGTCTCTGAAACTGACCAAGACCACATCTCCAAAACAAATCTCTCAAACTGACCTGATTCAGTAAGTAGAACAAGGTGTTGCTTTTGCATGTAACTGCAACTTTCTTAATATATTCGGGCTGTGCTTTCAGCGGATTTTCTGTATTATCTGTGTTACTTATAACTGTTACAGGTCTGTCAGGTCTTGTATGACCTTCTGATATGAAGCGCATACGTTCATGACCAACACTTCCAGACAGCTGTTCTGCTGTTGGTTTCCCAGGAGACTCTGTACTATGATGACCCTTTATTGTTTTTCGTGACTCTGAATTTCTAGACATCCTGTGACTTCCCTTTGTTTCTGTATCATATCCTCCATTTTTTGATAGTCGTTTATCAATTAAATTTCCTGTGTCTGGTTTAGCTCCCAAACTCTTCGATATTCGATTTTTGCTAAGTGCCCGATTTGAATTTGGTTTTTGTTCACTAATCGCTGGCAGAGATCGTTGGCTCTCCCTCCTTGAAATTGCCCCACCCCCTGACTGACCATCCATTACTGATCAGTTTCTATTATAAACCCATATCATAATATTATAATTATTTTTATTCTGTTCCTAGCTAAAAACAATATATATACATATATATATATACTTCTATGCCTCTTTCAAATCATTAATTCTTTTTGGTTTCATAAATAACTAAAAATAACAATACAATGTCAACATAGTTAATTACTCGCAACTCCACAATGTTATTATAACTTGATTAATTTTGATTATTCAACTTTTGTGTTATACATCACTATTTGAGTTATAAGCATACACTATAATACTATACAGGTAACTTTAAACATTTCAAAACTTAAGCTATAAGATCTGAATACAAACAGAAACTGTTTTGGCTTATAAATTCCCAAATTTGAATAACAAAATAAACTTAAAGAAAATACATATCTTTTTATTATCAAGTTCCTTAGAAACTTCAGTACTTTTTTAAAATTCGAATGGTCCACTTATAATATCTCCTACACGAATCTCAATATCAACATCAAGTTTCCAAGTTTTATTTAAACTTATTTGTATCAAATTTCAGTTAATCATAACAATGATCACAAATCTACACCATTGAAGATCATATTTCCATTATGACTGTGTCGAAATATCTGAATTTCTCCAACTTGTATTTACACTGTGGGCAATTTCCCTGTATTATATGACAGTTGCAACATTTCTGTTCAAGTTCATAAAACACAGCACTAAAAATCACAACCAGTTCAACAGATAAACAGAGTAAACAGTCACCAATAACAAGATAAATAATAAATATTCATAAATTCACACAGTAATTTCCAATTTAATCTCTTAGCCAAAGATAGATGACACATATACATCTTGTACCGTCCCTTCTAATTGACTACTACTTTTAACTTCCTTATGTTATGTCATTCGAGACATTCAGAGGATGTTGGTCTTCAGGACATACTCAGTATAAACTATTGTAATATGGACAGCTGAAATTACTTACCCATTGTGATAAACAGAACACGGAAAACATTACATTATTTTTCAGCTATTGTGTACTTTGGAACTTTTACCACTATCATTAATCAGTTTATTAAACAATGAGGGTTCTGGTCAGTGGTAGTGTTGGGAGTTGGGGGAGGAGGCAGAGGTAATAGGTCAGGAAGGAAAGAAGGAGGAAATGGTGAGAGAATAGGACTTGTTAGGGAGAGAATATAAGATAAGAGGAAGGGAATGGTGAAGTAGTAGGACTTGTTAGGGAGAGAATATAAGACAAGAGGAGGGGAATGGGGAAGGACAAGAACTTGTAAGAGAGAGAATACAAGATAAGAGGAGGGGAATGGGGAAGGAATAGGACTTGATAGGGAGAGAATATAAGATAAGAGGAGGGGAATGGGGAAGGACAAGAACTTGTTAGAGAGAGAATACAATATAAAATGAGAAAAATGGTCGAAGGAAAAGGATGTGTATGCGAGAGAATGATAGATAAAAGAAGGAAGTAAATGGGGCAGGAATACGACTTATTCAGGAGCAAATGAGAGAAGAAGGGATAGGTTGGGAGGAGTTGAGAAAAGGGAGCTGCCCCTGCATTTCACTTTAAATCACATTATTAAATATGCAGTCAATGAAGTTTACTAATGTTGGCAATGGTTTGCAGTGAACTCTGACTTGCAGTTTATTTGACTTGTGTTATCAAACACCAGCTATTAATACATTAAATATTTAACATTGCTTCAACACTGCTCTGCTTTTTATCATGATAACATAAGTTTAAACTTAACATAGTTATTAATTCTAACATAACATGAATGTATAAACATGAAGGTTAGGAACAATGCCTGAATTTTTTTATATTTTTAAATTATTCATTTAACATAATTTTGAACAAATGGCAAGTTAAACTAATACTAGGAATAGAGAATGAATCTGAGTAGGACCACTGTCCTTCCACGTTAACTGACAAACTCTATTGGTGGAAAAAGAATGTAGACTGAGTAGGACCACTATCCTTCCACAAGTAACTGACAAACTTTAATGGTGGAGAAAGAACTCAGAATGAATCTGAGTAGGACCACTGTCCTTCCACAAGTAACTGAAAAACTTTGATTGTGGAGAAAGAACTCAGAATGAATCTGAGTAGGACCACTGTCCTTCCACAAGTAACTGAAAAACTTTGATTGTGGAGAAAGAACTCAGAATGAATCTGAGTAGGACAACTGTCCTTCCACAAGTAACTGACAAACTTTGATGGTGGAGAAAGAACTCAGAATAAATCTGAGTAGGACCACTGTCCTTCCATAAGTAACTGACAAACTTTGATGGTGGAGAAAGAACTCAGAATGAATCTGAGAAGGACCACTGTCCTTCCACAAGTAACTGACAAACTTTAATAGTGGAGAATGAACGTAGAATGAATCTGAGTAGGACCACTGTCCTTCCACAAGTAACTGACAAACTTTAATGGTGGAGAAAGAACTCAGAATGAATCTGAGTAGGACCACTGTCCTTCCACAAGTAACTGACAAACTTTAATGGTGGAGAAAGAACTCAGAATGAATCTGAGTAGGACAACTGTCCTTCCACAAGTAACTGACAAACTTTAATAATGGATAGAATGTAGAATGAATCTGAGAAGGACCACTGTCCTTCCACAAGTAACTGACAAACTTTAATAATGGATAGAATGTAGAATGAATCTGAGTAGGACCACTGTCATTCCACAAGTAACTGACAAACTTTAATGGTGGAGAAAGAACTCAGAATGAATCTGAGTAGGACAACTGTCCTTCCACAAGTAACTGACAAACTTTAATAATGGATAGAATGTAGAATGAATCTGAGAAGGACCACTGTCCTTCCACAAGTAACTGACAAACTTTAATAATGGATAGAATGTAGAATGAATCTGAGTAGGACCACTGTCCTTCCACAAGTAACTGACAAACTTTAATGGTGGAGAAAGAACTCAGAATGAATCTGAGTAGGACAACTGTCCTTCCACAAGTAACTGACAAACTTTAATAATGGATAGAATGTAGAATGAATCTGAGAAGGACCACTGTCCTTCCACAAGTAACTGACAAACTTTAATAATGGATAGAATGTAGAATGAATCTGAGTAGGACCACTGTCCTTCCACAAGTAACTGACAAACTTTAATGGTGGAGAAAGAACTCAGAATGAATCTGAGTAGGACAACTGTCCTTCCACAAGTAACTGACAAACTTTAATAATGGATAGAATGTAGAAAGAATCTGAGAAGGACCACTGTCCTTCCACAAGTAACTGACAAACTTTAATAAGGGATAGAATGTAGAATGAATCTGAGTAGGACCACTGTCCTTCCACAAGTAACTGACAAACTTTAATGGTGGAGAAAGAACTCAGAATGAATCTGAGTAGGACCACTGTCCTTCCACAAGTAACTGACAAACTTTAATGGTGGAAAATGATCGTAGAATGAATCTGAGTAGGACCACTGTCGTTCCACAAGTAACTGACAAACTTTGATGGTGGATAAAGAACTCAGAATGAATCTGAGTAGGACCACTGTCCTTCCACAAATAACTGACAAACTTTAATGGTGGAGAAAGAACTCGTAATGAATCTGAGTAGGACCACTGTCCTTCCACAAGTAACTGACAAACTTTGATGGTGGAGAATGAACGTAGAATGAATCTGAGTAGGACCACTGTCCTTCCACAAGTAACTGACAAAATTTGATGGTGGAGAATGAATGTAGAATGAATCTGAGTAGGACCACTGTCCTTCCACAAGTAACTGACAAACTTTAATAATGGATAGAATGTAGAATGAATCTGAGTAGGACCACTGTCCTTCCACAAGTAACTGACAAACTTTAATGGTGGAGAAAGAATGTACAATGAATCTGAGTAGGACCACTGTCCTTCCACAAGTAACTAACAAACTTTAATGGTGGAGAAAGAACTCAGAATGAATCTTAGTAGGACCACTGTCCTTCCACTAGTAACTGACAAAATTTGATGGGGGAGAAAGAACTCAGAATGAATCTGAGTAGGACCACTGTCCTTCCACAAGTAACTGACAAATTTGATTGGGGAGAAAGAACTCAGAATGAATCTGAGTAGGACCACTGTCCTTCCACAAGTAACTGACAAAATTTGATGGGGGAGAAAGAACTCAGAATGAATCTGAGTAGGACCACTGTCCTTCCACAAGTAACTGACAAATTTGATTGGGGAGAAAGAACTCAGAATGAATCTGAGTAGGACCACTGTCCTTCCACAAGTAACTGACAAACTTTCCACAAGTAACTGACAAACTTTAATGGTGGAGAAAGAACGTAGAATGAATCTGAGTAGGACCATCACCATTCCACAAGTAACTGATATCACATAAACCAAGTTGAGTTCAAACCCACAACTTCAACGGTGAAAGGTAAATGGTCATTAGACAGCTCCTTAAACAGCTTGACCATGAAGGACGCTACGGTTTCCTATTTTTCATATTAAATTTTCAAACATTCGACTCATATTAAAATGTCACATAGTGTTTACAGATTGCATGCAGATACCGCTATTTGTTAATGTATTACCATCGCACATTTTGTTGTTGTATGTGTTTGGTGTCACTTTCAACAATTTTCAGTCATGTCGTGAAGATGTCTAACTGACAGTATTCTGAGAGCTGCCATACTGGAGTATCATGCCACAGACACATGGTACGATACCCCACCCAGTCACACTATACTGACACCGAGCTGACCAGACCTTGAACTATCCGCTAAATGCTGAGCAAGGAAGCTTCATATCATTTTTCAAGTCTTTCTTATGACATCGCTAGGAATCAAACCCGGCAACAAGCGAAGCGGACACTCTACCACTAGACCGTTAAAACATGTACATGTTCAGTGGAGTGCATACCATAGTGTTACATAATTGCACCCAGAGGCAAGAGATACTGATGTTGGATAAAAGAGGAACTTACTTGAGTGCTTGTTTATAATTCAATAAACAAATTGGTAGAAATATGTTATATGAAGCTCTACCAAGCTTCATAATTAACATTTTAACCAGCGAATTTCATTATAATTTAATAACGATTTCAGTAAGCAGATTCTTTATATCACACGACCAGAAAATGGTACATTTACCATTCATTTTTCAGATCATCTCTGTAGAAAAAAAGGGTTATTAGTTTCTGTCAGTCTAATATGATGTAATGTCTCAAAACAATACCATTGTACCAAGATAAATTGACATCAATTATATATTTGGGCAAGACAGAAAGAAGCTTGATATCTAATGTACCAACCAGCCGAGATAAACAGAAAAAAAGCTCACAACTGACTGATCCATTACATTTACAGGAAATGGTATCTCAACTATTTATGTACATAGTTTGCTATCAATTTGTCATTGGAAATACATTAGATTATGATACTGAAGTGATAATAATCTGACCTATATTAAGTCAACGATTGACTTGTAGATAAAAAACACATTGTTAATTTACATATGGCAAACTGTTGATGGTACAAATACGACAACTGTGGTAGTCAAATATAACAATTGTGGTAGTCAAAAATGACAACTGTGGTAGTCAAATATAACAATTGTGGTAGTCAAAAATGACAATTGTGGCAGTCAAATATGACAATTGTGGCAGTCAAATATGACAACACTGGTAGTCAAATATGACAATTGTGGCGGTCAAATATGACAATTGTGCAGTCAAATATGACAACACTGGTAGTCAAATATGACAGTTGTGGCAGTCAATCATGACAACTGTGGCAGTCAAACATGACAACTGTGGCAGTCAAATATGACAACTGAGACAGTCAAACATGACAATCGTGGCAGTCAATTATGACAACTGTGGCAGTCAAATCTGACAACTGTACCAGTCAAACATGCCAACTGTGGCAGTCAGTCAAAAATGACAACTGTGGCAGTCAAATCTGACAACTGTGACAGTAAAACATGACAACTGTGGCAGTCAAATATGACAACAGTGGCAGTAAAACATGACAACTGTGGCAGTCAAATATGACAACTGTGGCAGTCAAACATGATAACTGTGGCAATCAGTCAAAAATGACAACTGTGGCTGTCAAATATGACAACTGTGACAGTAAAACATGACAACTGTGGCAGTCAAATATGACAACAGTGGCAGTCAAACATGACAACTGTGGCAGTCAAATATGACAACTGTTGAAGTGAAATATGACAACTGTGGAAGTGAAATATGACAACTGGTAGTGAAATATGACAACTGAGGTAGTCAAATATGACAACTGTGGTAGTGAAATATGACAACTGTGGCAGTGAAATATGACATCTGTGGTAGTGAAATATGACAACTGTGGCAGTGAAATATGACAACTATGGTAATCAAATATGACAATTGTGGAAGTGAAATATGACAACTGTGGCAGTGAAATATGACACTTGTGGTAGTAAAATATGACAACTGTGGCAGTGAAATATTACATTTGTGGTAGTGAAATATGACAACTGTGGTAGTAAAATACAGCAACTGTGGTAATCAAACATGACAACAGTGGTAGTGAAATATGACAACTGTGGCAGTCAAATATGACAAATGTGACAGTGAAATATGACAATTATGGTAGTGAAATATGACAACTGTTGTAATCAAATATGACAAATGTGTAAGTGAAATATGACAACTGTCGTAGTTAAGTATGACAATTGTGGTGTTGAAATATGACAACTGTGGTAATCAAATATGACAACTGCGGTAGTGGAATATGACAACTACGGCAATCATATGTGACAATTGCAGTAGTGAAATATGACAACTGTGGTAGTGAAATATGACAAATGTGGCAGTGAAATATGACAACTGTGGTAGGGAAATATGACAACTGTGTCAGTGAAATATGGCAATTGTGATAGTGATATATGACAATTGTGTTAGTCAAAATTAATATGACAATTGTGACAGTCAAAAATGACAACACTGGTAGTCAAGTATGACAATTGTGGTAGTCAAATATGACAACTGTAGTAAAATATGACAATTGTGTAGTGAAATATGAAAATTGTGATAGTCAAATATGAAAATTGTGACAGTCAAATATGACAAGACTGGTAGTGAAATATGACAATTGGGGTAGTCAAATTCGACAACTGTGGTAGTCAAATATGACGACTGTAGTGAAATGTGACAACTGTGGCAGTCATGTGACAATTGAGGTAGTGAAACATGACAACTATGTCAGTCAAATATGACAACTGTGGTAGTGAAATATGACAACTGTGACAGTGAAATATGACAATTGTGATAGTGAAATATGACAATTGTGTCAGTCAAAATTAATATGATAATTGTGACAGTCAAATATGACAATTGTGGTAGTCAAATATGACAACTGGAGTGAAAAATGACAATTATGTTAGTCAAATATGATAATTGTGACAGTGAAATATGACTGTGTCGTGAAATATGACAATTGTGATAGTCAAATATGAAAATTGTGACAGTCAAATATGACAACACTGGTAGTGAAATATGACAATTGTGGTAGTCAAATATGACAACTGTAGTGAAATATGACAATTGTGTTAGTCAAATATGACAACTGTGACAGTGAAATATGACAACTGTGTAGTGAAATATGACAATTGTGGAAGTCAAATATGACAATTGTGGTAGTCAAATATGACAACTGTGGTAGTCAAATATGACAACTGGATTGAAATATGACAATTATGTTAGTCAAATATGATAATTGTGACAGTGAAATATCACTGTGTCGTGAAATATGACAACTGTGATAGTCAAATATGAAAATTATGACAGTCAAATATGACAACACTGGTAGTGAAATATGACAGTTGCGGTAGTCAAATATGACAACTGTAGTGAAATATGACAATTGTGGTAGTCAAATATGACAATTGTGATAGTGAAATATGATAACTGTGTAGTGAAATATGACAAATGTGGTAGTCAAATATGACAATTGTGGTAGTCAAATATAACAACTGTAGTGAAATATGACAACTGGGGCTGTGAAATATTAAAATTGTGGCAGTGAAATATGAAAACTGTGGTAGTGGAATATGACACTTTTGGTTGTCAAATATGACAACCATTGTAGTGAAAAATGACAACTGAGGTATTGAAATATGACATAAAAAAATGTGGTAGTCAAATATGACAATTGTGGCAGTGAAATATGACAACTGTGGAAGTGAAATATGGCAACTGTGACAGTGAAATATGACAAATGTGGTACATTTACAACTTAAATAAGTATTACAATACAAAGTTATTGAAAGGATCAAACAAATGTTTTTAATGACAATATAACAAATGATATCAAACTGTTGAAGTAATTTTCAGCCAATCAGCAACGAGATTTCTAGTAAATTTTGCCCCATTGGTGCACAAAAGATACCAAGTGCCTTCTTATTTCATATACACTTGGTACCTTATTGCTCTAATGGGACGATTTATGCTCATGCACTAGTTGCTAACAGTCTATCGGATGCAGCATTGGCCACCTGACAGATAAAGGAATGTGTATTGAAGGTAGTTTCCCCAGACAGAGAAGAGGAAGTACAAACTGAATCTTGTTTACCCGTAGTCTGTTGTTTATGAAGATTTTGTATGTACTGCCCTTTTATTAAACATTGTTTCTGCATTTAAAAACAAGAGGACGTAATGGTTCTGTTATCTGATATGTTTTATATTACAAATAATGATAATATATTTTTTACAATTAGGCAATTCTAAATTAATTCCTAGATCTTCATAAAAAGTTTAAAGATCAAAAGGTTTAAAATACAGTGCCATTTTGGCTGATTACAGTTCCCAGTGTCAAAAAACAGTGCCATTTTGGCTGATTACAGTTCCCAGTGTTAAAAAACAGTGCTGTTTTGGCTGATTACAGTTCCCAGTGTCAAAAAAAAGTGCCATTTTGGCTGATTACAGTTCCCAGTGTCAAAAAACAGTGCCATTTTGGCTGATTACAGTTCCCAGTGTAAAAAAACAGTGTCGTTTTGGCTGATTACAGTTCCCAGTTTCAAAAAACAGTGCCATTTTGGCTGATTACAGTTCCTAGTGTCAAAAAAAAAGAGGACGAGCGAAGATAAAAATCAAGGAATTAATCATTCATCATAATGCCGTTGGCACTAGAAAAATAGTTTTATGTTATTTTGTCAATAAGAAAGATTTTTAATAGGGTATAATCATAAATGAAATTTTTAATACATTACAGGGTTTGTCTGGCACCCAGTTTTATTGATGGAGGAAGACACCAGATGTATAAACATAAATCTGAACCTCAGTTCTTCTGCAAATAACTGGCAAAACGTCTCACATGAAGTCTGGACTTAGCTGGGCTCAAACCCACAACCTCTTATGTAAGAGATAAGTGAAATAGCACATTCCCTGAGGGCCCATATAATGGAAAATGAACAGATTCTGATGACAACAGAAAAGACAGTAATCCCGTCTTGCTAATTCAAAATATATTTTAAGCTATATAATATTTTTTTGATAATTCAAGGGTATTCCTCTTTAATGATCTCTTTAATTTATAATCCTGGTCGGCCACTTTAAGAATGTGTCTGAGATAATATAATAATATACTGTGTAAGTTCGGTATTATTAGATCAAATAAAAAATCTGAGTGACACAAAGTTAAATAAAACATTTTTTGATGATTCAAGAGCAGTTACTACAATACTAACTATCCAATATTTAGATTCAAGAGCAGTTACTACAACACTAACTATCCAATATTTAGATTCAAGAGCAGTTTCTACAACATTATTTAAACTATCCAATATTTAGATTCAAGAGCAGTTACTACAACACTAACTATCCAATATTTAGATTCAAGAGCAGTTACTACAACACTTACTATCCAATATTTAGATTCAAGAGCAGCTACTACAACAATAACTATCCAATATTTAGATTCAAGAGCAGTTACTACAACACTAACTATCCAATATTTAGATGTTATGGTTATATAACTACTGTGCAAATTTGGTGGGGATCCAATGAGAAGGGATGATGCTAGAGTGCAATAACTATCACAATTTTTACTCTGCCATAATGATTAATTATTAAATAGGTCAGTTCAAGATCTTGTCCGAGACATTCTGATTTTATAACTTCTGTGCAAGTCTGGTTAATTTTTAAATGAAAAATGCAGATGTAAAAGAAAAAAACTGGGTATCAAACCCTCAACCTCTGGTGTTAGCGACCAACATCTTAACTACTGCACTACCATCCCAATTAAAGTAAACAACAGGATCAGATTGGCCCAAAAGCACTCACCTGTGGAAGAGGAGACAATTCCAAAGAAGGCAAATTTTGATAACGTACCTCAAAACATTTAAATTTGGTCAGTCAAAATAAAATATATACAACTGTTGGCGATTAAAGAGTCATAACTCCGACACTAATTATCCAATTTTGATATAATAGTTATGTAACAACTGTTTAAGTTTGACAAATATAAAGGAAACTTGTGGGCACTAGAGTGAACACAACATCAAATAATGTAATATTTTACTTTTCTAGGGACATAACTCCAACATTAATTATTCAAATTAGCCAGTTCAAGAACATGTTCAAAATACTATGGTTATATTTGGCCAGTTCAAAAAATTGTCAGAGATATTATGACTACTTAACTACTCTAAATGTTAAGAGAGGATGTAATAAAAAATGTGGGTACTAGAGTGCACACAATGTCAAATTGTGCATTTTTTATGTTTTAAGGGCCATAACTCTGACATTAATTACCTGATTTGGCCAGTTCAAGAACTTGTCTGAGATATTATCTTTATATAACAGTTTGTAAGTTTGGTGAAGATCCAATGAAAAAATGCAGTTGCTAGAATGCACACAACAAAAAGTTCAAGGACGGACACTGGGTGATCAAAATAGCTCACAGACAAAGAGCAATCACAATCTGACAACTGACCTGATTGAGTTCATAGAACAGCGTCTGTGTTTTTGCAGATATGCCCATGATTGCAACTTTCTTTATATGTTTAGGATGAAGTGAATGTGTCTGAGGCCGTATTGGAATAGGTTTATCTTCCAGATATTTTGACTCTTCTCCGTTTGACCCCACATTAGTGGGCACAGTCCTTCTTAGGTCTGCTGCAGAGAAATTACTCCATTCAGTCATTATAAATGATTGTATCTTGAGCCAACAATTAACACTTTTTTATATAGGGGACACTTAGTGTTAACAATATTTTCCCAATAGCTATGAGTGTTAATCAATCTTTATCATCTGTTCAAAATGTCCAAGAATTAAGCGTTAATCAATCTTTATTTCTATTCCAGATATCCAAGAGTTAAATGTCCAGAGAAATCTTTGTTATCTATTCACGATGTCCAAGAATTTAGTTCTTTTTTATCTATTCATGGTTAACCAGATTTTTTAAGTATACCTTATTATTTAATATTATGTCAGTACTAAATGCAACCTCCAGTACATCAATGGTAAAAGTTCCAGTGAGTATTAACCAGTAGATAAGAATTTAAATAACTTCCCATCCTCAGCTTGTATTAAGATCCCTTCAGTCCGACACATGTATGTATCCACAATGTAGAACTATAATGTATGATTGTATGAATTTAAGAATTAACTGACTCAGTTTTTCATAGGTTAAGTATCCAGTTCATCTTACAAACCACAACGCGCCTCAAACACTACACGATTATCTAACAAATGGCCACCACATCAGTTTATTGTAGAAACAGTTTAAATTTCCAAAACTTTCATACTGCCGGACTACCAGTAAACCGTGACAAACTGAGCATAAAACATTATTCTACACAACACACAGGTCTGTTTTATTTCAAATTTTATCACCATGTATTCTAATTTGAGGTAGTTTTAATGTGCAAGGTATACCAAAATATTTACGCACCATAACAGTTAAACACATGGTTTCTGATTACAAGGATAACTTTGCAGGTAAAGGATTTCTCTCTCTTTTTTTTCTTCTCATTATTGAAATAGCAGTAAATGTGCTTCAATGGTATCATGTCAATTATTTTACTTCAAATGAATATTTTTATCAATGACCTAGATATGAGAAGTTTGTGGGAGTTATGAAAATATTTTCTATAAATAACTTGACGTGAAAAACTACACCCTAGTTTTCAACATTAACATTTATTTGGGTTAGAAATTAAACATTGTCTTGTGCCATGCTGATTTCTTGAGGGATAGGTAAATTTTTCCAGTTAGCTGTCCCCCGGATAAGTAAATATTAAAGTTGGAAACTCAAATTACCATTAAATGGTAGGAAATCAATTTATTCTAAAAGTTATTTTTACATGACATTAAAATGATGCAAACTTAAAGGAAGTATATCCGAAAAAAAATGTTATAAATGTCTTAATAATAATTATTAAAATGGATAAAAAGCATCTCATTATCATTAATAAATAAAACCCAAATAGTTTGGTATGTCAAATTGATATCTAAATTGAAACAAAATCCCCATTCTAAAAATAGACAGCAGTTAATACTGCCTGATGTCATTCGGACTCTATCTAAGATAAACTAATATTTACCATGTGTGAGCCTGTATCAATGGTGGATTTACTCTTTAAAAAAACATAACAAAAAAGCCCAGTCTACTCCCCTACCTCAACTCCTATATTTTACTAAAATCCACTATGTTTCTGCTAAAAAAACATGTGTGTCCGTTCAGATTTTGTGTTGTGTCCCTCTAAACTGAAATCCTGGATCCGTCCCTGTGCATAATGGATAAAATTGAAATAAAAATATTGTATTTTTCCTGTTTGAGAATCTTCTATTAATCAGGTAATGCTGCATTTTTCCTGTTTGAGAATATTTTATTAGTCAGTTAATACTGCATTTTTCCTGTTTGAGAATCTTCTATTAGTCAGTTAATATTGCATTTTTCCTGTTTGAGAATCTTATATTAGTCAGGTAATGCTGCATTTTTCCTGTTTGAGAATCTTCTATTAGTCAGGTAATGCTGCATTTTTCCTGTTTGAGAATCTTTTATTAGTCAGTTAATACTGCATTTTTCCTGTTTGATAATCTTCTATTAGTCAGTTAATACTGCATTTTTCCTGTTTGAGAATCTTCTACTAGTCAGGTAATACTGCATTTTCCTGTTTGAGAATCTTCTATTAGGCAGTTAATACTGCATTTTTCCTGTCTGAGAATTTTCTATTAGTCAGGTAATACTGCATTTTTCCCGTTTGAGAATCTTCTATTAGTCAGGTAATACTGCATTTTTCCCATCTGAGAATCTTCTATTATTCAGGTAATACTGCATTTTCCTGTTTGAGAATCTTTTATTAGGCAGTTAATACTGCATTTTTCCTGTTTGAAAATTTTCTATTAGTCAGGTAATACTGCATTTTTCCCATTTGAGAATCTTCTATTAGTCAGGTAATACTGCATTTTTCCCATTTGAGAATCTTCTATAAGTCAGGTGACACTGCATTTTCCTGTTTGAGAATCTTCTATCAGTCAGTTATGCTGCATTTTTCCTGTTTGAGAATCTTAAATTAGTCAGTTAATACTGCATTTTTCCTGTTTGAGAATCTTCTATTAGTCAGTTAATATTGCATTTTTCCTGTTTGAGAATCTTATATTAGTCAGGTAATGCTGCATTTTTCCTGTTTGAGAATCTTCTATTAGTCAGGTAATGCTGCATTTTTCCTGTTTAAGAATCTTTTATTAGTCAGTTAATACTGCATTTTTCCTGTTTGATAATCTTCTATTAGTCAGTTAATACTGCATTTTCCCTGTTTGAGAATCTTCTACTAGTCAGGTAATACTGCATTTTCCTGTTTGAGAATCTTCTATTAGGCAGTTAATACTGCATTTTTCCTGTCTGAGAATTTTCTATTAGTCAGGTAATACTGCATTTTTCCCGTTTGAAAATCTTCTATTAGTCAGGTAATACTGCATTTTTCCCATCTGAGAATCTTCTATTATTCAGGTAATACTGCATTTTCCTGTTTGAGAATCTTTTATTAGGCAGTTAATACTGCATTTTTCCTGTTTGAAAATTTTCTATTAGTCAGGTAATACTGCATTTTTCCCATTTGAGAATCTTCTATTAGTCAGGTAATACTGCATTTTTCCCATTTGAGAATCTTCTATAAGTCAGGTGACACTGCATTTTCCTGTTTGAGAATCTTCTATCAGTCAGTTATGCTGCATTTTTCCTGTTTGAGAATCTTAAATTAGTCAGGTAATATGCATTTTTCCCATTTGAGAATCTTCTATTGGTCAGGTAATACTGCATTTTATCTGTTTGAGACTCTTCTATTAGTCAGGTAATGCTGCATTTTTCCTGTTTGAGAATCTTTTATTAGTCAGTTAATACTGCATTTTTCCTGTTTGAGAATCTTCTATTGGTCAGGTAATACTGCATTTTCCTGTTTGAGAATCTTCTATAAGTCAAGTGATACTGCATTTTCCTGTTTGAGAATCTTCTATTAGTCAGGTGATACTGCATTTTCCTGTTTGAGAATCTTCTGTTAGTCAGGTGATATTGCATTTTCCTGTTTGAAATTCTTCTACTGGTCAGGTAATGCTGCATTTTTCCTGTTTGAGAATCTTCTATAAGTCAGGTGATACTGCATTTTCCCATTTGAGAATCTTCTATTAGTCAGGTGATACTGCATTTTCCTGTTTGAGAATCTTCTATTGGTCAGGTAATGCTGCATTTTTCCTGTTTGAGACTCTTCTATTAGTCAGGTAATACTGCATTTTCCTGTTTGAGAATCTTCTATTAGTCAGGTGATACTGCATTTTCCTGTTTGAGAATCTTCTATTGGTCAGGTAATGCTGCATTTTTCTTGTTTGAGAATCTTCTATAAGTCAGGTGATACTGCATTTTCCTGTTTGAGAATCTTCTATTGGTCAGGTAATGCTGCATTTTTCCTGTTTGAGAATCTTCTATAAGTCAGGTGATACTGCATTTTCCTGTTTGAGAATCTTCTATTAGTCAGGTGATACTGCATTTTCCTGTTTGAGAATCTTCTATTGGTCAGGTAATGCTGCATTTTTCCTGTTTGAGAATCTTCTATCAGTCAGATAATGCTGCATTTTTCCTGTTTGAGAACCTTCTATTAGTCAGGTAATACTGCATTTTTCCCATTTGAGAATCTTATATTAGTCAGGTAATACTTCATTTTCCCCATTTGAGAATCTTCTATTGGTCAGGTAATACTGCATTCTATCTGTTTGGGACTCTTCTATTAGTTAGGTAATACTGCATTTTTCCACAAATTTGGGTTATTAATGAAGTTAATTGTGGAAAAAGAAAATGGGGACAAATTATGTTTGCCTGGGGACAATGAATTAACCATGACCTTTGTCCTGCAGACAACGGTGCTTACAACAGGTAATTCCTGCTCACGTATGTATAATATATCAAAACTCCAGGCATTGCACTTTCAGAGAAGCAGACTTTTGAAGTTTTAAAAACAACAAGAAATTGCGACATTATTTCTGCGGAATTTATGTCTGCGCTACAATGGCAATCCGTAAACATAGCCTAAATAATGTTTCCACAGAAAAATGTCACTGGTAAGTGTTGCATGCTCCCACATGGTCTGTTAAAACAACGATATATTTTATAATAGGTAGTGATGTATCCATGAATACCAAGAGTCATGGACTGACGTTTCAGACTAGACATTCAATTTCATGTTTTTTTTACATTGCCTTATAATAAATTAATTGCTAGATTATCATCCAAATTTTTCTTAAAAATCGCGGAGGGCAGAAGGATTTTATTTTTTATTTATTTTTTTTAGAATTTTTGACGATTTCTTAAAAAAACAACATTTTTTTATGAAAATAAAAAGGTTCAGGGCAGCTTGAAAGTTAGGGGGCAGGTGGGGATGATAATCAAGCAATTAATTAATTATGGCCTTAAAGTGTGACCATGAAATTTGTGTAACCATGACATCAAATGTAAAGGTCAGGGTATTTCTGCAGGTAAATGCAAATGACACATCATCATGACATGTTGATCAGTTGTATCAAGCTATTTTAAAATCCCTCCATGTAAAACAAAGTTGCAGACTTGAGCCAAGTGTTTTTGAAATCCATCTTTGTATGATAAAGTTACAGACTGGACTTGAAACCTCAAACAGACTCAAAGTGTTGTTGAACAAACTCAAAGTGTGACCTTGACCTTTGAGGTACGGGTCTGGGTCTTATGTGCGACACATCGTCATGTCATCTTGATCAACTAAGCCAAGTTAAAGACAAAGTTACAGACAAGACACAAAATATCAAACAAATTGAAAGTGTGACCTTGACCTTCAAGGAAAGGTTCTGGGTCTTACATGTGGCACTTCATCATGTCATGTTGATCAGCCAAGTGTTTCTGAAATTTATCCGAAGGTGACAAAGTTACAGGCTGGACATGAAATCTCAAACAGACTGAAAGTGTTGTCAAACAAAGTTAAATTATTAAATTTGACCTTTAAAGTGGGAGTCTGGGTGTTACGCACGACATGTCGTCATGTTATGTTGATCATTTTTAGCTACTATTTATAAAAACCATCTATGCATGACAAAGTTACAGGCTGTACATGAAATCTAACACAAGACTGAAAGTGTTGTCAAAGAAACTAAAAATGTGATCTTAACCTTTAAGGTACAGGTGTGGTCTTATGCATGACACATTGTCATGTCATGCTGATGAATTGAGCAAAGCGTTTTTGAAATTCATCCATAGCTGACAAAGTCACAGATCGGACACAAAATGTCAAACAGATAACAGTGTTGTCAAACAAAGTTAAATTGTGACCTTGACTGTTTGAGGTATGCATGTGAGTCTTACTTGTGACATGTTGTCATGTCATGCTGATGAACTGAGCCAAATGTTTTTGGAATTTATCCATAGGTGACAAAAGTTACAGACCAGACAGGAATCTCAATCAGACTGAAAGTGTCACCCCAGTGTGAAAGTGTGACCTTGACCTTTGAAGTATGAGTGTGGGTCTTACTCGCGACACGTTGTCATGTTATGTTGATCATTTGTAGCAAGTATTAACAAAATCCATCTATGCATGACAAAGTTACAGGCCAGACACAAAATACCGGATGAAAAAAAAAATTGGGAGGTGCATAAAAAACCACCTGGTGACAGGGGACGGAGCCAAATTTTACCTCTGGGTAATGTTCGGAACAAACTAGAGAGAGTTTCATATAAAAATACTTCATACAAATTATGCAGAAGTCATTCTAGCTCTTTCAGAGAAAAGGTAGTTTGAAGTAAAAGTTTACGGATGGACGATGGATGATGGACACAGGAGGTGATCAGAGTGGCTCACTTAAAAAAGACACATACAAATTCGTAGAAGTTGTCTGACTTTCATGAACATCCCAATATAACTCCTTGTTTACTTCATCACCGTCTTGAATATTTAACCAAATATATACCCTACCCATGAGATAGCTATACATTGCCAGTCACAGGCCTAACATATATCTAACCCCTGACAAAGCTATACATTGCCAACCACATGCCCAAATATATACCCTACCAACGGACATAGCTATACATTGCCAGTCACAGGCCTAACATATATCCTACCCATGACAAAGTTATACATTGCTAACCACAGGCCCAAATATATACCCTACCAACGGACATAGCTATACATCACCAATCACAGGCCTAACATATATCTAACCCCTGACAAAGTTCTACACTGCCAATCACAGGCCCAAATATATACCCTACCAACGGACATAAATATACATCACCAATTACAGGCCTAACATATATCTAACCTCTGACAAAGTTATACATTGCTAACCACAGGCCCAAATATATACCATACCCACGGACATAGCTATACATCGCCAATCACAGGCCTAATATACATCTAACCCCTGACAAAGCTATACTTTGCCAACCACAGGCCCAAATAAATACCCTAACAGCGGACATAGCTATACATCGCCAATCACAGACCTAACATATATCTAACCCCTGACAAATCTATTCATTGCCAACCACAGGCCCAAATATATGCAATAAATATACCCTACCCACGGACATAGCTATACATCACCAATCACAGGTCTAACATACATCTAACCCCTGACAAAGCTTTACATTGCCAACCACAGGCCCAAATAAATACCCTACCAACAGACATAGCTATACATCGCCAGTCACAGGCCTAACATATATCTAACCCCTGACAAAGCTATACATTACCAACCACAGGCCCAAATATATACCCTACCCACAGACATAGCTATACATGGCCAATCACAGGCCTAACATATATCTAACCCCTGACAAAGCTATACACTACCAACCACAGGCCCAAATATATACCCTACCCACTGACATAGCTATACATGGCCAATCACAGGCCTAACATATATCTTACCCCTGACAAAGCTATACATCACCAATCACAGGCCTAAAATATATCCTACCCCTGACAAAGCTATACATTGCCAACCACAGGCCCAAATAAATACCCTACCAGCGGACATAGCTATACATCGCCAATCACAGGCCTAACATATATCTAACCCCTGACAAAGTTCTACAGTGCCAATCACAGGCCCAAATATATACCCTACCCACAGACATAGCTATACATGGCCAATCACAGGCCTAACATATATCTAACCCCTGACAAAGCTACACATTACCAACCACAGGCCCAAATATATACCCTACCTACTGACATAGCTATACATGGCCAATCACAGGCCTAACATATATCTAACCCCTGACAAAGCTATACATCACCAATCACAGGCCTAAAATATATCTTACCCTTGACAAAGCTATACATTGCCAACCACAGGCCCAAATAAATACCCTACCAGCGGACATAGCTATACATCGCCAATCACAGGTCTAACATACATCTAACCCCTGACAAAGCTTTTCATTGCTAACCACAGGCCCAAATATATGCAATATATATATACCCTACCCACGGACATGGCTATACATCACCAATCACAGGCCTAACATATATCCTACCCCTGACAAAGCTATACATTGCCAACCACAGGCTCAAATATATACCCTACAAATAGACATAGCTATACATCACTAATCACAGGTCAACATATATCCAACCCCTGACAAAACTATACATTGCCAACCATAGGACCAAATATATACCCTACCCACGGACAAACTACACATTGTCAACCACTTGTCTAAATATATACCGTCCCCATTGACAAACTACACATTGCCAACCACAAGTCCAAATATATACACTACCCACTGACAAACTATACATTGCCAACCACTGGTCTAAATATATACCCTATCCACTGACAAACTACACATTGCGAACCACAGGTTCAAATATATACCCTACCCATTGACAAACTACACATTGCCAACCACAGGTCTAACTATATACCCTACTCACTGACAAACTACACATTGTCACCCACAGGCCCAAATATACTGGTATAACCCACCAGCTGACAAAGATATACATTGCCAACCACAGGACTAAATATATACCCTACCCACAGACAAAGCTATACATTGCCAACCACAGGCCCAAATATATATGCTACCCGCTGACAAAGCTAACATTGCCAACCACAGGCCTAACATATATCCAACCCTAGACAAGACTTTACATTACCAACCACAGACCCAGATATATATCCAACCACTGACAAGGCTATACATTGCCAACCACAGGCCCAGTATATATCCAACCACTGACAAGGATATACATTGCCAACCACAGGTCAAGATATATATCCAACCCCTGACAAGTCTATACATTGCTAACAACAGGTCCAGATATATATCCCACCACTGCCAAGGCTATACATTGCTAACCACAGGCTGAGATATATATCCAACCCCTGACAAGGCTATACATTGCCCACCACAGGTTCAAATATATATATCCAACCCCTGACAAAGCTATACATTGTAAACTACAGGTCCAGATATATATCCAATTCCTGACGAGTGTTTACATTGCCAACAACAGGTCCAGATATATATCTAATGGTAAACCTATGACAAGGCTATACATTGCCAACCACAGGTCCAGATATATATCTAACGGTAAACCTCTGACAATGCTATACATTGCCAACCACATGCCAGATATATATCCAGCCACTGACAAGGCTATACATTGCCAAACACAGGTCCAGATATATATCCAACCACTGACAAGGCTATACATTGCCAACCACAGGTCCAGATATATATCAAACCCCTGACAAGGCTATACACTGCCAACCACAGGTCAAGATATATATCCAACCACTGACAAGGCTATACATTGCCAACCACAGGTCCAGATATATATCCCACCACTGACAAGGCTATACATTGCCAACCACAGTTCCAGATATATATTTAACAGTAAACCCCTGACAAGACTATACATTGCCAACCACAGGTCCAGATATATATCCAAGCACTGACAAGGCTATACATTGCCAACCACAGGTCCAGATATATATCCAACCACTGACAAGGCTATACATTGCCAACCACAGGTCCAGATATATATCTAACAGTAAACCCCTGACAAGGCTATACATTGCCAACCACAGGTCCAGTTATATATCCAACCACTGACAAGGCTATACATTGCCAACCACTGGTCAAGATATATATCCAACCACTGACAAGGCTATACATTGACAACCACAGTTCCAGATATATATCTAACAGTAAACCCCTGACAAGGCTATACATTACCAACCACAGGTCCAGTTATATATCCAACCACTGACAAGGCTATACATTGCCAACCACTGGTCAAGATATATATTCAACCACTGACAAGGCTATACATTGACAACCACAGTTCCAGATATATATCTAACAGTAAACCCCTGACAAGGGGCAAACAACAAAGACATGCACAATGATAATATTTGTGTTTGTATTGTGAATATGATTATTAATTAGAAACAGCAGTCTTGACAATCTAAGGGAGGTAATAAATACAGAAACCACACCATCACTATTGCTGTACAGTTACCATGATGCAGCTGTATATCACAAATCAAAAGATCATGCCAGTAATAGTTTGCTCACCAAATCTTTATCAATTTATTTTACAATATGTGCAGCGGACACTTTAGTCCATTAAAGAGGTCAAGGTTAGATATGTAAACTTAAAGAATTCAAACCTGAGCCAAGCAAAAACTTTAACCTGTTAAGGTTTTAGAGGCTATAGTATGGAAAATTAAATACTTCATCAATATATATTGTTATTAAGTTTATAATTTAATAACATGAAATAAGTACCAGGTGTGTTTGAAGATTAGTCACTATTACATAAGTAGTTTGTTCAGAAACAGAGAAAAAGCTGAGCTTAACATAAAACTTTAACCTATAGACGACGCTGACACCAAGGTCGTGATGATGCTGACACCAGGGTCATGACGACGCTGCCACCAGGTTCGTGACCATAGCTCTTCGTTTTTTTTCCAAAAGACAAGCTAATGAAAAATGAAGCCACGTTTATTACCTCATATACATTCCTGTGATGATAAGATCAACATCAATGGTTCAAGTAATTGCTGAATAGAAAATGATAACAAGCACCATGTCACAATTTAGCCAAACTAAAGAGTGAAATGGATGATAAATATATTATACACAGCAGAGTCATAAAAATTGGTATATACCTGGTCTAATTCCATAAATAGTGCCTGTTGTCCTGTCATAGTCACTGCAACTTTCTTTATGCTTTCTGACTGTCCCCGCGACCCTGTCGAACCACTGGAGGCTCTCGATCCAGGGGTTTGTGCCCCGTTCATCTTGAATCCAAACTGGATACCTGGTTAGTTATAAATAATAATAAATAACACAATGAAGTAGTTAAAGAAGGTAGTATAAACAAAAGAAATAAAATATAACTAATTTGGTTCCTTTTCAAGTTTTGGGTTAAACCTTTGTCTCATTCAGGACATTAAAACTACAAGGAGTTTCATATATCCAGATTTTTATCATTTAATATGGAGGATGTAAAGTGAATCACAAGAAAATCAAAGATAAATGAATGTGTCATGTTTACATATATTGTATTTGCCAACATGGATTTGTATTCAACTGCCCAAAGCCTATTTTTATAACTACAGGGGCTTAAAATAGTGGATTTTATTATTACCAGGTCTGGGCCCTTCCAGCAAATGATTTGAAAGGTGTTTCAAGAATTTTAGAAAGGTCCAGACTATACTGATAATTTCATTTTTGATCGGTTCCATCAGCCTTAGGTCCTTTGAAATGGCATTAACAAATATAGATGACCACAGGCATTGATATAATTTTCACCCAAATTACTTTATATTTTTACTATATTCAAAATCTAAGACTAGTTTACCAGCTCTGACCACAGCAAAAACATGTTTGGCATAGAGAACCAGAACCTGCTTAATCCAAGCTGTCCTTTGGATATTCAACTTAGAAAACAAGAAACCAAAGCAGGATATATAACAAAAGTTAAAAAAATCACTCATTATTTAATTTTCAGCCACCTTGCCTTCATAAAAAAATGAAAAGTTATTATATATATCACAAAGTAGGCTACATATTCCGAACATTTCTCTATTAATACCTAAAGATGACAGAATTAACCAAATATATATTAGTCGTTTCTTACCAAAATTGGATCATGAAAGAAAGTTCCATTCTAGAACAAAACACATTTTATTTTTCCTGCCAGTGCAATAATTTTCAACAAGAAAAAAGATGTGTTTGGTGTGTTCAAGTTTCCACACATGTGTGACTCGATATCCTATACAATAAAATGGCGAACATAAATATTGTTAATTAGCCCAAAACAATTATGTTGATATGAAATTATATATATTGCTATAGAAAATTGCTAATATTTATCCAAAATAGCGAATACTAAATAGATCTGCACCAGTATTTGGCATTTATTTACTAGTATTGCTTGGTATGTGTTGTGATGGTCTAGAACCAGTGGTCCCCGGATTGATTTCCGATGGCGTTTCTTCTGGGGTCTTCAAACAGACTCCCACAGTGCCTTAGTTGGGCAAGGTAAGTTGTGAAAGCATGCAAATCTTTTGGAGGGGGTTTAAAGCAGTGGCCTGGTGTGAAGAGAAAGTCTTGTATACCCAGTGCATGTAAAATATCTAACTGAACTTTTGTGTTAATCAGTGATTAAATGCCCGTCAACCTGTGCACTTTGTGCCTGCACATAATCCTTGTAAGAGGATGTTCCAGTATAAGCAGACAGATAGATAGAATGTTGTAAATTGTGCCACAATAACTGGATCACTTTGTGCTTGCACATAATCCTTGTAAGAGGATGTTCCAGTATAAGCAGACAGATAGATAGAATGCTGTAAATTGTGCCACAATAACTGGATCACTTTGTGCTTGCACATAATCCTTGTAAGAGGGTGTTCCAGGGCTCAAACTGGGTCTGAATTTTAGGGAAAAGTGACTTCTCCTTCATCCAAAAAAAAGGAGAAGTGGAGAAAAAATAGGGAGAAGTGGTAAATTTCGTCACGCGGTTACACGAAATCTTAGTTTCATTAAAATTAATGCTATGTCATTATGTGTGTTCTTGTTTTATATTGTTTTTATAATGTTTTATATTGTTTTTTATTTATATCAAATGTATTGGTTGACTGCCTTCTTGTCTTTTATCTGATGTTGTAATTAAGGAATGAGTTTATGTGTGATATATTCTTAAAGAACAGGGAGTTTAACTTTCTGAATAAAGATACAGCTAAATGAACTTACAATTTACTTTTTCATGGTAGGAGTATTCTTCATGCCACTCATTATTGTTTAATTTTTTTTTGCAAAGAACATGGAACACTAGTACCTGGTAAAAGCTGAAGATAAATGCTATTTATCTATAACTTTATCTCCTAAAGAGTAATCAAAAAGATATTTCTCTGTTCACATATCATTTTTATTTTTTACCAAATAAACACTTTTTTATTAAAATGCAAAACATAATCATAAGTTCATGAAACATAAATTAAACACACATTTTTTAAATTTCAGATGCTGTGTTACATGCTATCCCCACTGCAGTCTACACACTGCTTAAACTAACTGTTTCCTACTTGACCTTTTTAATTCTCATTTATAAATATTTCGTACTTTCTGTTGTTACCAATATTTCAAGGCTTTTTGGAAGTCAAACTTTGTAGTTATAGGTCGGATCACAAATATTTAGAGTAATTAAACCAGCTGATATTAAACAAACAAATTGAGTAACAAAACAATTTTTTAATGTGAATTCTATACATCACTCACGGACACCGAATTCACAGTTGTTATAATCGATTCAGTTCAATTTGTTTATTTCGACTCGAACATATTTATAGACAACAGTTAGCAGCAACATAATTATCAATACCTCTTTAATGATCGGTAATTTCTAAAAATCAAACGCACAAATTATTCATTTTAAACGTATAATTCAGAATTGAATTTCACTCTTGTCAATCAACTATGCATCTCGCAAACACAAAGGATGATTACGTCATACGTGGAAAGTTACTTTGCTCATGGAAAACTTTGATTGACAGTTGAAAAAAAATGATCGGTTTCAATTAGACGCTGGATGTTTTAACTCTATGCAAGGGAAACCTTGATCTTGGTCAGCCAAACGATTGCGTTCCTAGCAACCTATACGATGTTAGCACGGGGTGTAAACATATATGCCGAAAATTGCCTGGGGATATTTAGATCAGAAGTAACCAAATATTGCAATTTGCATTCCCACAAGTGTGGCGACACTTATGCACGGATTAGAGAATATACCAAATATTGGTTATAGTTGTAATTTGCACTTCGCTAGCATCCAGAAAAAAAAGCGATGTTGCTAATTTTAAGGCGACTTAAAACTTAGCCGTGACCAAAAAAAAAGCAAAGTGACGGAGAAAAAAGCGACTTTGTCGCCCTCTAGTTTGAGCCCTGGTGTTCCAGTATAAGCAGATAGATAGTATGCTGTAAATCCTGCCACTGTTACTGGATCACTTTGTGCCTGCACATAATCCTTGTAAGAGGATGTTCCAGTATAAGCAAATAGATAGATAGAATGCTGTAAATCCTGCCACTGTTACCGGATCACTTTGTGCCTGCACATAATCCTTGTAAGAGGATGTTCCAGTATAAGCAGATAGTATGCTGTCGATAATGCAACTGTTACTGGATCACTTTGTGCCTACACATAATCCTTGTAAGAGGATGTTCCAGTATAAGCAGATAGATAGTATGCTGTAAATCATGCCGCTGTTACCGGATCACTTTGTGCCTGCACATAATCCTTGTAAGAGGATGTTCCAGTATAAGCAAATAGATAGTATGCTGTAAATCATGCCGCTGTTACTGGATCACTTTGTGCCTGCACATAATCCTTGCAAGAGGATGTTCCAGTATAAGCAAATAGATAGTATGCTGTAAATCATGCCACATTTACTGGATCACTTTGTGCCTGCACATAATCCTTGTAAGAGGATGTTCCAGTATAAGCAAATAGATAGATAGTATGCTGTAAATCATGCCGCTGTTACCGGATCACTTTGTGCCTGCACATAATCCTTGCAAGAGGATGTTCCAGTATAAGCAGATAGATAGTATGCTGTAAATCATGCCACTGTTACTAGATCACTTTGTGCCTGCACATAATCCTTGCAAGAGGATGTTCCAGTATAAGCAAATAGATAGTATGCTGTAAATCATGCCACAGTTACTGGATCACTTTGTGCCAGCACGTCATCCTTGTAAGAGGATGTTCCAGTATAAGCAAATAGATAGTATGCTGTAAATCATGTAACAGTTACTGGATCACTTTGTGCCTGCACATAATCCTTGCAAGAGGATGTTCCAGTATAAGCAAATAGATAGTATGCTGTAAATCCTGCCACTGTTACCGGATCACTTTGTGCCTGCACATAATCCTTGTAAGAGGATGTTCCAGTATAAGCAGATAGAAAGTATGCTGTAAATCATGCCGCTGTTACCGGATCACTTTGTGCCTGCACATAATCCTTGTAAGAGGATGTTCCAGTATAAGCAGAATGATAGTATGCTGTAAATCCTGCCGCTGTTACTGGATCACTTTGTGCTAGCACATAATCCTTGTAAGAGAGTGTTCCAGTATAAGCAGATAGAGATAGTAAGCTGTAAATCCTGCCGCTGTTACTGGATCACTTTGTGCCTGCACATAATCCTTGTAAGAGAGTGTTCCAGTATAAGCAGATAGATAGATAGTAAGTATGCTGTAAATCCTGCCGCTGTTACTGGATCACTTTGATAAACAATTCTTGCTTTAAACATTTTGCCATTATGTTACCACTATTTAGAAAATATGTGGTTGCCACTGTTGTAAATAAGCCATTGTATGATATGAATTATTTAAATAGTTTATATCATTTTTAACTGATATGTACAATTTATTTTCGTGGATACTTTGTTTAAATTTACATCGTATGTTGCGATACGTTGTAAGGTTTGTATCCAAACGTGTTTGATCGCTGTTGACCTGCTATATTATATTTACAACAAATTAATAGATGCATGATGGATAAGGAAAACTTTATACCACTTCTTGCCTATGTGCGAGATGAAGTTTTTATTTACTTCCTACTTCCGGGCGCACTGTATTTTTTACACGTATGTCATAATTACACCAAATCGTTTCCTGCATCATGTCCTCACAAGTATTACATAAAATAATCATTAGGGATCAATCCAATATTAAATTCGATATTAAATGTTTTTAAGTCACTGAATTAGTGTAATTAAGTACATGCTTCTGGTAACATATGCAGTTAACGCATATATTTTGCCATGGATTAAAGTAAGGTTCAACATCCAAGGACTTGTTTATATAAATAGAGCACAGACCGTATATTTTTTATAACTTATTTTATTTATAAGTGATAGCTTTTTATGAGTATATGATCTAACGGGTTTATAAATCTGTCCTTTATATAGCATGTGAGTAGTAATGAATCCTTAACTGGATCCTACTCATAAAAAGCTATCACTTCATGTATGTAAATTTGTCCACCCTGTCCAGATGTGTTGCATGTAATTCCATAGTATATAAGTCATGGTCGACACCAAATTTATTGGTTTGGTAGAGGCCTTGATATTGTATCTATGGTTTGCATTGTAGCTAGGCGCACTCGCCGTAGTCTGGTCTGTACATTTATGTCTTGGTTATTCACAAATAATTATCTCCATATATATATATATATATCATGCATTGTGAATGAGCATCTGAAAAGATCCCAAAAATCGAAAATTCCGTTGTTGTGAATTTGATTATCTCCCTTTATGATATTATATTTATATGAATTCACTGTATCTATATGATCCAGCGGGTTTATAAATATGTCCTTTATATAGCATGTGAGTAGTAATGAATCCTTAACTGGATCCTACTCATAAAAAGCTATCACTTCATGTATGTAAATTTGTCCACCCTGTCCAGATATGTTGCATGTAATTCCATAGTATATAAGTCATGATCGACATCAAATGTATTGGTTTGGCAGAGGCCTTGATATTGTATCTATGGTTTGCATTGTAGCTAGGCGCACTAGCCGTAGTCTGGTCTGTACATTTATGTCTTGGTTATTCACAAATAATTATCTCCATATATATATATATTATATATATATATAAAGTACATATTTACAGCGACTTATAAACGGAGATCTTTTGATAGGTCACTGATAAGAGGCCCTTTCAGCGGTTTTGGAGATCTGGGAAAAATGGCCAATTACTTTATAGGGATCTGGGGAATCAAAAGCCATTACTTTCAGGGATCTAGGGAACAGGGACCCTCTGAACAGAATGCCTTCTCTATATAATTCCTTGATATATTTGATACATTTATATTGTATGGTATCTCATTGTATAGGCTGGTGTCAATTCTACGATAAGGTACAGATGGTGCTGTTCTTGGGCTTTCTAGAAAAATCCTTTCAACACTATAAAGTAGAAGATGAGTACGGACTGGTACCAGGGTTTCATGAGACACCATGTCCTCAAATTTCATAGGCTATGAAAGCCAAAAAGTTTATCTTCGACAGATGATGGAAAGCGTTTAAAATAGGAATGGCCATTTGCCAAAGTGTTGATAAAATAACTGGTACAAAACGAAAAAGAAAAAAGGCCTACACAGAATGGTGTTTGTCTCACCCTGTCTCCACTGTCTCATTATTGTATTCAAAAACAGTGAAAAATCAAACTACGGCATATGTGTCTGGAATCAAGTTCTTCACAGGTTCAAGATCTGCATTTATAAAAAACATACATTTTACCAGTGTTTTATACACATTTCAATTACCAGAGTAATAATACGATTCGTCCATGCTGCAATTCGAACTACCAAATCTAAAATGACACAAAATTGCATGGCTATAATCAAACGGAAAGGGTATTGCCACGTATTAAATGAATGACATAATGAATACAACAGTTCAGAGTATATAACAGTTTAAGTTAGTTAAGTTCAGTGTGTTAACTGACACTATACTATGTAAACTTCTCTTAATAATAAACTTATTAATCGGGAATATGATTCTGGATGGATATTTAAGATTTACTTAAAAAGATTATCCAGATTTCCATCCCTTCGTTATTTGTTTTGTTTGGTCAAACTTCACAACGGTAAACTATCACAATTGACCTGATCGATATTGATTACTACGCCGTCATTTTCCTTAGACAAGACAAGCTAACGACGTCAAAGTAAACACTTCATTGTACTATGATTTACTTGGACAACAATGCCACGTGGAGAGTGAGCGGTGCGATGGCCGTTCTCGTGTCAGACCAATTTAACTGGTGTCAGAACCATGACAAAATGTGGGAAATATTCTCGTATGTGTACATTAGAACTACGTTAATCATAGATCAGTCTTGTAGGAGTAATGATGTTACTTGATGGCTTCGTTGATAAAAACATGTGATGTGGTATTGACAAATGTGCAGTCAAAACTCGCATTAATCTGTACCAGCTGATATATACAAGTGATTGCACCAATTAATTTGTCTTTAAATACAGACAGTGCGTATAATTGAGGCCCTCCCAGGGGGTTCCTGTTCTTTAGATCTCTTAAAGTAATGCCTATTGTTCCCAGATCTCCAAAAGTATTTGCCAAAGTTCCCCAAAAGTTTTTTGTCTATGTTCCCCAGATCTCTAAAAGCTTTACATTGTTCCCTATATCTCCAAAAGTTTTAAACATAGTTCCCTGAAAGTACCAAATAGTGTCTACTATAACCTTCTCTATTATTATTTACACATCATCATAATAAGCAAAATCCACGTACTGTCTTCTTATCCTTATTTAAAATATCTATGGTCTATGGCTTGATTTTTCAGAGAAAATGTGTTTTTTAAGTTTCCTTAAAAATGTGCTTGTAAACCCTGTGACAGGGGAGCATTTGTGATTTAATCACGCTGGTTCAAGATCTTCAAGAGTTTGTGGTTATACAAATACTGTGAGAGTTTGGATAAGACTCTTTGAAAAATGTGGGGGATGCTATAGCTTTACAAGAAAAAGGTTAACGGATGGACGATGGATAATTTACCAAGACATAAGCCCTGCTGGCCTTTGGTAAGCAGATCCAAAGAAGATATCGATGGAAAGACAGAAGAGACAAAAAATGAACAGCTGAACGGTTAATTTACAAAATGCAATAAATACACATAAATAATTATAAATACACATAAATAATTGTCTTTATTGTGTAAACACGATCTAATAAAAAAAAGTAGATGCCGGGTGGGATTGCACACCAGTCCTAACAACTGTACTATTCTGTCTTTATTCATCAGTACTGTAAATATATCTTTGGTCTGAATTACCATCCAAAATTTATTTTGGGTACATGAAGTTGTGCAGGGTCCCAGACTAACACGTAAGAAACCTCCAAAGCTGTCAAAAGCTGTTTCAAGCAGTCGACATCTCATTTTAAAAGTAAATTATGATCAAGTATAAAAATTATACATAAAATCAGTGACTTAATTACAGAGAGTGGTGGGCTAATAGCAATATAATGTCCACTGCACTTTTAGTATTTCTATAATAACTCTTTGAATCTTGGTCTGAATTTAACAATTTTGGTGCCAAAGTAAAGCTGATAAAAATGATGACCAATTCAAATTATCAATTATTTAATATTTTTCTTCTGAATTTAAATTATTACGGATTGAAATCCCTGTGTATGCATGCGATCTCATATATAAAGAAAGTGTGTAAGTAAGTGCAACATACAGAATGTCTCTAAGAAGCTTTTAAAGATTGTTTTATGTTGAAATTTCACGAAAAAAAAAAAGATTTTTAAACAAAAAACGGTAGTCTTCATTTAACAAATACCATGTACGTTGAAACAAAACACAATAAAAATGGAATATTAGGTAGAAAGATAAAGCAGTAAGTTTCCCATCGGTGGCGAAAGTTTCATATTGATATTTATTGAAGTCGTTTTCTTATTTCTTATTGCAAAAATGGGCTTAAAAAGAGATAAAGATCAAAAAAAAAAACTTTGAGCGTAAAATTCTTCATTTCTTTAAATCTAAAAAGAAATAAATAAAAAAATCCCAAATCAAGCCCTTTATTTTGATACCATAATCACAAAATTATGTTGTTTGATTATGGAGGATGTGTGTTTCCATGATTTAGAAAACGCCACGTGATCTAGCGGTAAAGCACCGAACCCGTGATCGGAGGGTCGTGGGTATTTCAATCCTTCGACACGACTATGTGTGGTGTCCTTGAGCAAGACACTTTTTCCACATATGCTTAGTATTGGTTATACACAGGAAGACTTTGAGAATGATTTGTCCAAGTTGTAAGAACTTGTTTCAAAATCGAAGTAAAATAAATAAGTTCAAACTAAACTAGAAAAGGCCAAAATGTGCCACCTGAAATTTAGACAAGTGCCTCCAGTTAACTATCTTTGTTTATATGTCTCTGATAAAATTGATCAAATAAGGTACTTTTTTCATTAAGGACAATATCCTTAGATCTCTAAAATTAGGTCTTTGATCTCCAGATCTTTGAAAATAAATGGCCATGTTCTCCAGTTCTCAAAAAAATAACAACCGGGAGGGCCTCATAATTGTGTCTGTAACAAATGGTATCACACGATGGTGTTATAAAATATTAACGACTTTACGCAAAAAATCAACCACACTAAAAATAAAGCTGAATCATATTAAAAAATAACGTAACTTGACAGTGGCGTAGCTGACCTTAAAATGATGTGCAATTCCACTAGGTTCTCAGCGGGGCCTGGGGACATGCCCCAGCAGAAAAAAATGACTTCCAGGATGCATTTTCTGCGTTCTGAGGGTATTTCCAGGAGATATAATGATACATTCAAGCCCGGGCATTGTGGCGTAAACACAGCTAGTTGTGGCGAAAAGGCAGCTACACCACTGCTTGGCAACAGATTAAAGGGAGTATATCAGGCAAAAACGCTGTAAATGTTTAGAAAATAAAATTATTTTTGAAATTGTTAAAATACGTCTCATTATCATTAATAAATAAAATCTGAATGGCTTAGTATGTAAAATCTACCAAAATGTGACAAAATCGCTTTTCAAATCGGAGTGAACACCTGAAACGAAATCCCCATTCTAAAAATAGACATCACTTTAACACTGCATTTTTTACTACGCGTAAGCCGGTATCAATGGCGGATCTACTCTTTAAAAAACCGGCGTACGCTGAACTTTTCAACAGGCTATAGTGGATTTGAATAAAAACATAGGAGTTTATATATCGGGAGGGGCGTAGACTGTTTTTTAAAGAGTAAATCCGCCATTGATACAGGCTCACACGTTGTAAAAATTGCTTCATCTTAGTGTTGGGATATTTTCAGAGTTTCTTTATTTAAAATATTAACCATAAGACCGTGTAAAAAGGATGAAAACATGTTTGGAACTTTCTCATTACGTTGTACATATTTTATTTAAGCAGAAGTAGACAGTTATATAATAATAAACATTATTTAGCACAAATAGTGAGCTTTCTGGATATTAATAATTTCCCCGTACATTTTTAATACTGGTGACAGTGGTGGAATTTGCGAATTTTTATAATTCTCCCCGCAAATTTGTAAAATTAGATAGAGTCCGAATGACGTCAAACAACATTAAGTGATGTCTGTTATTAGAATGGAGATTTCAATTAAGTTTACCACTTCAATTTATATATCGATTTTGTCACGTTTTGGTGGATTTGACATACCAAACCATTCGGATTTTACTTATAAATGATAATGAGATGCTTTTTATCCATTCTAATAATTATCTTATTTTTTAAAACATATATAGCGTTTATTCCCGAATATACATTGTACTCCCTTTGCACAAGCACGAGAATGACACCAATATTTAATGCTCTTTGCAGTAGGTATGTGCACCTGACACCCATTGAAGGTCAGAGTATAAAAATGTAAGACGGCGAATATGGTAAAAAAAATACCGAAATCAAAGATGGCCGCCAAAATCATGTTTTTTACATTTTATCATAAGTAACACTTCTTAAACAAAACAGACCAAATTACTTATTTTAATGTTTTGTATAAAAAAATGTCTCATATATTAAAAAATCAATATATATTTAATGATATGTCAAAATGGCCGAAATTTAAGTTGGCCGCCAAAAACACTTCTGGTCATTGTTCAGTACGATTTTATCTTTGAACAAGATTAAATGAGTAAATATTCGTGTGATGATAAAATTAAAGATAATATAAAAGAAATCAATTTGAAATGTCAAAGTGGCCGTTTTTTCAAGATGGCCGCCAAAATCATATATTTTACCGTTTAGTATAGGAAACGTTGTTTTTTTAAAGGACAAAATGGACATATTTACATGCTTTCTGTAGACAAATGTCTTAATTTTTTAAAAAGCAGTTCACGTGTATTATTGATAACATCAAATAAGAACACGTCAAAATGGCCGAAATTCAAGATGACCTAAAAACTATTTAATTCTCAATATATAGACTGTGGTAGCAAAACATTGATGTACCAGAGACATATAAACAGTATGTACAACAAAAGAAACGTGCTAGATCTTATCTTTTAACAAGGATAAATATATACTATTTACCTATTTTATATCCATAGATCAAAAATTTCATATATGATCAAATAAAAAAAATTCAACTGAAATCTTATTAAAAGTATTGGCTGTTATTTGAGATGGACGCCAAACATCATTTAGTATGTGTTACCTTTACTACTGGAAAAAAATTGTCTTAAAAAGAACAGGGACGAAATGGAAATACATTTCAGGTTTTATGCAGTCACATTTCTCATGTTTTAAAAACAGCAATAATTATATTCTAAACGAAATCAATAAAATATGTCAAAATTGATTAAAATAAAGATGGCCACCAAAACCACATATATATTTACCTTTCAGTGCATAGTTTTCAAGGACAAACAAGAACAGTTTGATAATGTTTTACATGTTTCGTGTTGTCAAATATTTCATGACAAGAAAGAAACGTCCATTTCACGTCTGAACAACTTGCTACCTGGAAGTACAGAAGACATGCCACGTAGTGAGCGTCCATGTGTCAACTTGCGCCCGAGATCACTTTACTATCAATATATATGCAACTACAGCAATGCTAATACGCCTGGTATAGATATAAAAACATCAGATACCATAGATCAAGTTCCAAGAGTTACGACATCTTTAAAATATTTATCAGACGTTTCTTCTTTATTCAGTACAGAAATTGACAAGGAGCAACAATTGATATTGTGTTGCAAATATGCAAATGTTAGTTTGTCTCAATATAAACCAGCAATAACCATTTTTGACAAGCTGTACAGATAACACAACTCTTACTAGATAGATGCATTCCATATCAATGCTGTAATGTCATCACGGATGTATAAAAGGAATGTTTTGAAGAGTCATAAAGGAAAACTTTATAGTTTACAGAGTCGTTGATGTCTGTTATGGTAAAATGAAGATTGCGGCTCTAGAACTGTGAGATAATAGGTACAACTGATCAGATAGATTTTAAAGGTGAAACGCTTTCTGATACAAGGAAAGTTTATCAATTTAGCTTTTCTGTCAACCAAGTGTTGCAAATAGACAATGCATTTGCGGATTGATTAACCCACTTACCAATTACGAGAGCATAAACATGGAGCAGATGTAAGAAATTGATCAGGTGCAATCAATAATCTGGAAGCTGAAGTCAGCGTAAACATTGGTATAATTAGCTCGAGAAATGTCTTCGTCTATTCAAGAGTTGTATGCAAAGCTTTAATAACGAACACACATACGAGTGTCAGCAGACGAATCAACACTTCTTTCAACTGATCTACTTATATATGGACAACATTTTCTGGCGATAAAATACAGTAGATTTAATCTTATGAAGAATCCTCAATTTGAATAATGACAATTATTCGAAACGCTAGGTTTAAACATTGCTCTTGTTCTTTACTTGGTTTGAAATCACATGTTGTGAACAATCATGCATCTACTTGCCAGCATAACTGGATCAGTAGATAATCAGTTCAATAATGGTTTTAATTGGTATAATTCAACCGCAAAGGTGATAAGAATGTTATTGTTTGGTCGTTTTACGTTAATCATTGAATAGCGGCCATCTTGAATAACGGCCATTTTGAAATTTCATACCCTAACAACGGTACACGAGGGGTATTCAATAAGGTTTGAGACTGGCCTTGTAAGATAAGACTAAAGCTGATTTAGGGTAAATTTCTTATATCAATCCTTCAAAATATTCTCTCTTAACAGAAATGCACTTTTCCATAAGAGATATCCATGACCTGAAAGCCACAGAGTAGTCTGCCCTTGATATACTCTGCAGACACTGATACACAGCACTGCCATCAGCGCTTCTGGAGTTGTAGCGACGCCCAGCAAGCATTTTCTTCAGTACAGGAAAGAGAGAGAAGTCAGGGACTCAGGTCTGGCGAGTATAGAGGGTGCTGCAATTGTTTGATTTGTTGGTCAAGTAGAAACTTCTGCGCAATATTACTCTTGTCTGCAGATGCATTGTCATGGATAAGACAGATACCCCTCAAACCAGTTCGTGGGCAAAGTTTAACGTAATGTTTTTCCAATACCTTATCTCTATAAAACTTTACAGAAACAGATCTGCATGTTGCACTTGGTATTTGTACAACAGGACATTTGGAATTGAATAAAATCGTGTATAGAACCTGTTTAGAATTCGTTTTGCTATAATCTCTCTTTCTTGTCCTTTCCTTAGCCAATGTTTATAATTTAGCCGTCTTTGAAGTTCGAAATCATAAATCCATGTTTCATAATCTATGAGGACCTCATTTAGTCTTCTTTCAGCAGCATGTCTGTACACTTTCAAAAGATCTTTGCAACATTTCAACCGTTGGGCATTTTGCTTTTTGGTCAAACGGTGGGTACCATCGTGCACATAACTTTGATAATTGTAAGTATTTGTTTTTCAAAACTTCGTGAACAATTCCCAGTGAAATACCTACTAATGCACAGCTTTTTGAAATCAAAAGGAAAGCACGCGACTCATATGATACGTCACAAAATATGTTGCAATTTTAAGCGAGAAATATTTTTGTCTAACTTAGTCGCGTAGCCCAAGTTAGGAAATCCCATTTCAATAAATCAGTTTGGCATATTTAAATAGATGTCCTTTTGGCAATACGGGGTCAGTGGGCATATATAGGCATGATATACTGGGGGAAAATGTATTTAGTTGAACAAATCCTGATAAATTCCCTTTAATGAGATTGTTATCTTACTTGCAATTGACTGATTATGGATACACACTATTTTGTTTGGCAATACCGTATAACAAAATATTCTTCATCCTAGTGCAGATCCAGGAAATTGACTTATGTAGGACGGGATGGAAGGGGTTTCAGAAAAAGATAAAGATGCCAAATCGTGCAATTTGACACATATTAGAGGACATTTTGTTACAATTTTAAGACCATTATGTTAATTATGAAATATGATTGAATGCAACACCTCCCAATGAAAAATAAATATATGAAAATGGTGCAATTTGACACATATCTGAGGACATTTTGTTACGATTATGAGACAGAATTTTAATTTGGGAATATGATTATTAACATCGCCTCTCCCCGGATAATTTTGTAACTAAAGACGTCAAATGGTGCCTTAAGGAAATATCATTAAAAATAACACTCCCCCACCCCCCACCAAATAAAAAGGGAAACTAAAGATGCCAAATGGTGCAATTTGATTTGCCAAAATGATTTATTGAAAAGGAATTTCCTAAAAACAACTTGGTACAGACAGAGTTGGTGAATGAAGACAGTAAAACTAAATCTTAATAGAACCAGTGCTTCTGCAACTAACTGGCACACTATATCAATGTTTTGGACCGAGTTGGACTCAAACACACAACCTCAGTATGAAGAAAACACAAAGATGCGATATTGGGATATATATTGTTTGCCTTTTCATTATATACAAGAGGTCCTCCATGGTCTCTCAGTCGCCGTCACGTTCGTTCCATAAAGGTTGTGAGAAAGTTTGCCAGTTACTTGCGGAAGGACCGTGGTTCTACTCAAGATTCCTTCTGAGGTATTCTTCCATCAATGAAACCAGATATGCAATATATAACCTGACACAGTCTGAAGTCTTCCTCCATCAATAAAACTGGATATGCCATATATAACCTGACACAGTCTGAGATGTTCCTCCATCAATAAAACTGGATATGCCATATATAACCTGATATTTGTTGAAAATGGTGTTAAACCCCATTAAAAAACCTGGAAGGTTAACTAGTACTCAATCACACAAATCTCCGCATGTAACTTGAAAACTTTTTCCACTTGAATCAGTAATGAGAGACGAATGCCAATGAGATGCAATGTCATATATCAATCGTCATATAGATTGATCGAACTATGCCGCGATTCGAACTATCCGATTCCTGGATTGATAGTCAGACGTGCTACCGAGTTGGTGAATAAAGAATGAAAATAAACAGAGCCTATGTACTTCTGTAACTACCTAGCACACTATATCAAAGTTTTTGAACCAAACTGAACTCAAACCAACAATTTCAGTCTGAAGAAAACAGATGGTGATATGATATTGGATTATATATTAGTTTAAATTTATTTATTTTAATTCGATTGTGAATCAGGCTATTACACTTATACAAACCATGCTCGAAGTTTCCTGGGTAGAACCAGTACTAAGCATATACATAAAAAGTGTCTTGCACAAGTACACCACACACACCCGCGGGGAGGATTGAACCAAGACCCTAATCTCGGTTTGATGCACTACCTCTGGACCACATGTTTAAATGAAATTGAAAAAAAAAGTTGGTTTGTGGTTATGGTATAGTTGGTGTATATGCAACAGGCCACTGGTTCGATTACACACTTGACCCATACCGGGATAAGTGATGATTTATACCGATGTCTGAAAAAAAAAGAAAGACACCTGACACCGGGTTTTAGTAAGTCCAGCTTACAGGTGGCGCTAAAGTAAAATTTGTGTTTACTTCCGGTTTACATAGAAAACAGCGATCACAAATCAAAATTTAATTCAAAGTGTATTATAACTTGGTTACTGGAGGTAAATGATGTTATCAGGAATTTAAAAAGTGTATTATTTGGTAAGTATTGTGCAACTATATATTATTGCATCAACTAATGCCTTAATTATATTTAGAACACCAATTTGTGCCGTGTTCTTGACATGCATTTATCGCTGTACGAATTCTCTCCCTTGGCAACTTAGCAAAAAAGAAGAAACACGCACATCTACATATTACTCCCAACAATCAATTTCTCATTATTATAAGGAGGCGTTTTCGGGGAAGGGCAAACAGATAGAAAAAAATGAAATATGATATATGAAATTTAAAAACAACAACAAAGTTATACATATACTTGCATTTAAAAATAACTACATCTCTAGTGTTAAACACAAGACTTGCTTAGAATTTTATTGCGGCCAGACCAACCATAAACTGATTAAGGCTGGTACTGGCTTTAACAAAACTTGGTAGGCTATTCCAATTTCTAATTGTTCTAGGGAAGAACGAGTTCTAGTGATATAGGGTCTGAGAAAAAGGTACATGAAAATTTAGATTTTTTATTGGGATTAGATGATGTTGATCTACACAGCAACTAGGTTGTTTTTATTTTAACCCTTTACTTCATATAGACACCTTTTGACACTTCTAATATAGAAGGCTTTTGAATTATTGGGTGACTTATGTTTATATTAACTGACAGAGTGGAAAACAGTGCAGGAAGTGTTCAGATTGCTCGTTACAAGCAATCTGAACTCTTCCTGCACTGTTTTCAAAGGCCTGTGATTGGTGCAGGAAAACGCGTATCTATGGAGTAATGAGTTAGATTAGTGATGAATTCATTCTTCTTTGATAGAAGGTTTGCCAGTTTAAAATTTGATACATTTGAGTGACACTGCTTGTGAAGACGTAATTATTGAGTACATATCTAGCTGCTGCCCTCTGTATTCTTTCTACTTTGTATGTTTGTGCGAAATGGATGAACATTATTCTGTTTGTGGTTTAACATTGGTGTTGTATGCTGTTTCTTTTATCTTTTTATTATTTGTTTGTATATTTCGTTTAATGAATTTAAGATGTGGTTTGCTTTTGATGTGATGTTGTCTTTGAGTTAAGAAATTAAAATCGTGGCTGAGTGTGACACCTAGGTATTTTGCATTTATTGTTGTTTTAAGTTCTGTATTGTGCAATTTATAGGGGAATATGACAGTATTTCTATATGAGTTTTAGTGTTTAAAAAGAAAAATACCGTCATATTCCCCTATAAATTAATAAAATAATTTACTTTACTCTTATTGTGTCTATCAAAAAATAATCTATATGAGTTTTTATGAAAACCATAACATATAACAGATATTGAGTGCGAATTCTCAAAAAAAAAATTTTTTGGCATTATTCAAATTAAAAAAATAATTTTCTTAATCATAAATGAATATGCTCTATTAAATAACATTTCTGGGTACTGGATACAGTACAGTGACCAGTTTAACTGGAAGTGTGCAAAGTGCGTGAAAACTGGTGGCGTTAACACAAGGTAAGGTTTGGAGAAACCACAAAATCAACAGTTTCTTGGTGATGCATCCAGTATTTTTTCTCTTCAATTTTTAATATTTAAACACAAACAAAAATGAATGTTCTAAATGTTCTACAAATATGTAGCATTTTTTATTTCTTTACAGTTGCATTTAATTTTAAAATAGAAAACAATACTTAAGTGCGTGAAAACCGGGTACTCCAGGATACATTAACTGTAAGTTGCATGTAATTTTAAATGATTTCAAATGTTTTGATCACGAAAAATGATTTTAAATTAAAAATATTGAGGTTTGAAGTAAAATTTCTCATAATATGTTGTTATTTAAGTTGTAGTATACAAATTTTTAAATCAGAAATACTTCATGAATTTAAACACAAAATGCTGGGAATGGTATTGTTTTGATGGGAATTTCATTGTGCAATGTAAGAATTTTGATTTGTGTTCCCGAAATGAATGGAAGTTAAGATAATTTAAAACGAGATATTGCGAGACTTTGTGTCAATATGCGAGCATTCACAAAATATCAGTCAGTTGTCTTTTCTTCTCTGTATAATTCCTTGATATTACAACAACTATATTATATGTATTTTTCATGAAGAGAATCGTTATATGTATAATGTTTACATGCGAGTGGCTATGCACGAGATAGTCCAAGATGATAACAAGGACTTAAATAAAGTTGCATAGATCTCCTGATTATGCTGTTGTTCCATTGATTTGTGCCCCTAAGGTGTGAGATTCGCACATGCACATTATCTGCCGCATATTTCTGCATCGAGATTTCAGTTTAAATACTACTTTACTAGAATCTAAGTGTTATGCATAGCCATACAAACAATAGAAAATAACAAACAAAACTGATATTGCAGCTGGCTTGGTGTTGAACATCATTTGACTGACAGTTTGACATCATTTAAATGATTCCAGGCAAAGCTACAATGAAAGCTGAGATGATTGAAGTTTTAAAGTTGATGTTTGTTAATTAGGGCCATTTCTAAATATAGCTGGCTTGGTAGTTTGTACATGACTTGTTCAGAAATGAATCAAGAGTGGTGTCTGTGCCATGCCATTCATGCGTGCGCAGTGATGATGAACTTCTTAATAATTAAGAACAAACTTAATAATTATATAATTTTGTAGGCATTTTTAACAAATAAGATAGACCCAATTTTTAAAATTGAAGCAATTCCGTTAGTTATCAAATCAGATTAAACTACTCATATGGCAACCCCCTCTTGTGAGGATTATAGACAAGCACATTGTGCACAGGTTTATGGACATGTCACAGATTAACATAGAAATTCAGTGATTTCTTTTTCATGCACTGGGTAGGACTCCACGTACATGTGCTGACTGCTTTAAATCCTGGGGTGGGTGAGGGGACCCTTTTCAAGGATTGGATCTTTCCACTGCACCTTGCCTGATCAAGGTACTGTTGAAGTGCATTTGAAAAACTCTAGATGATACCCCACCGGAAATTAATCTTGGTACCTCTTGGTCTAGAGCAAGCAGGCTAACCACTAAACCACCGCAACTCCTTTTATTACTTGGTCATAATGATAAAATCTCCCCCCCATCCCCTCCACACACACGCCCTAAAAAATTGAGTTATGTCATGACAACAGATATTTGCCAGCACACCAGAGTATATTTATGAAAAGGTTAATCCAATGTTATATTGTGTAACTGACAAGCGTAAACCACTGTAAGCTTATCTAAGCTGAACATGGCATAACCATTAGCCTCTCACTTGTCAATATCTTCCAAATAAACTTTTTGAGGCTTTTTGGATGTAAATAAATTAATCATAGAATCTGTTGTTTTTTTTACTACCGTAAATGTTTTTCAATTCAAACATAGTGTATTATATCTAGATTTTAATATCTGATAACCTGTAGCAATGGTTTATAAAATTAAATGAATGCTGGTGTTTGAATTAGTGAAAAGAGTTTATTTTCTGACACAGTGTCTGTCATGCTGATGCATGCACTTACTTGCATGTTTTATTTTACAACCAGTACAGCTAAGTATCATTGATGCTGATAAACGATGATGCAAATTTAAAATAACATCTCCTTTGAAACCAATTTATACATGAACATTATGTTACTGTGTACGATGCTTGGATCATTCTCTATTACTTCTGTCTTGTTAGACATATACATACCGGTACAGTCATGTTAATTTAAAAATATATATTTTTTTGAATGGGGCTTAACTCCATTATCAACATATTTCAGATTATATATGGCATATCCTGTTTTACTGGTGGAGGAAGACCTGAAACCAAGTCAGAATGAACAGATCCGCTGTCCTTTCCCAAATAAATGGAAACTTTCTCACATAAAGATTTTGGAGCGGGTGGGACTCGAACCTATGCCCTTACAAAATAAAGAAATGTTTGTTTATAGCTAATTGAAAATTGAAAAATTCCATATTTGCAACCACTTTGCTATTACTAACACATACTATTTTGAAGAAGAGTTTTTTCTTCTTAGTCAAATGAATACATTTGCACAAGAACTGGTTTCATGGATTATCACTCAGGTGGGGAGAGGGGTGTATAATACCAGGTATATATTTTTGAACATATTGTTGTTTTTTTTCCAGAGGGGTTTCTATAATCCAGGGTTGTATTTTTTTGTTAAATTTTTTTTTTAACATTTTCACAGAAGTAACATGTTATCTTAAAGTGATTTACATAAACTCACCTAGTAGGAATTTGTCAAAAAACAGCGAAAAATTGCCAAAAAAGATCGGTTTCGAAGGCTAAATATTTTTTTATTTTACTTGTTCAATATTTTCTTATTTATAGCAATGCATAATCAGTGCTCCAAGAATAGGATAGCCCGATGCCCGGGGCTTGTCAAATCTGGATCCGGGCATATAACTTTTTCAAAGTTACTTGCCCGTCGGGCTTGTCTTAAAAAATCGGACAAGCTAGTTTTCACAATACACAGGTCTGCAAATATCTCTATTCGAAACGACACAGGTCAAACTGTTGTTTAAAGACCGTAACTAATCAGTATAAACAATTGACCCCTGCGGTGTTTATTATACCACATGCCCGATAATGCGACTTTGGAAAACCTCTCATGCATATTCATTTGTCTATTTTAATTCCTCTAATGTGATTGGTGGATAGCTTTGAATATAAAGTAATCTATTTTTAATAACCGCTCTGATTGGTCGGATATCTATGCCCAAGGTAACACGTTTCTTACCACCTACCCGAGCAAAGACTAAAAAAAAAGACAATGACGTAATTCGCGGGTGTTTCTCAAATTCTCCATTATGAAGAGTATAAAATTACCTCTTTTTGCCAAAATGGTAACGATTTCTAAAATATGATAATGTTTTTGCAGATAATTTGAGATCGATCGCGTTATGTAAAATGTCAGCGTTAGGTTCTGGTAATTTTATAAATATTTCGTAGATTTACAATAATTGGAACTGTATGTATATAAATTTTCTTCTGTGAAAACGTGAAAGTTGATATTGAAATAGAGTTTACGGTAAAGAAAAATGTAGGTGGGGTATTATAGTAATAAACATTGCTTTTTGGTTGTGTAATTTCAGCGTATATTTTTTTGGCATGATTTAAATAAAGTATTGAAAACAACAATTAAGATGAATTATGTGGGTATTTTAATATTTGAAATATAGTTGACTAGTTGCACTTTCTAGATATTTGAAGGCTATCATAGACTGCATTTATTTATCATATTGCCAAGTTCTCTTGGATAGATTTAATAGCTTTGTAGGCTTGACATTGCCATTGTTGTATGTTATGACGGCAATAATTAGAAAACAAGAGAAAGGTATTTAAAATAATGTTTTAAATATACTCCTGCTTCCACACTGCCACTGAATCGACAGAACAGAAATGATAGTCAATAAACACAATTGATTGATTGATTGATTGATTGATTGATTGAATATTTAGCATCTTTTTTATGCTAATAAAGAACAAAGATTAAATACAACATACTGATAGAGACATAGTCAGTTCTCCCGAAATTCTCTCACTTCTCCCAGTCTTATTTAAACTCTAAAACTTGTGATTTAGACATGCAAATTGTTATGGGGAGCTTACCCTACATAAAATTAATACATTTAAGTCTATGTTTACATATTTCATATTATACCGCAAGGTGTATTGGTAATAAAAATCTGGGCATGTGAACCGTTGATCAGGGCAAGTTATTTTTCAGCCAGGGCAAGTAGATTGAAAAAATCTACTTGCCCTGGGCTAGTCCCAAATTTTTTTCCTGGAGCACTGATAATGATTTCAAATTAGTGTAATAAAATGCCACACACACACACACACACACACACACACACACACACCGCATTTGCATTTTATGGCTGGTCAGTCGGAACCTGGACTGGTTTTAGTACCACCTCAATCCCATAATGCATTATTTTGAAAAGCAATGACAACCTCCTTAGGCGAATGCAAATATTTTTAACACATGGTCATGATGTTTCAATCTGGCAGCACCCACAATCAATTTCCTTTATACAGGGTTCGGTCTCGAGTGACCGAACCAAAAACTTTGTTTCAAAACCAAGCCATTTTAACTTCTATTTTAAAAGGATGTAAACCGTATATTGGCAAATCACACATAAAAGCTGCAAATGGTTATGCACATAAAACAGTACTTGTAAATGCCGTAATTAACATGATAATTGAATAAACACTAATTACATTATTAACAATAGTTTATCCCGGGACAAGAAAAAGTATTGCACAATATTTACATTTTCTCCATAAACTTTCCGAACATAGCTTAGCATGTCGTAAAATATCTGCATGTGCCTTGTGGTTGAAATAAAATTTTACTACAAATACACAGACAATTGTCAGGAACAATAATTGAAAAATAGACTTGTGATATCATTAATTTTATTGCTCGTCTTTTTTGAGAAAAAAAAGAGCTATAGTCATGACCCTGGTGTCGTTGTCATCGTAATTGTCCGCTGGTTAAAGTTTTATGTTTAGCTCAGCTTTTTCTATGTTTCTGAACAAACAACTCATGCTATAATGACTTAACTTCATAAACACATTCATATCATGTTATACAAACAATGTATATATTTAACTTACCTAAATTTATATACTTTGGGCTCTAAAACCTTTGATTAAAATTTTTTGTTTAGCTCGGGGTTGGTTGAAGTTTTATGTTTAGCTCGACATTTTCTCTGTTTCTGAACAAACTATTCATGTTTTGGTGACTAAACTTCATAAACACATTTATATCATGTTATAGAAACAATGTATATAGCTATAAATTTCCATACTTTGGGCTTTAAAACCTTAGGTTAAAGTTTTTTGTTTAGCTCTGGCTTGAATTTTTTTTTTTTTTTAAATCAATTTTATTTTTCAGTAATACTATTAATTCTGTAAGCTGATCACCATCAACTAAATAATCTTAACATCACTGACCTTGACCTATTTAATGGACTTTCCTGCCCGAGCCCAACCAAGACCCCCACCCTGCTGCCCATTTTTTAAATTTTTTTTGTTTAATTTTTGTTTTGTATTAAATCAAATACTCCGCCCAATTTCAACTTTTTAACCGACCCAAAGACCCTCACTCTTAAAATTTTGTTCTGTGTTGAAGTAGATACACTATCCCTTTTCAACTTTGTTACCAACCCCAAGACACACTCTTTCTCCAACTTTTTTTTTTATTTTATTAAACTAAACAGTCCTGTTTATTAAACTTTGGCATATACAACCCTACATCCACACCCAGATTTTTAAATCAAATTTCAGCTTAAGTACTGGTTATAATATATATAGCTAGCCTTAGCCAGACTATTCTGCCCTAATAGTCCTACTTGCACAGCCGGGCCCGATTAGCTCAGTCGGTTACGCGTCTGACTATCAATCTAGGGGTCGTGAGTTCGAATCCCCCGCCCGGCAACAGTCTCCGTGATGATTGATATACGACATTGTGCCTCATTATCATTTGTCTATCACCACTGATTCAAGTGGGAAAGTTATCAGTTACTTGCGAAGACGAGGTGTGCTCGAGTACTGGTTAATCCCAGGAAACAGTGGTTAGGTTAACTGATCGTCTGTTAGTCCTCGATGGGATAAAAATGACGCTAAATATTCAATCAATCAAAAACCTACTTGCACATACATGTATCTACTATTTAGCTTATGTAAAAAGATGGTTTCATACATACAGATATATCTGTTTTTCCTGATGGTACATAATAATATACTGTTCTGTGATTGACAAGGCTAGAATAGTAGAGTTTGACATCTCTATTTTTTTTTGGTGATCTTTTTTAAATCTATTTTATTTTTTCAGTAATAGTATTGATTTTTTAAACTAATCACCATCAACTTTAAAAAGTTTACTTCACTGACTTCGACCTACGTAATAGATTTGGTAAAAAGACGAGTGCCTGCACCTGCTTGCGGTGCTCTTGTTTGTTATAGGTTCCGTATGGGATCAGTCAGATACCATGTCAATAATTGAACAGTAAAAAGAATGAACTAGGTTTTGACACGGGTATGTTTCTAGCAAGTTTGAATATGTATTGTGTACACACAATTAAAAACTTCCAAACCATTATGTTAGTATTCTGACCATGTTTCTTTCAGATGTTGACATTTTCTCCGTGCTTTCATTGGCAATTATATGCTAGTAAATAGATTGTTTAAAAAAGGTTTGACCATTACCTAAGTTTAAGTGTTTACATTAGTCATAAACTATACATTTACACACACATTTATTTCACCATCGCTGTTTATGATGGCTCATTGGAATGCTGAACGCAGTTTGTTCAAAATGGAAAGCTAAACACTTAATCAAATGATTTAGCTTCTGAAAACTCAAGCATATAATAAAGTGGCAATATATGATTATATACCGTGCATTCATAATTATGTAAGTTTTATGTATATCTTTGTATCTGTAATGTTTATTTATGACACCATATTGAGAATTAAATGCCACTATACTCCTTTTAAAATCAAAACTACACTGTATTTTACAATCTGCTGAATATTTGTTACTGTCCAGCAACCATGAAAAAACAATTTTCATTCAAAAGGATATAAAGTTTATTACAGTCAGTCCTGTCGTTTCTATCACAGATTTCAGCAGCAAGTTGGTAACCATGTAACTGTTTTCAAGAAAAATCAATTAAAACTCTCCTGAAGGCTTGTGTGCTACTGGTAGAGAGGATAGTTATGCTGTGCTGAACAGAGGAGGGATATAACCGCTCTATTTTTCTTGTTTTTCTCAATTTCTTGGACCACTGCTGGCGAGATTGTAAATTCTTCTCCTATCGTTTTATTACTGTATTGTTTGATCTAACTTAGTGAAGGAAAGGAGATATTGTAATCTATAGGGTAAGTGCTTGTTGTCAATCAGCCATCAAGCTTCCATTAAATACAGACGCTGTTTTACACCAGTCTGTAAATATAAACACAACCACATGTTGACTGCTCTCTATTTTAATTTCTGGCGGGGTGTATTTTATCATCTTTCAAATTCGTCATGGGGTCTTGATGTGTATGATAAATTGTTAGGAGATATATTGCATGTTAGTTACACAGTGCTGGTTGGGTGCCGTTATGTTGTGATCAATGAAGATATGTGCTAACTTGTGTCATGTATTTTTCTCTGCAGATCATTAATGGGTGGAAGAAAAAATATGATCACTATTTTAACAGTATTACATTGCAGCATTTCACCAGTCTGTTATGGGGGTAACATGGCTACACTGCCACATGTATTAGCATAATATCCTTTGTATCAAAATAATATAAACTCTGCACCTGTATCAGCATGACATTTCCTGTGTCACCTGTATCAGCATGACATTTCATGTGTCACCTGTATCAGTATAACATTTCCAGTGTCACCTGTATCAAATGACTTGCACTTACGTCATCTGTATTTGTATATGTCGACATTTCCTGTGTCACCTGTATCAAAGACTGGCACTTGGTCACTGGTATCACCATCACTGTGTCACCTGTATTGCCATGACATTCTCTGTGTCGCCTGCATCAAATAACTGACACGTTGTCACCTGTATCACCATGGCATTCACTGTGTCACCTGTATTACCATGGCATTCCCTGTGTCTCCTGTATTACCATGCCATTGTCTGTGTCACCTGTATTACCATGACATTCCCTGTGTCACAAGTATTAGGTTAGCATAACATTCCCTTTGTCACCTGTATTACAATGACTTACACTGTGTCACCTGCATCAACTTACTGACACTGTGTCACCTGTATTACCTTGACATTCTCTGTTTAACCTGTATTACCATGACATTCCCTGTGTCACCTGTATTAGGTTAGCATGACATTCACTGTGTTACTTGTATTACCATAACATTCCCTGTGTCACCTGCATCAAATAACTGACACTTTGTCACCTGTATTTACATGACATTCCCTGTGTCACCTGCATCATATAACTGACATGGTGTCAGCCACCTGTTTTACCATGACATTCTTTGTGTCACCTGTATTACCATGACATTCCTTGTGTCACCTGCATCATATAACTGACATTGTGTCACCTGTATTACCATGACTTTTCCTGTGTCACCTGTATTACCATGACATTGTAGTTTCACATGTATTACCATGACATTCCCTTGTGTCACCTGTATTAGATTAGCATGACATTCCCTCTGTCACCTGTATTACCATGACATTCCCTTTGTCACCTGTATTAGGTTAGCTTCAAATGGCTGACACTGGCTCACCTGTATTAGTACATAAGTATAAATTATTATTATGCAGTGACACCTATATATCACCATAATATACATCTCATCTGCATCAGCATGACAGACGTTGTATCACCTGCATCAGTACGACAGATATTGTGTCACCTGCATCATTGGGACAGATATTTTGTCACTAGTATGACAGATATTGTATCACCTACATCGGTAGAACATATATTATATCACTGGCATCAACATGACAGAAATTGTGTCATCAATTAAATTTTATAGTATTCTATTGTTAAGGAGGATCCTATATCATACTCATACACACTATATTGTACATAAACACACTGTATTGTACACATACACACTATAGTGTACACATATATTGTACACATACACACTATATTGTACATAAACACACTGTATTGTACACATACACACTATATTGTACACAAACACACTGTATTGTACACATACACACTGTATTGTACACATACACACTGTATTGTACACATACACACTATATTGTACACATACACACTGTAATGTACACATACACACTATATTGTACACATACACACTGTAATGTACACATACACACTATATTGTACATAAACACACTGTATTGTACACATACACACTATAGTGTACACATATATTGTACACATACACACTATATTGTACATAAACACACTGTATTGTACACATACACACTGTATTGTACACATACACACTGTATTGCACACATACACACTGTATTGTACACATACACACTATATTGTACACATACACACTGTAATGTACACATACACACTATATTGTACACATACACACTGTATTGTACACATACACACTATATTGTACACATACACACTGTAATGTACACATACACACTATATTGTACACATACACACTGTATTGTACAAATACACACTATATTGTACACATGCATAATATAAGACATTTTTATAAGACATTAACATGTATAGTGTTTGTAGATTGCTGTTAAGTGTAGTTAATTGTTTACTTAGATGCAAAACCTAAAGCAATTCCTCTTCAGTTCCTACTTGTTCACAAAGTCTTCTTCCTGTTGTAGAACAAATTTTTGCTTGTTTTGTATTTCATTTTTCTCTGATGTTTCCTTTTTGCATAATTGCAGCAGTTAACATTTTCTCGGTCTGTGATTTTATTAATGATAATATCTGCTTTCAACTAGATCACATGGAGCCAGTCAACATTAGAGAGAATATTTAATATGCATCTAGTGTCAGTGAGTCCTACTTACTGTTCATATACATGCCATGTATCTTGGCAAACTGTATGATTGATATTGATGTTTCAAAGGCTCATACGTTTGTGATCCTCCTGTGTCCATCATCTGTCCTTTGTTAACTTTTGCTTCAAATTACTATTTTTTTCTACAACTTTGTGACAGACTTTCACCAAATTTTGTGTAAAGCATTCTTACACGAAGCTCTTTCAGTTTCGTTCAAACGAGGACTCTGGGGTCAGATTTGGTCCCGCTCCATCAACTTGTTTTTACATATCAAATTCTCTCCAAAAGTGAAAAACCTTCAGCTTTTTATATTTTGCGTCATTGTATTACTTAATTATTTTGTCTATGGTTTGTTCAACCCATGACCTTAAGTTAAAAATCCCCCCCCCCCCCCCATTTGATGTAAATGATTTCTAAGAATAGCTGTTTAACCATTTACTCCATAGATACGCATTTTCCCGCACCAATCACAGAAGGCCTTTGAAAACAGTGCAGGAAGAGTTCAGATTGCTCGTTTAGGGATATTTAGGGATTATTTCGAGCATCTTGATGTCTGAAGCTTTGTTTAGTCATAACAGTTGAGACTGGGTCCCTTATTGGGGATTAAGTATCCATAAGGGGCTAGCAGGAACCCAAAAAGCGATAAAATTGTGATTTAGAAAAATATATTTTTCTGAAGAATTGATGAGCCATATTTGTTCATATTTGGTTAAAATTTGAGTAAAATTTCTTTGAAAATACATATTTCTTTGGTATTTTATCTAACATACTAATAAAACAGAAAGAAGTAAATTATTTGTAAGCTATTTTGTCAAAATGACCACGAATATGTGCAATCAGATACCGAGAGTTACGCTCCTTTGCAAAGCAAATGAAATTAAGTGTCTGCAAACATAAAGGCATATTTTAATTTCATATAAATTTTTTGAAAATATATTTTTATTGATAATTTTCTGAAATAATGTGATTGAACTTTAAACAAAACTGCCATGTATCCCTTTAAGGTCACTTTATGCTCACAGCTGAGGTTAGTGCTTCAAATCCAGTTTGGTCCAAACACTTAAGGTCTCACTGAAGAATAACCTCCCCTACATGAGGGTAGCAAGGTTCTTACGCCTAAGAAATAGGAGCTGAGTAAAGCGGTTGGGCATTTTTTTTGTTAAAAATGCATAAAATGTCATATTTCTTTGTGCATAATGGAACATTGGAACATTTTCATGATTTCTGCAAAGGTTGGGTGACACTGGGAACATTTTGATGATGCTATAACAGTTTAAAGATGCGTAGTGATACACTGCAACAAATGGGTAGAATTGTCAAAAATGAAGGGGTGCCATCAAACCATCGAAATTGTGAAAAAGCAACCTGGTCAACCCGATGTTTTTTTCTGCATAATTGGACCAACAGAGGACTATATATGGGAACAATGCACTTAGAACCATTGGTAATGTATCCAGTGTTCCAGAAGTGCATGTCTCTATATGTAGAACAGATTATTCTGTTTATTTGCAGTGATTAATGGAATAGCAGAGATGCCAACTACTACGATTTTGGCGGAGTGAATCCGATTTTTGTATGAAAAATCCACTCTCCGATTTTCCATGAATTGTCTCCGATTTTTAAAAAAAATGGTCCGGGATAAATTTCACGGGTAAAACAAATAATCAGCATCGTTTACACTGACACCGGTTTTTATGTTCGGACATTTCCGTACCCACTACGTCACCTCAAGAAGCGCTATTAATTAGGTTATCCGGAAAATACCCGAGTATTTACGAAAACAATATCGTATGATCCGAAAAGGCCGATCAACAACCTTCAAAATCGAATATGACAGATGCAATACCACCTAAGAAAAAAAAGTACGAACATAAACAAACATTTATCAAAAGTTACACCGATGCATATCCTTGCTTTTCGACATCGAGGATAGGGGGTGCATTATTGCATTCTGCAAGGTCTGCAATGCAGAAATGATGTTATCTCACGGTGGGATGGGTGATTTGAAAAAACATTGCTACAAAACAGCACATCACCCGCTCAACTTGTCAGTCGTCGTGAAGGAAAATATCAACAATGGTTGCGACAACTCGACCAATGGATGAGTCGGTAATTAAATCCCAATAAAGCTTAATTTGAATGTTCAATAAAGCCTCGCTTTACATCAGTTTGTCAGCTTTTTTGATTTATTCTATAAAACTCGACCACTCAATTCTCTTTTTCATCAGGTATTATGAAATATTTTGTTAATGAATACATGACTCTTTATCACTGAAAAGTGCTGAAATGCCATCTCAGAGCATCTACAACTTAAAAATTTTTATGGGGGACAACCCTCAGACCCCCCCCCCCCCCCCCCCCCCTCCCCACCACCACCACCACCACCACCCACCCCTCGCTTTTGATCACACTCCTATTTTCAGTAATTAAGGGTTGGCATCTCTGGAATAGCTTCGTTCCAAACAGCCGAATCGATATAGGATACGAAATAGGCTATTTGTTTTTTATTTACAATATATCCTATTAATAAAGCTAAATTTTTCTTGCATTAAATTTTTTTACTTGGCAATACCCCTACAAAATTGTAATTATATTTGGTTCTCCAACATACGAATGAGTCAGTATCCCAAATAAAACGGGTTAAAGGAAGTATACCAGGAAAAAATGAGCACTATAAATGTCATAATAAAATGATAATTAAATTATTATTGTTATGGATAAAAAGCATCTCATTATTATCTGAGTTGTTTGGTGAGTATGTATCAAAACGCATGAAATATTGGAAAAAATGATTTTAGCCCATTTTAAAATTTTGAAATATCCTGATATATTCCCTTTAAAGTTTTTCTTCTATGAACAAAAGGTAGGGCGGTGAGCTTTCTGTATGGTCGTCATGTTGGACGAGTGAAATATTTGATGAGTTAAATTCAGTGTTCTGCCAAGGCAGGGTGATCCCCACAAAAAATAGAATTGGCCCTATAAAATTGGCTTAGATACGTCAGCTGGGGAACATAAAATGGGTGGTGAAAAAGAAATTGAAATAAATCAAGTATGAATACAGCAGTCACTTATATATATATTGCAATCGAGTGTGCATAATTACTGGAGCCTAATTTTCGTCATAGCAATGACTAGAAGAAAACAGTTGCATAGCACAGATGCAGTTACGAAGTAGCTGTATCGTAGTGTGCAAGCTAGGATTAAGTCACCACTTTAAACATTGTTTTTTTTTTTTACATAAATTAAAGCAATTTTGTTCATTGTAAATACCTGGATGTGGACCCAGACAGGAAGACGTACTAAAAGTCAACATCATCAGAATTTCAGTTTCTTTCTGTGGTCGCGTTTATGTGGGACGTTTCAGGAAAGAATTTTTAGAATTAGCTGTTTATGTTTACGTTTTTGAAAATTGGTATTCATTTTGATATAAAAATACTTAATGAAATGTATAATACTTTTAACTATAGAATCAAACATTAAAAATACAAACATATGAATTGTTAATTTTAAATATGGCTTAACTTCAATTAAAATCTTAATATTCATTCTATGGCATCAATACTTTTAATATAAAATAGAAACTCTTTCTTTAAAATGCACCATTCATGCATGTCAAACTTAGAATTTTTTTATTACAAGATGGGATACCTATCCTGTACCCACCCCAGCGCATTTTTTGCAACATGCCTTCAAACATTCCTGGGAAAACATGTACAGTGTTGGTTTTGTTAATAAACACCTGTCATGATATAACTTGTTCTTTTTGTAGGACGAGTAGATTTTTTGAAGGACAAGTAAGATATAAAATATTTTTATTGCCTTAACCCTTTATTATATATAGACGCCTTTGGACACCTCTAATATAGAAGCCTTTGGACACCTTATATAGACGGCTTTTGAATTATTTGGTGAATTAGGTTTATGTCAACTGACAGAGTGGAAAACAGTGCAGGAAGTGTAACAGGCAGTCTGAGCTCTTCCAGCACTGTTTTGAAAGGCCTTCTGTGATTGGTGCGCATATCCGTGAAGTAAAGGGTTAACTCTTGTAATGAGCAATCTGAACACTTCCTGCACTGTTTTCCACTCTGTCAGTTAATATAGACATAATTCACCCAATAATTCTAAAGCCTTCTATATTAGAGGTGTCCAAGGCATCTATATTAGGTGTCTATATGAAGTGAAGGGTTAAACTTTATACAGTTCTCAGCAGATACAAATACAATTTATCTGCATATACAAATACGAGGGATGGTCAGTATATCTGTGGACGATCCCTGACAACTTTTGTTATACACTTATTACACCTTTTCATCTTCAGCACCTCTGTTATTGCGGGATTAACATTTTCAAGTAGGTGGTTTTTGAAATTTGGGAACAAGAAGTCACAAATAGCCAAAATCAGGTACCGTATATCCTCACGTATATTGCACATCCGCGTATATCACGCATCCATGTTTTAAGATCAAGAACTAAGAAAAAAATACAATTCTCCTATATATGTGTATATCGCGCATCATAATTTTGAAATCTCGTTTAGATTCAGCTGTGGCGACATGTTGGAAGGAATACCTGACTCGATATGATAATTCCCAAGATTTTATACACACTCAAAATACTTGACACTTTTCATCACTGTCTCAATACATACTCAGAGTTGTCAACACCTGCCCAGGCGTGCAATTAAGATGTCAACTAATATGCAGAAGCCACATGGCAGCACCCGCTTTCAATACACCGAAATGACCAGGGATGCTCGTAAACAGTCATGTTTTTTTTTTATAAAAAAATCTTACAATTTTTCTTCAATCATAACGAAATACCGCATATAATATTGATTTAATTTATAAACATAAACTACTACAAACCGCACAAACAAAAGATACTGGGTGTCGTATAAAAATGATTGATTTTCAACCAAAGAACAGTCGTCTTTTTGACGTTCACTCCATCACTCTTCGTCAAAAGATTCATCAATTTGCGAAAACACAATTGCTTTGCATCCTTTGAAATTAAATACACACTTACCGGTAAGCGTGTCATGTCAATTCCATCAGATAAACACGTTACGGTCACGTAATCATGAAATGTCCACTCAAAGCCTTACTGATTTACACTAAAGTAAACATTACGGAATCGAGAAAGTATGAAACAAATAAATGTGAACTAGTCCGTGTTTTTATTTTGCGATTGAATATGTCTATAACGCTGACACAATTTATTTTTGACCTTGTGCCAATGTGTGATGTCGTCACTCTGGCAGTTTCTTGCGTCATTTTACGTAGCGTTCTATTTCACTATGTGGAAAAGTATCGATGTAACGAACATGATTTTCTAAAAATAGCGTGAACACTTTTTTAATTGTCAGTCGTATAACAGTACAGCGACTTGAAATCAGTGTTTGGATAAATAGATCAGTAAGGGTTAAGGCAGGCCATGCGTCACCTGATTGTTTTATCACACATTTACAAGCAAAGGAACGATGCCCTAGGCAATGTTTTTCACCGATAATTTGGGATTAAAACTTGTAACGAAGAAATAAATTAAAGCTACAGGTATGGCAATTTATAGACTCTAAGTAACAGAGAGCAATCATTATTTTACTTAATCTTTTAAAATCTTTTAAAATATACATGGGAAATTATCGGAAATAAAAAATTTACATAAAAAAAAAATCTACTGTACTTATGTATATCGCGCATCCCTTCTCGAAGATCTTAAAAGTTGGAAAAAAAAACGCTCCTAATACGTGAGCAGAAACGGTATCCATTAATGTGCATTTCAAGTATATGTTTCTATCCTATATTAGAATATTATTGCCAAAAAAATATAGTAAAGGAGTGTTAATAAATAGACAGCTTGTCATATTTCAAAGTTAATACAATTGAGGAAGTTTGCATTTTTAACTTTTGATTTTTGTAATTTTCATTAGGTGTCAGTATATTTCCAATAAATATAAATTTTATAAAAGGAAACATTAATAGTTAAGTCTTAAACATCACTAATAAATTGGACCGCTATAACCGATGCATCGATTTTTTAGGTTCCAACTTTTGAAGACGCTGACTTTTAGACCTGGTTTCTCAAATTTGTTAACATCGGTAGGCAACGTCTGGGTGTTTTTTTCGTATTTTTTCTTCAGTTTATGTACCGAATAAACCATTTTAAGTGGGGATTTTATTCTAGCTTTGTTGAAATAAGATGCTGAGAAAACCTTTTACGATTCCATTGTTTTGCTTACTTGCATAAAGCCCTTACTACACACTGTGATCTATTTCTAGTTGTCTTGATCTGAGAAATGGCCGCAACACACTTTATTAAGTGTTTTGTTCCGATTGATAGCATACAAACTACATACACTTGACGTGATTGGGAGGTTAATGAATCAACTGAAAGGTAATGCCAACACCTTGGTTAGTAGTCGATTTTAAATCTTGTGAAAAAAATTTCACAGGACACTGCATTCTATTTTGAGGCGGAGTAACCTTCAAATGACTCGTTCTGATTGGATTACCTGTACACACCTCCAGTTTACACTTGCGAGTGATTGACAAGTCTGTGAAGTAGGTCAATCTTGTTTAATTACTGATGGACTTGTGTAATGGGATTATCTAACGGTAGTCGCAACGGGTGGGAAAGCATGTCGGGGATGTCGCTAATCAACCAAATCTTTTGAAAGGATGTCGCATGCGACATGCCTTATGACTCTGGGGGAAACCCTGCCGAAGTTTAGCATATGATACTCCCCATTGACTGTTTTTGAAGGTACCATGTTATTCCGTATGTTTCTCCTGCTATAACAGAAAATAACGACACAACATTTCCCGTGCAGTTTTAATATCTTTTACAGGGGATGGGGAACTTCTGCTCTTCCTTATCAATCTTTGTTGTTCACTTTTCGATTCAAAGAAGTGTCATCACATGTGACAACATTATCTAGGATACTATATTCTTCCTTGGAATATTTTTGAGAAGTTTTAGGCACATATTTACCTGTTATTCATCTGTTCTGGGGTTAGCAGATAAGGTACCCAACTAGCTGAAACATGATTCATTCGTAACATATTTGTTAACATTTCTTGGGCTGTACTATAGCTTATATCAAAGTTATCTCCTATTTGCTTGACAGTAATTGGTCTACCTCCTCAACAGGCAAAACCAAACTCTCAGTATTTACAGTAATTTTTTGTCCACAAGGAGTGTCATCTTTTGTTGTCTCTCTAACATCACTGAGTCGACAATACCACTTGTAAACAGCACTTTTTGGAAAGAGCAGACTTCCCATAACAGTTTGCAGGTCCTTTTATACTTTTTTAGATATTTCACCCAAACCAAGGTCATGCTTTGAGTTTGTTTGACAACACTGTGAGATTTCGTGTCTGTCCTGTAACTTTGTCATGCATAGATGGATTTTAAGAATGCTCACTACAAATGATCAACATAACATGATGACGTGTCGCGCGTAACACCCAGACTCCCACTTCAAAGGTCAAGGTCACACTTTAACTTTGTTTGACAACACTTTCAGTCTGTTTGAGATTTTGTGTCCGATCTGTAACTTTGTCACCTTTGGATATATTTTAAAAATAACTTGGCTCAATTCGTCAGCGTGGCATGATGACGTTTTGCGCGTAACACCCACACCTGTATCTCAAAGGTCAAGGTCACACATTGAATCTGTGTGAGATTTCTATCTGGTCCTTAACTTTGTCATACATGGATGGATTTCAAAAACACTTGGCTCAGTTGATCAACAAAACATGATGAAGTGTCGTGTGTAAGACCCATAATCTTTCCTCAAAGGTCAAGGTCACACTTTCAATTTGTTTGATACATTGTGTCTGGTCTGTAACTTTGTCTTTAACTTGGCTCTCTTGATCAAGATGACATGACAATGGTCGCACGTAAGACCCAAACCTGTACCTTAAAGGTCAAGGTCACACTTTGAGTTTGTTTGAGATTTCAAGTCCAGTCTGTAAACATGGATGGATTTCAAAAACACTTTGCTCAATTGATCGATTGATTAACTTGACATGGTTTAATCATATTTTATTGCATATATAATTGTAGCAATGGGGTTGGGCCACAAGTTCTCACAACATTAGTTACGGCCCTTCCTCTGAAATATTACAAATAATTGACATGATGATGTGTCTCATAGAAGACCTAGAAACTTACCTCAAAGGTCAAGGTCACATTTTCAGTTTGTCTGAAACGTCAGTCCATTACTGTTGATATTCATGGATACATTTAAATCGCTACCTATTATAAAATAAATCATTATTTTCACAGACCATTTGGGGGGCATGTGACACCAGTTACATTTCTTGTTTTCTTATAAGTTTCAGCTAGATTGGATTAATAGTGTAACTGTAATTGAGGTTATCCACAAATATATTGATAACCCCTCATATACATGAACTGGGGGAGGAGATAGAGGAGGGGGCAAGAGTGTGTCTGGGAAATTTTGACCATCTGTTTTATTTTGCCACTATTACTATGAAATATAGATATCAGCACCATCAGTCCCTTGGTGAAATACAGTAACTGCACAATGTGCAAACAATGTAACACTGACAGGGTATTGATTATTTTTCTGGATCAGTTTAAATTCCTGATTACATTGATTTCTAGTTTCTGGTTTACAACTATATTGTGGTGAATTGAGTATTGCATTACGTGATACAGAGCAGTGTTACATGGACTGTGTCGTGCAAACATGACTGTCAGGTAATATAAGCAATTCATTGTTAACTCTGCCTTTTGTCTTGGTTTGATTGTTTGTTTGAATATTTAGTGTAAATTTTAATGCCATTGAGGACTAAGCGATGATTAGTTAATTAACCTAACCAATCTTTCCTGGGGTCGTAGAAAGTTAACAAGTACTTGAGCACACCTGTCTATGCAAGTAACTGATAACTATCTCACTTTGATCAGCAATGAGAGACAAATGACAATGAGACCTAATGTCTTATATCACTCATCATGGAAACTATTGCCAGGCGGAAATTCAAACTTAACCAACCCCTGGATTGATAGTAAAACCTGCCACAGACTAAGCTTACAGGGACCGTCTTTTTTTGTAAATACTGTAGCCACGGCAGTTTTCATCTGATTCTGAACAAACTTGGTTAGAATGTTTATGAAAGCTAGGATGAATTGTTAACCTGTCATACCTAAAATGACTTGAATGATTGACAAAACTAATGATGATTTTTGTCTTGTAAACACTTGGACCTTCAGTTGTCATACGTTACTGAAATGTTTACATGTATAGAGACAGTCCCAATAATAACTAAACCTCAGTGAGAATACTGGTACTCTTGACTCTTATAATCTCATGACTGCTTGAATTTGAATACATGAAAATCTAACAAAAGCACTGAATAATCGTAACTAAAGATTTGAATAACGGTAGTTTTAATTAATGGTTTGAATAATCTCAAACAAGGATCTGGATAGTTCTAAAGGTTTTAGTGATCTCAAACAAGGATCTGGGTAGTTCTAAAGGTTTGAGTAATCTCAAACAAGGATCTGGATAGTTCTAAGGGTTTGAGTAATCTCAAACATGGATGTGGATAGTTTCTAATCGTTTGAATAACCTCAAACAAGGATCTGGATAATTCTAAGGGTTTGAGATCTGGATAGTTATAAAGGTTTTAGTGATCTCAAACAAGGATCTGGATAATTTTAAAGGTTTGAGTAATCTCAAACATGGATCTGGATAGTTCTACATGTTTGA